>VZRZ01003250.1:873623-941186 GCA_013398175.1 Climacteris rufus
GCCCCGCCGGGCCCGGCCGGGGGCCCCCCCGCCGAGCCCGGCTCGTCCTCCTCGGAGCCGGAGCCCTGGCTGAAGTCGATGCGCTGCGCCAGGCGCGCCAGGTTCTGGGACATGGAGAGCGGCTGGAGGTAGGTCTCGCTGCCATCCAGCCCCACCTCCTGCACCTGCTTCTCGCACGCCGACTCGATGCTGATGCGCACGGCCCGCACGCCCGCCATCTTGGAGCGACCCCCGCCCGCGCTCGGCAGGGGGCGGAACCAGCGCCGGGGACCCGGGAAGGGGCGGGGCGAGCGCCGAACGGGCTCGGCCATTTCCGGACGGTGCTCGGGAAGGGGAGGGACCCGTGCCTGGCGGGCTCGCCCATTTCCGGAGAGCCCTCGGGAAGGGGCGGGGCCAGTTCCGGGAGCGGTCGGCTGCCTCCGGGAGCGCTCGGCGCAGTGAGGGGAATGTGTCGAACCCCGCAGCTTTGAGGTGCTGCGGTTTTCTTCTATAGCGTTATTTTTTTGACCAGAAGTTGATTTGCTGTCCCGTTCTAAACATAATTTTACCTCTGGTTCCCCCTCATCAGCTATTGCCACGCAGGAAGCTCAACCTAACAATAGCAAAATATACAATAACATCGCACTTAAATTACTGTTTGAATTCGGTCACAACTCCAATGTACGCTCCGAGATCCTCCCTTTAACACAATTAAGAAGTCAGCAGCTCAACGTTCTTGTATTTATTCTGAAATCTGATAAGTGTGCGTAATTCCAAGAGTTACAAAAATCAGCATTTATACTTGAGGACGACGCAGCCGCGGCGCGGGGCTCAGTCTCTCCCGACGAGGTGCGTCTCCTGGGGCCTGTCGATGCGGAAGAGCAGCTCGGCGGGCTGGAAGTAGCCCAGGTACTGCACGCTGTCCGGGCTGGTGTCCTGGTGGTAGTGGCCGCCCTCCCCGTGGTGGCTGAAGCAGTGCGTGTGCTCCACACGCAGATCGAAGCCCTGGCACCGGAGAGAGGCCCGTCAACAACGCCTTTACGTGAACAGCATTGAAAAGTCACGGCATAATCTACTCCTAGTTTTGATACTGCTTAGAACTGCATTGTTATTCATAAAGTAATCATTTTCATCTGTGGTTTCCTGGTTACTTTTAAACAAATAGTTTTCCTAATGATGGACATCTTAATGGTTTTTGAAACCGGATCGGTTTTTATCCTGACTTATTTGCTGTTGAATTTGCTGCTTGTGAAAGACAAGTTTCCAGCACAAGGCTCTGCAGATTTTAATTTACATCAGCAATAAGACACATTCTTCACGTACTTTGACACAGCATTAGCAGAGTTCTTAAGAAAGTGAACCACATAAACACATGGCTGAACCAGCTTCCATGCTCTTGACATTTCTCCCAGTGTGGCCAGCAGTGAATGTAAACTGTGCTCTTGGCTCTGGGATGCAAACACTTGCAACTGGAACTGAACCATTACACTCCATCCACTATGAACAGATGTCAGGTTTCAGAACAGATTGACCTACCCTCAATTCAAACAGTTGACAGAAATTAGAAGCTTCTAAATCATTACACCACCTCTGGAAGAGTCTAACACAATACATACACACTCCTGTTCTTGAAAGAAAAATCGCATCCAAAATTCATTACAATCTCAGTCTATACTAAAAGACAAGAAAAATGGACTCACTGGATCTCTGGAAACTATTACTGGCTGACAAATCAGTGGAGCCTTCATTTCAAAGAATTTGAGCCAGTTATTCACGTCCTCATCAGTATTCAGGGGACAAGAAGAAAATTCTGGTGGCTACAGCAAAAAAAAAAGCTTTTTAAGTAAAAGACACATTGCTAGAAAAAAAGTATCCTGATGCATTTTGCTTTTCCCCTCCCCACTATTTTGTTCCTTTTTCTTCTTGACTAAAAGAAGCTCAGCAGTGCCCATCCCCATGACCAAAATATTGCTTCTTTCATTGCACAGGTAGTGGGAGAACTACAGAAGCGAGTATTCTCCCCCTCCTGGCACATTTTAGAAGCTCAGTTATTTTTTAAAAAGTTTAATGCTCCTTATAAGTATCATCTGAGTTCATGTATTTCATTTCAATTCATTTTACAATAGTTCTCCAGTTCTTTAGCTGCCCACACATTTCAAAAGATGATGGGATTAAGGCCAAGTAAAAACAGCATCACTAGTTTTGTAACACCAGTTTTGTAATGTCAGCTCCTTACTCTAATACAGTGCCCATCCTAATAGTCTATGTATACATTTAAAAATACAAAACAAAGTGAAGGCACTAAGATGATCTATACTTCTGTTTTCAGGAGGACAAAGAAAGTTACATGAATGGAGAACAACGTACCATAATGTGAATCTTTGCTTTCCCCTTCTGAATGATAAATGTACCACCCAGCCCAACTGGCTTTTCTCCATAGTGTTTCTCTAAAGTTTGTCTCAGACAGGACACAAAGTTAAGTTCCCCAGTTCTTCCATTGGCTTTCACTTCAATGACCTGGAAAATAAAGTCAGTTTGTCACTGCTGTCTCCTGCTGCAACAGTCTGAAAAGGTCTGTGAAAGCTGTTCTGAAATTCTCCCAACCTGATAACCAAGATCATTTTTTGATAAGGCAAGCTTCCATGCAAGTACTGCTGCACTTGTTCCAGAATGTGGCCAACTCTCTTTTCCTTAGTTCTGTTCAATGCAAGTTTTGCCTGTGAAGGGGGCTGGGCAGCAAGAGATTTACTCATACATGAGACAGTGACTTGAGCAACCCCTTTCTGTCCACCAGCTGGCTTCCACTCTGTCAGAAAGAAATGCTGGGTAACAGAGAAGGCTGTTCGGTTTCCATGCAGCACTCAGGTTTTTGACTGTTCTGCCAGCACCTCTTGTACAAAAAGCCAGGTAAGTGCCCACATCTGATTTACACAAGTACATTGCACAACCATTACCTTAATTCTCTGCCAGTTTGGACTGGATTTGGATGAGTGATTTATGATGGAAAAGTTTTAGTAAGCTAATGCTTATCCCTCAAAAATCCAAGTGTCTCTGTCTCCACCAATTCTTCCCCTTGTTCACTGGCATCTGTTCCTTATTTTCGCACATTTCTCTTGTGAAATTACTACTTTACTATTATCAGGCAAAACTGAAGGACAACATTAAACCACGAGTTTCCCTTCAGTCACAAAGCACTACAAAGCCACCTTTGACCCAAGTATGTACCTTACCAGGTTGGCCCTCGCTGGCATAAAGGTTGGCCAACAGTCCAAACTCACAGTCAGTGTATTTACTGCTGTACTTCTCGAGCAGGCACCCTTTATCTGCAGGATTTATCTGAGCAAAGTAGCTCCCATTCACAGCAGGCTTTTTTTCACTCTTAGTTTTAACAATAGGGATAAGCTGAGAAAAAGAACACGTAAGAGTAAGTCAATAAGAACATGTAAGAGTCAGTCAAATCAACTGAATTCGCACAAATGTGATTTAAGCTTTAGACCATGATCCCAAGAAAGAATCCACTTCATCACACAGCTCTGTCTGTCAGGATGAGGTCTGTATTGGTAAGAAAAATGCACTAATATTGTAACAGAAAGGTCCAGAGCACAGTTTTACATTTTCTGGACAATTAATTTTAATGATTTAACGTTATATAAAAATGAATGCTAGTGTTAAGAAAAAAAAAAAGGAGAAGAAAAAGAAGCTCTGAGGTCTGCATGCAAGTATTGGAATTCTATGTAATACTTTCTCAGTGTGCAGTAACAACCACTATTGTAGTGGCCCAAATTTAATGCTGATGTGGACTACCTCATCTGCCAATAAATCCATCAAAAGGAAATGGCAAGACCAGAGGTTTATGCCTGAAAAACCTCTGATTAACCAAAGTCTTCATATGCGGTAGCTTTGTCTACTACCTCTCCTGCAGTTTATAATTTTGTATGTGGCATCTTTAAAATTTACAATGGTAAAACAAAGAGGGCAAAAGACAGGGAGTATTTCAAAGGCATTTACCAGTAAGTTTGACAAGCATTCCTAAATCTTGGAATTAAAACCTCTGGTCGGGTCTTTGTCAGTCAGTTTCAAATACCCATGTCCCTTGCATGCTTCAAGGCAATCACGTGCTTCCTGAAGTATTACAAGTTAAAAATTAATCTTTATTATCCCATGAGTGTGCACCTCATCAGAATTCCTTCTAATGTGTTTTATGTATTTGTGGTGTGAAGGTGTTTATTAAATATATTATTGTAAATGGGAAATTCCCAGCATGATACTGTTACGATACTTCCATGAATTCATTGAGAACCATCACACTTCCATACTGACCTCAGCATTTATTCCAAGAGTCTTAGATGAAGCAGCTCCAGCTCCAAGAATGAAAGCTCCAGGCAGCTCTATGTCCTTTGCAACAGTATTTAGATCATAAATCTGCAAAAGAGAAACAATTCTTCCATCCCTGGAAGTGTCCAAGGCCAGGCTGGATGGGGCCCTGAGCAACCTGACCTGGTGGGTGGCATCCCTGCTCCCTGCAGGAGGGGTTGAAACTACATGATTTTAAAGTCCCTTCCAACACAAAGCCTTCTATGATTTTGGTGTGGTGCTGTGATTTGCTATTGTCATTCTGTTCACTGTAGTCTCTGGAGGCATTTAATTCACAACACCCTCATTAATATTTTGGATAATTATGTTGAACACAGTTTCTGAACACAACATAACAGTTAATAATAACAAATTTGGTAGATGTCCATTTGTTTTCTCAAAGGCAGATTCTACCTGTACGTTCCCTGGTCACTTTGCTCAAAGACTGAATTATTGTTCTTACTGAATTTTCTATTTTTTATAAAAGAAATGTAAGGGAATATCATACAGTCAGGTGTCAGAAAGGAGACACAGTAACCTTGGAAAAGGATGGTAACTCAAATCCAGTGTTGCCCTGAAAATGCAAACACAGCCAGGTCTTACACAGAAGTGTGGCTGTCACTTGAAATTGCAGGCATGCAGCAAGCCGTATATGAATGTGCAGACAAAGCCCTTGTTTAGTAGTTCCTCCCATGGCTCCTGTCACAGATGGCAAGTTTCCACAACTAACTTGTATTTGAGAGCAGGAGAAGATGAACCACAATATGCTAATTTTGCTAAAATGTGTAAGATTTTGTGACGTAGTCTATGTTTAACACAAGTCGGAATCAGTCTCGTAAAACACTGAAAAATCATTTTCACAACTGGAATATTATAGTATCTCTTAGTCTTTTGTTTATTGCTTTTCTTTTGACAAATGTATCAAACTCCACAGCTACAGGAAAAAAAACTCACTTTTTCTTTCTGTACAAGAGGTATGAGGTAAGGAACACCTCCCACATCTGCTATCCTAGGCTTTCCGCAGATTCCTGGAAGAATACAGCCAGTTAGCTTGGTTAAATAATTTCTCCCAATAATCTTCAACGAGCCTGCAGTCTAACCCACCAGAGAGCTGGCTTCCCAAACTTCTAAAACCCTTTGAGAACACTATTCTCCTAGCCTGCTTAGGTGAAGTGTTGCATTATTAAGAAGTCTGAGCCCTATAAGGGTTCACAGTGGGATTTAATGCTACACAACCTGTTGTAAAATTAACATTCTTTAAGCACAAAAGAATTACCAGAGTGAGCAACACCTTCCATTTGCCAGTTCTCCAGTAAGCTGCTCTCACCACAGAGTGCTGTGACCTCTGCTGGGACTCCAGTTGCAAAATTTTAGCAAAGCTGAAAGCTGTCTCAGGACAATTCATCCCACGTATTTGGATACATATTTTAAGAAGGGATGAATCACTTCCCAGAGGCATTTTTTTCACTACATTGGTGCCACAGGGAACTCAGATGAGTAGCACAGATGACATGTCAGTCTTCCAGGCAGCTAATATCAAAGAAGATGAATTCCACCCAGAATAAGACAGTTTCACTTCACTGACATACATGATTGGCAGGAATTTAAAAATTAATGGGAGCACAACTCCTTAGGTTCAGATAGTGATTGGCATGAATCTAAAAAATTTCTCCATCTGGAAGGTACCAATTTCAAAACCTGTTCAGTACACTAAATAAAGCTTATGAAATAAGTGGGTATTGCAATGATAGATTAAAAAAAAAACATGACAAGTACTTAGTAAGGACTTGTCCTTGTTCATGTATCAACTAGGAAGTAAATCCAGAAATAAAATGTAGCTCTCCTCTCATGTATATTATTTACCTGAAAAATAATTTAAGCTCTCTCAGCATCTTTAGAAGGTCAAAACCAAGCAGAAATAGGTAGAAAAAACTGGAGAAGTCTTAGTGGAAGACAGGAATGCTAGGTTACCTTTAGCAGGAAAGTTGAAGGGTTCCTGAGTCAGATCAGGACAGTCTACAACAGAGACTTGAGCATCAGCAAAGTTCTCTTTAAGCCCTTTCTGCAAAACTATAATAAAGAATAATGGCAAGGTTATTTAAAATGAAAAACTACCAAGAGTTCGACAAGTCTCTAACAGCAATAAATATATCTGTTTAGGCTTTATTTCAGCAAGTTACATTACTTATGCTTACCCTAAGTAACTCCATTGATTTAAATGTCTGCAGGCACTTGTTTCATGACTCAGAGCTTCAGAGAAGTGCAAAAGTTTGTTCAGATAATTGTTGGCTGCCACATTAATTAATTTTAAGAATTTTAAAAACATATTCATTGAAATACAATTGACTGCACCTAGTAGCACTAGGAGAAGCACAATGTGAAGTAACATGGATAAACTTAAACCACATTCAGCAGTGGGTTTGCTACAAAGAGCAGACAATTATGATCACGGTCAAATATGATGCAAGAGCAAAGGAGGAAGCAAGTTTTAGCTGAAGCAATAATCAGTTCTTTAAATACATTAACCAGACTGCTTGCAATAGTTTGATTATATCTCAAACCACCTTTGCTGTCTGGAAATTTCTGCCATGGGATATTGCCTATCATATTTATGCTCTTGTGGAGATTTTCTGGCAAGTGCCACCATCAGTGCAAGACAGATAATGAATGGTGGCGGTGATAATGAACCAAATCTAAAATTTTGGTTTTTTAGGCTCAATGTTTTTTCAATGTTTTTTAGGCTCAGAACCTGGAAAGTCACTTGAAGAATAGGGAGGATTAGGTGAGTGCACTGTTTGGAAACAACTTCTAAACCTTAATTGAGTGTGGGATTGTCTTCACATATGCTTCAAATACTGTGTCGAAATGTCCAGGTTCTTTCATGCCTGGGGGTCTGCTTTGACAGATGTCTCAAATTAAAGAAGAGAAGATCCAGTCTGTGATCTCAAATCAGGTAGTTCCTTATTTACACAGAAGACTTTCCTGTGACTTTGTTTCCTCCAATTAGGATTTCAGCCATACCTTACCTCTTGAGAGCAGATTTACCAAGCTGTTGACCACAACAGTTAGTAGAAGGTACTTGGTACATTTCTGAATACATCTCAGTACCTTCCAGTAAGTGGACAAGGACAATAAAAGGGCACTCCCTGAATTATACCCAAAAGCTGAACAGCAACACAATTCACAGCTTACAGAAGAAAAGGAGAAAGAAGGAAAATTTTAGTTTGTGATGAAATTTTTCTGATACTCTTTCAAGCTGATCTACTGCAAGTACATGGTGTTCTCTGCACAGCTCACATGTCTACAGCAGCCCTGGCCTAGTGCCCCAGTCTGACCGGGTGAGAAAAGCACTGAGACCCACCCAGGGCACTGCTGGGACCACACTTTCTCAATACACAGAAAGGTCGAACTGACATAGATTCAGGAAAGTGGAAAACTGAACTTGAGAATCAACCTGAAAGACAAAAAACCTTTAGTACATCTGCTGCAGGGGAGAATAATGTCTTTCTACTAGGGCAAGGAAAGAAGCTCATGAGCAACCCAGAGGTTCCTTCCAACCTCAACAATTCTGTTATTCTGAACACATCTTGTGAAGGCTTTGGAAAGAGATAAACTAAAGAAGTTGTATCCTGCAACCCTGTTCTAAGGCAACCACCCAAAGAGAAGCAAACTAGGTTCAAGCAAGAGAATATGCCATACTACACTGCATCTTGTCAACTGTGTTTTGAGTAGTCCTGAAAAAGAAAGAAATGCTAGAGGGTAGAGGAGGACAGACGATTCTGAGTGTGTGAAGAAGTTTGGTCTGTAGTTGTCAGACTTTCACAACCTGTGCACAAATCTGGAAATGCAGCAGACAGTTTAAAAGGGATGGAGAGCCTGTCTGTGTGCTTAAATATCATGGTGGTTTAGGGAAGGAGTCTTTGTTTGCTCTAAGAAAATCATAGCATATAGAGAAATAGTGCTGTTCTTTACTTCTCAGTGTGCTAAGAGCAGGTTACTGCATATACTAGCTCTAGAAAGACTTTGGTATGAGCTTTAAGAGAAGTTTGAAGAGTAGACTGCAAGTCTGTATAAAGTTACATGCTGCATGACTTACCCCCAGCAAGCTCCTCCAGACTTGGGACATGAAAAGCAAACCTTTCGACTTTGGCCATTTCCTAATCGGTCCTGATTTCTTCAGGTAAGAAATTACAGTACAGCACACTGCAGGAGTGACTGCTCTGTTAACAAAGATAATAGTTTAACAATTTAAACATGTTCCTTGCAATATGTTAATGATTTTCCAATTTCACTCAAGAATACAGAGACAACAGCAGAACTGTAGTTCTGCCTTCACAGGAGAGACTGATGGCTTCAATAGTAGTGTTCCATTTCTTAGGCACTTTGGAAGAAGATGTGTCTGTCAGCCCTATAGGTGCTCAGAGCATTACACATGCTAGTCCTCCAGCTTCCAACTGGGTGTAGGGAAAACACAACCTACGCTGAATCCAGTTCAAGAGATCAGGAGATTTATGTGTCTTTTGTAAGCCTGGAGTCACAAGGAAGTTTTGGAAGAAAACTGGGCTTTTCTGAGCACACTAGCTGCCTCCTCAGGTCTTCCCAACCTTAATGTTTACTTTTCCAGCACTGGCTATGGTGGACTTTCAACCCCAGGTCTCCAATTGATTCTGGGCATTCGTTTCCCCTTCCAGAAGGGAACAGGCTAGCAGCAAAATAGAAATCAGCAGCAGCAAGTTCTGCAGTATCAAGCTCTGCATGGCTACAGGGCCTGTAACAAAAAGTTTTGAACATAAGTTTAAGAACCCCTTCACAAATGAACTGTACTTCAGTCAGCCTTGCAACAGCAAAGACAGTTACTAGGGCAAGCCACCAGCTCAGGGCAGAATGAGCTGATTGTACACTACCTAAAACTCAGCTACAGCAATCATTAACTCCTTGGGCACACATTTGCTGCACACAGCAATAAAAAATAAAATGGGTCACACTTATCCAGATCTCAGGTGTTGAAGGAAAAAGACAAAATCCTGACTACATTCCCAGACCTGAATGAGTCTTTGTTAGGACTACGGTGTGAGCTAGCTGTTTATGTATAGTTCCAGCTTCTATTTTTAAAAAATCCTAACTTTTACAACTGTCAAAAATAATAACTGTCCTTATACCATCAGCCTCTTGAGTCTGCATAAAGGAAAAAAAAGCAAAGAAATAAGAAGAGCAGGTAGATCCTAGCAGTCACCTAACTGAAGTTTTTTAGCTTAATGCTCAGCCACCACAAATTACTTAGAGCAAGCAGTAGAGAAAGAAAGAAGGATTGCAACCTGTGTATAGTAATTATCATCTAAGTCTTATCCATCTCCACAGGTGACTCCCTCCTTCCTCTGGCTCTGGAGGAGAAAGTAACAGGCTGGATTTTTTGCCTCTGGTAGAAACCTACTGGCACATGGAGTGCATCATACCCCAAGACTTGCAGTGTGCACCAAGAAAGGGAGCAATTAGTCAGAGACAGAAAGTGAGAGCATGGCTTTGGCAGCATTGTTTTAGATGATCCTCACCCCCTCAAGAACCTTTTGCCAAATCCAGGAGGTTGTGCCAACACTCAACACACTGGCTGTCCTGAAACAGACTGACAAAACAAACTAGAACTGCGGAAAAACTTGATGTACCATATTAAACCCGATTTGATTGCTAGACAGTAGTTCTTACCAGGAAAGACACAAAAGAGTAGATCCGTGGCCCACCACTGCAGGTATTCACTGGGGAGTGAATTGTGTGGTGTGGGACAAGGAGAACCTGAAAGGAGACAACAGCAGACAATTGAGATCCATCACGGAGGTGTGCAGCGACACTGAATTGCTACAGAAGATTTTGAAAGAAAGAACACAAATGCTAAAGGGACGATAAGATTATTAGATCTGGGATGGTGCAACAAGAATGGAGAGAACGTGGATGTAAAGACTTAAAGTCTACCTTTGAAGTGGAAAGAAAACATCAAAGAGAGTAGCCAAGTGCGAGGAGAATGCAGATGAAATGTAAACCATGGGGGGTGGATGTGGAGGAGTGTCTATTATCAAAACCTGAATTGAAACTAGCTTGGAAGATTGAAGCCAAAAAGGAGAGGTTACAGACAGGCTAGAGATGAGTCGGGGAGGTGGTGTGGGAAGAAGTATTAGCGGAAAAAATTGAAGATGGCAGTCAGCAAGAGAGAAGAAATTTAGCGATGACACCAAGAAGAGCACAACATCCACAGATGCAGAGCCCGTATTCCTCGGCTGGGCGGTGCGAGGAGATCCCGTACGGGACAGAGCAAGGCTGCAGGACAGCAGAAGCAACTGCGTGAGCGGCTGGGATTGGGGAAGGGACGGGCCACGGCAGGACACGAACAGGCGCGCTGGGCGAGGCTGCGGTCTGCAGGGAGAGAGAGCATCCCGGCAGGCAAAGGCGGCGAAAGAGTGCTGGAGCGCTGAGCCGGCAGCACGGGGAAGGAAGGGGCTGCTCAGGCTGGAGCAACCAGCTCGGAGGAAGCGCGGGGAAAGAGCAGCGGGACAGCAATAACCAGAGCCTCTCACCGGGCGGGACGCCGGGACCGGCCCGGTCCCTGTCCCGCACTGACCGCCGCGATCGCGCCACGGTTCGTACCTGCCCCGCCGTCCGAGACCGGCACAGCAAGGCAAGCCACGGCTCGGCTTTTCTCGGCTTGGCACTGCCCGCCCCCCGGAGGGCCCGCCCCGCTGCCACCCCCAGCATGGCGCCTCCCTCCTTCCCGCCTCCCTCCCGTCGGCCCGCGCGCCTCTCGCGAGAGCCCGGCGCTATTTAAGCGGCGCGGCGGCCATTTCGTGTCCTTTGCGGCGGGGCAGCGGCAGGCGCGGGAGGTGGGGCTGGGCGCGGCGTATCCGCCGCCATCCGCCGTGCTGGGACCCGGCACCGAGGGACGGGGTGGGGGGGGGACAGACCGGGCGGTGCTGCGTTGCGCCCCGAGGAACGGGGCGTGTGGCGGCCGTCGGCGCGGGGCCCCGCGGGAGCGGTGCCGGTGGGGTGCCCCCGGCCCCTGGGGACTTGGTTGGTGCCCGCGTTCGAAAGGCCTTCCCGTGCCGCCCGCCCCAGCGCGCCGCTGGCAGCCGGGCCTGCCGAGGCGGCGAGCGGTGTGCCCGGCGCCCTTCACTCAGGTTCCTTAGCAAGTTTAGATGGTTGTTTTTTTATTTCATTAAAGGAATCTGCGCGCTATGCCAGCGCTCCAGGATGGAGCTGCAGTGAGGCCGTGGAGGAGGCTGAGCTGCGAACGGTGAGTACAGGCAGGGCCTGTGCGGTCCGAGTGACATCGCCGCCTCTGTCCCGGCGCTGGTGTTGCGCCGTTTTGTTCCTGGGCTTTGTGTTTGTCGGGCTGTGGGTGAACCAGCGTTAGCAGTGTGCCCGCATAAGGTATAGTGCGGCTGGCACATAAGTGTCCTTCTTATCGTGAGGGGCCCAAAACTGAAATAGGATTTTAGGTGTGGCCTCGCCACTGCCGAGTATGGGGGGACAATCACTGCCCTGGTCCTGCTGGCCACACTATTGCTGATACAGGCCAGGTGCCATTGGCCTTCTTGGCCACCAGGGTACAGCTGGCTCATGTTCAGCCACTGTTGACCAGCACCCCCAGGTCTTTTTCCATCAGGCAATTTTCCAGCCACTAGCCCCAACCTGTACTGCTGCTTGGAGTTGTTGTGACCCAAGGGCAGGACCTAGCACTTGGCCTTGGTGAACCTCATATAATTGTCTTCAGCCCATCAATCCAGCCTGTCCAGATACCTCTGCAGAGCCTTCCTGCTCTCCAGTAGATCAACACTCCCACCCAGCTTGGTGTCATCCACAAACTGAATGAGGGTGCCCTTAATGCCCTTGTTCAGGTTGTCGGTGAAGGCATTAAAGGGGTCTGGCCCCAGCACTGAGCCCTGGGGAGCACCATTTGGAAGCAGCTGCCAGTGGATGTAACTCCATTCAGCACCACTTTCAGGGCCCGGGCATCCAGCCAGTTTTTCACCCAGTGACCAGTGCACTCATGCAAGCCATGAGCTGCTGGCTTCTGCAGTAGAATGCTGTGAGAAATGGTGTTCAAGGCTTTAGTAAAGTCCAGGCAGACAACATCCACAGCCTTTGCCTCATCCACTAAGTGGGTCACCTGGGAAGATCAGGTGGGTCAGCTGGGATCTACCTTTCCTAAACTTATGCTGACGGGGCCTAATCCCTTGGTTGACCTGCGTGTGCCATGTGATGGCCCTCAGGATGATCTTGGGCCACTGAAGGGCTGGATTGGGTTGTCTTGCAGATTCAAGTGTTTTAGTTTTGTTTTTGGGGCTGGTCTCTATGATGATTGATAACCAATGAACAAATGGGTGATGTTTTGTTAAGAGTAGGAGACTTCAGGTATTTTGTAGGTCACAAAAGAACAGAGAGAAGATGGCATTGCTTCTTGTGGTGACACTGTCTTGAAATAATTTTAAGGTTTTAAACCACAGTGAAGTGTTTGTGTATGACTTAAAACTGCAATATCCTTACAAGGATTCTAACATTCAGAACTCATCTCAACAAGTCTCCAAACAATCTGTTGCAGCTCTGAAGTTTGCCTTGCTTTGGGCAGGAGTTGAACCAAAAGAACTCCAAAAAAACATTTTCTGACCTAAATTATGCTACGAATATCTTGAGATAAGTGGCAGTGACTTAACTGTTAGTGTGAAGAATGTATTTGGTTGTGGTTCACAGGAAAATCTCTGCTCAAGATTTTTCTTGTAAATTTGCCCTGTGAGGATGAGTGGAGTAGAGGAGTTTGTTACCTGATTAAGGTAGAATTTTTTTATTAGTTTCTTGAATTCTCATTGCTTTTTAGGGCAGACTGAACCATGACTGACACAGATGAACCTCAGGCTTCTGGCTCTGATTACCCTGATGCCCAGGAGCTAATCTGCCATGATCAGGATCCATCTCAGGTGTATTCATGGCAAACACAGGAACACATGGCAAAAGCAGGAACAGAGCATTCACGGTCAAGGCAGAAGAATGCTGCTCCTGGGGAGTCTTCAGGTCATCTTAACAGCACCTGTAAATCAGCAGCAGCTTCAGCTGAGGTTTTACTGATTAGCAGTGATTCAGAAATGTGAGTTTTTATCTCTAGTTCAGAATTTTTCCTGTGGAGACCTGTGTCATGTACCATAGAAGTGTGCCTTCCTTTGAAAGTAAACACTTTTCTCTTCCTCAGTGATGTCTCTGCTGCTCGTCCTGAGTGCTCCAGGGCACCTTCAAAGCGACAAAGGAGCTCTCAATCTTCAAGGCAACAAGATGAGTGTGTTGCAGGAGTGCCTGACAATGAAAGCTCCTCAGATTCTTCTCTATCTCCCCAAAGTCCAGGGAAGTCATTGGAAGCTTCCAAGCAGCAGAGGTCAAAACTCAATTTGAAGGCCATTTTTGCCTATCACTTCAGGGGAAGGAAGTTTAAAGCAGCCGCACACCGAAAATTCAAAATGCGCTCACAGAAGAAGACGAAGAAGAAAAAGTGTGAGAGGAGCACCCAGATGCCCACGGGGAGGCCACCACTGACAGCCTCACCTCAGGAGCAAAAGAGGAGGCTGCTAGACAGAGGTTTTCAATTCCCTTTTGTTGAACAACATTACGGGGAGAAACATATTCCCTTAAAGATGGTTCTTGGCTATGAGGTAGGTTCTGTTTTGTGCCATCAATACATTATTTTTTTTAGTCTAAAAGTAGTGAATAGAAGTGGGCTGTGCTGTGCTTCCAGCTGCTGTACTAGAGCAAAATAATGAAACAGGTTTTACTTCTGTTAAACAGGACACTTGATGTTGTCTGTTTAATAACGTGTAAGACAAACACAGCAGGAATATATATGGGTATTGATATAATTCTAGTAATAGTTGTAATTGTATTGGTTAAATTGTAATAATACTGCAATTCAGTTCACAGTATAAAGGCTTTATAGTGTTATTTTTAAGATTTTACCTGAGGTATTTTTTTCTACAGCAAGCAGCTGCAAAGGGATATTTCAAGTATATTGAAGTGCTTAAATACGAAGAACATCTTAAAAAAGCTTTAAAAGCCCTTCAGGCCAGTGAAGACTTGGAAGAAGAATGTGTGGTGTTACGGAAACATAAATACATCGATGATGAAGGCCCCATATCCCCTATTCAGGAGACAGAGTAAGTTCATCTTCACTTGCTTTTTTGTTCTTTACTAACTTAAAACTTTGTGTGTGTACAGGGAGGTGCATGACACCCCACACCACCCCCAGCGTGTTGCTGGCCTGGGGAGGGCGTCAACACAGTGTTAGTCACAAATCCAAAAAAAGCATGGCCCAGGGTGACTGCTTTCCAGCCAGACCAGTGCACCTGCCACTCTTCACCGCTGAGGAATTCAGGAGGTACTACAGTTCCTTGTAGTACCGTGTGGTTGTTGTGACTAGAGTTGTAAGTGTATCAAGTTCAGTAATTTTCCTGTTCTTTTAACCTATGAAAGCTGAAATTGTTTATTTTGGGAACAAAGCACTCTACCACTTGGGATTCTGTGTTTGTAAATGTGACTTGGAAGTTCTCACAGGAAAAAGTCTTTTTAATCTGATCTGAATACTGATCATTGTTCTGGTGATTTGTACTGTCTAATTAAAATTATGTGGTAGAAATACTAAAGTATTTCCTGAACTCCGTTCCTCTATAGTTATCCCAAATAAATTAGTGTTCTATAGCAAAGACTAAAGGATAATTTTAAAGTCCTTTTTGTATTATTGTATACTGAAATGTCATCTTTGGTCTTTTAAGTCAAGCAGTTAACTGAGTGCAGTAAAAAGATCAGTAAATTACCAAGAATACTTGCTGTTCTAAATATACTCATAACCTTAAAATTAGGAAGCCTGAAAGATTATGTAAAGTTAAAATGTTGTCTTTCAGTTACTGTTCACTTTAGTAATTGCTTACACTGTTAATCTACCAGAGTTGAAGTATTAGGGTCAGCCTGTAGAACAAATAATAATTAGTTTGCTGCCTTACAGAAAGGCAGAAGAAAAGTTCTGGAGAATAAAAGTTGGCTCATCCAGACACTGAATTATTTATATGAAATGAATGCTAGAATACTTTCTGGGTTTTGGAACCAGTCCTCCCTGTGCCACTTACTGAAACCACAGTACTAAAATGGTTTAGGACTCTTTAGGGAGTCCTGTATTTTGTGAGAACCTGTGGGTGATACTGGAATTAAGTTCATACTGGTGTTCCATGGCTGTATGGGGATTTTTTCATTTACAATATTGGGAAGAAATCTGTGTACTCTTGCTAGCTAAGGCTTATCCCCTTATGTTCTTGATTGTATTCTGCTTCCTTTCCAACTTGCTGGCTTTGTAGCCTGTAATGCAGGGTAATCCGAAATACCTCAATACTGTTGATGATGTCTGCTACAAAATCTTTGTTCTGCTGCTGAGCACTCCTCCTGCCCCCTGCCGGTGTTGCTGGTTAGGATGTCATTCTGCTGTCAGAAACTACCATTTGAAAAGAACCTTTTGCAGAAGTATCTTTTACCTGCAAACTGTAGCACTTCAAAACACTTCAAGGGCTTGTAGTTTACACATTTGAAGATGCTATAAAAGAACAGAGCTTGACTTTGAGTTTTTTATTTCAGTGATGATGAGGACAGCTTGAATTCTGATAATCAAGAACAACTTGATGCCAGAGTAGTGGTAAGTAAACACCCCTTAACTTAAGAAACTCTCACCTTCCTGTTCTGAAGTTACAGAATTGGTAGATGATGTTTTCAGTGCTTGGTTCTTGAGCTTAGATCCAAAGTTAACTGTGTGATCCTTGTAAATCCTGATCTGTAATGCAGAAGGAGGTTGAGAACCCACGCTCTTCTCTTTGATATAATGCTGAAATGTGTAGGGATTCTGCAGTTCTCTGAAGAGTTCTTGAAGTTTGCAGATTTACTTACAATCTTTTATTTTAAGTGTCTCAAAACTAGACTTGTGAATATTTGTCTTCCTTTTTCTTAGGAGAACAGCTCTTTCATTCTAAGCAGCACAATTCCCAGTAAAAAAAAATCAAAGCCAGGAACAAAACATGCAAAATCAACTGAAGTGATTGAAATAGTGGATGAAGAGGACAGTGCTGGGGAGAAGGCAGTGCCTCTGCCAGGCTCACCTCGGTGAACTGCAGACGGACAAGGGAGGTGGCAGCCGTCGTTCTTCACACTCCTCTTTCATGGCCTGCTTGGTTTGAAACCTTGGTCTGCAGTCGATGTTGAGCTCTGCACCAAGCTGCCCACTCACATGTGGCTTGCTGTGAGTATATTGGGCTTGTGCCTCAGACAGTTACACAAGAAGTACAGAATGTTCTTTTGCTAAGCTTTTAAGTGTCTCCTGTGCTATTCTCTATCAAGAGTATAACATCCCTGCTTCAGTGGCTGATCATCTTGCTGAAATTCTGCCTTCTGCAACTTCTGTTAACCAAGGGATCATAGAATTTATGTAATTTAAAATAGGTAAACAAGTTCCAAATACTGTAACAGAGCAGCAGCACAGTATAGAAAAGTGTGCATTGGCATGCATACCTCTGTATACTCAAGTTAAAAAGGCAGCTTGGATGCCTTTCTTTCATAGCTGACTCCTTTGTGAGTGGTCCTTGAGGGATTGTTTTTCTGTGTCCTAGAAGTGCAGGTTTGAAATACTGGAAGAGTTAAAGGTTTGAAGACAACTGAAACTTAATGCAGGTCAAGTGCCAACAGCAATTTAAAAGTAGTTGGTCAACTTCAACAAAAGCTTATGGCAAAATGTGGTCAGTGCATTTGAATAACAATAAAATGAATTTTCTATGATTGAGGTTATCTATTCCATATGGAATAACTTCTCAGAAAACTAACTCTCTGTTCCTGAATCTAATACAGTAATCTAAAGTTTTAAGTTACCTTAAAAATAATTGTAGCAGCACAGTGAATCTTGGGTTAAACATTTTTTTCCCCTCTTGCCTCTTCCTCTGTCCAGAATGGGTTCTGATGTGAACGTGACTTGGCAGAAGCTAAAAGCTTTTTAGTAACAGTACTTACCAGGCATTGCCCCTTCTGCAAATACCTTTCTCAAAGGTGCTCTAGTCAGTAGGGAACATGACTAGTGTTCAGAAGTGGTCTGAATGCCTCTAAGTCATCGTGGTAGCTGAAGAAATAAATATTTTAAAAGTTCACTTGTGAGTCAACAAGATTTAAAAAACCAGTCACCTCACAGCCTCACTCAGCTACTCTTAACCAAATTGCAGTCAGCAGCTATGTAACAGCTGTTCAGCAGGTAAAAGTAATCTCTGCTGAATGAGGATGTTGTCAGGAAAAGGTTTTATCTGCTGGTTTAATTTCCTTCCAATGCGGTTGACAGCCTGAGGAGATTTGCAGTAGGTGCTGGGCATTGAGAGCAAGTCCAGCTGTGTTTTTTACACGCTTGAATTAAGGTCCCAGACCTTTGTAAAGGAAGCTTCCCAATTGCAGCTTGGTAGCTCCAGGACTGCAAAAATTGCTCTTCAGTATTTGAAGATCACATCTAAAATTGGTCCAGGATTAATGGCTAAATGTAACTCTTGTGGGCATCTCCCTGAGAAATACTCTATGGCTTGAAAGATTGATCCTGGATCTAGGAGTGGGGTTCTTGCTTGGTAAGGCATAGTGAGGGGGTCTGTGGAGTCCTGCTCATTCTGCAGTTCGTGTGATGAATTTTGCTGTTCAACTGCTGAGTGACTCAGAAATGAACTAAATTTCAATTCTGATTAGAACTGGATAAATACACATGAAAATCAAGCTTCTTATGGCTGTTAAATTGATTGTTGAAACCTACCTTGGACTTTAGGAATCTTTAGTTAGTTGACTATATATGACTGTTCTTATCACTTTGCTTTTTTTTTTTTCCCTTCTAGTTTTTTTTTTTTCATCTTTTGGATTATGAAGTACTTCTTGGTTTTCTTGCTGCACAAGGTAAGCTGTTACTTGGGTTTCAGTTTTGTTTTCTTCAGGTAGCTTTTTGCACTTCACAAAAAGTTTTGAGAAAACAGCACTCCATAGTTGAAGTGAATACATTACATTTACAATACATTACATTACATTACAGTGATTCACAGATGCTGGGCAGCTTTTGTGTGTGAAGCCTCCAGGGTATGGAGTTCAGTGCAGCATCTTGTCCATCAGTCTGATCAAAATCAGCGCCTGTAGCATCTCTTTGGAGTTCTTGAATACCTCTTAAGTGCAGTTTTTGTTGAAGTTATTGATAGAAATAGTTTGGTTTTACCTGTTGTCAGATGCTGCAATGCAGCTTTATCTCATTTGGTTTGGACAGCACTACCTGGAATTTTTTCTGCTGAAGATGTTGAGGAACTGTTGTCCCCTTCCTGTTGCCTCACCCACACTTTGTGTGCCAGGGTGTGTCATACAGCTGCAGCTTCTGATGGCTTCCCTGGAGTAAAACTCCATCTTAATTCATATGTCAGGCAAGAAGAGGAGGGACAGCAGAGAGCAGCTGGTGGTCTTGCACATCCATAGCTGTGAAAGTTTGCTGCTGTAGCACTGTACCAGCTTTGTGTGGCTTGGGACAGGGTAGGAGATAGCACGGAAAAAACCTCCTTGTAAAGTTACTGCATAGGAAAACCCCTTCAACGTGGGAAACCCTGAGCTGAAGGTGGGCAAGGCACAAAACCTTAGAGAAACATTGTTGAGTAAGAGGACAGGAACAGGCGTCTTGCTTGGCAGTGGCTGTAGGTGGAGTCCTGCTCTAGGGAGCACATCAGGTCCACACAGCACAGGTTGTTCTTACCTGATGCTGAACTCCTCGTCACAGTTACCTTGGTTCCAAGGAACCTCTCTAAACTGAAAAGCCTGGGAACTGCCAGCTTCCACTACAGCTAACAGTAAGTATGCAGTGAATTGGGAAGTAGCTTCAAATGCTGTTTCAAAAATGGTAAAAAGATGAACGTGTTCAGTTTGTTCCAGCACTTGATCAGGTTTTGTCTTCCACTGTAGGCAAAAACCTGGAACCTAGTGCTTAGAGAAATCCCTTCTTTTGCAACCCACAGCTGATGAATGTATTGGTTGTGTTACTTATATGAAGGGACAGTATTTCCATGACCTCAAATAGCATTCATTCAAATCCTGATCAGTCTGGGGCATGTGTTTAGTGCTCCAGATTTGCAGAAGTGTAGCTCAGCTCTATCTTTCTTTGCAGATGAGCACACCAACCCTGCAGCAGTGAGCAGTTGTAACTTCTTGAGGAGCTCTTGAATTCTTAGGGCTGCTTGGCGGCCTCCTGATGAACAAATCTGTAACTTCAGTGGAGTTCTGTGCAACATGGTAGCAAAACAGGTGAGCTTTGTGTTTCTTCTGAGCTTCACCATGAGAGTACTGGACGTGTTCAGGTCACTGCTATTCCCACAGCAAGTAATCAGACTAATTTGTGCACTGTATGGTATCTGCACCCAGCAGTGTCTTCCTGATGGGGTGTTCAAAAAGCAGTGCTACAGTATTTCAACAGCTGGCATCGTTGGTTTTCATGCAGATGTGCTGGTTAAACTTGGTATTTCTGTTGAAACAAGTAGCTTTAGTGTGTCTTGCTGGAAAACTTGTCAGATACAACATTGAAAAACTATTCAAGTGTTACAGGATAAAAATATAGTTAAATTAGTGACATTATTTCAAAATATGTTTTCTTAAAGGGGCAGTCCTGTGATGTCTGGAACACAGTGGAAAGCCTCTACTTGAGTGTGAGTATTGAGGCAGTAGTTCGGGTTATTTCTAAGTGGAGGTAGTTGTATGAAGATAAAAGCTCGAGGCTCTAAATTTTTGGCTGCCTTTTGACAAAAAAAAAAAGGATTTTATTTTGAAACACAAATCCAAGTACCAGATGACCACTGGAGACAGGTTTCTTTCCAATTACCTGGCTAGGCTTAAAACACAAGGTGTTCTACAGACATTGTGGAGTTGTTAATGCCTCGTTCTTCAGCAGATAGGCACAACTTGTTGTGTGTCTGAATTGGAAAACGTGGCTAGAAGAGTAACAGGTTGTGCTTTCCTCACTGCAAAGTTAATTGCAGTGGTGACAATGAGGCCTGTAACAAGTTCCCTTAGTGGGACAATTTAGCAAACCTACTTAAAAATGCAGCTACTGTAAAACCTAAGGATTAGCTTGAGTTGATGTGCCTCAAATCTGCATCCAGTGTACCAAAGGAAGTAGAATCAGCAGGTAGAACAAAGATACTTGTCGTGCTGAATTCTGGTAGATGGCTTATTACAGCATACTGTCAACCTGTCTTAAAGTGGTGTCCTGTGTGTTTTCTTTGTGAGGTAACTCCTTCTGTGCCATAGTGCTCCACTTCCTTAATTTGCAGATAGAACTTGTTGGTAGTTGTATGATAAACTGAGCTGTGGCTTTGATTGCCAATGAAATGCTTTGTTGTGTCATTAGCATTCAGGCAGTGTAACTGGACTACTGTCTGCCTGCTTCAAAATGAGTGTAGAAGTACCCAAGTCTTAATGAACTGCTGAAATACTGAAAAAACTAGAAAATATTACTTAGATACAACAATTTTCTTTATTTTAGGAAGCCCACCTGAAGTCCAGTCTGAATTAGCATCTTGGTAAGTTTGTGTGAATGACTTTTTACCCTTGCCTGTTGCTGATCAGCTGCCTCTCTTCAGCTTGGAGAGCTGGTTATATTGCTGCTCCTTTTTTTACTGATAAAATAAAATGCAGTGTTTTTTCAGAAAACATAAGAGCTTATCTTCCCCCAAACTTAAAAATGCCGTGAAAAAAATTGTTGTGATGATTGGCAAAATGTTCAACTGCTCTGAAGAGAGTGAGTGAGAACAGCCTTTCTGAACAAATGTACTAAATATTGGTGTAGCTTCTGCTGACTTGTATGTACACATGTGCTGGTTTGTAACATTTATTTTTTTTCAGGTGGTGTGTGTGTAGAGAAAATGAAAGAAGAACTGCAAGGTGCTATTTCACAGAAGTCTGAAGCCCCTTTCAAGGGTTAGTGTATCTGAAGTACTGTCTGTGCCTTAATGTCTGAAGGGCTCTGGTTTTCAGTGGCCAGAAGTCTCTCAGACCAAGCTTACTGATTTGTGAAGGTTTCAGGGACTGGTTTCAACACTACACTGCTAAATCTTAATGCATCATTCACTGTGTTAAGGGAAGAATTTATTGTAACTTTGATTTGTCCAAAGAACATTCATCTCAATTCCTGAGTCAAAGGAGGTGATCAGGTTATCTGCTTAAACTGATAGTTTGGCTTTGACCAGTAAGTTACACTTGGTAGGAAATTTACAGGAAGGATTCTGTACAGTTCTGTAGTTCATTCCTTCTCAGGTAACTTTAAATTTAAAACCGTTGTTAATATGAAGCAGTTACTTCATCATCCCTAGATGTTAGTGTATCATTTATTCTCCTCCTTCCCCACAATGTCTTGAAAAAGACAATTAGTGGGCTCTGTACCAGATACCTTTCCAGTCTGATTGGTTTTTGCCTCTTGTGTTGATTTATAGTAGCAGGACTGTTGAGGTCTATCCCGATAGGATCTTCTCTGTAGGTTCATGTCGTTGGAAACGCCTCACAGAATAAACTTGTGGTTTGGCTTTACCCACTGAGCTGCCTGTTAGCTCTGGGGGATAAAACTGCAAGACAGATCTTGGTATCATCCTTGCAACTGCAGTGATGCAGTGTTCTCCTGCAGGTGTTCTTTAGCATGATTTGATACAAAACAAAACTATTTGAGTGGAAAGTAAGAGTCAAAAGTCAGTGTGTTCTGGGACTTCAGGTGTAACTAAACATACTGAATTACAGGGCTGAGCTTACTCTTTGCCCAGGCTTTTGTGTAGGTACCTGACTTCTAATACTTTTTTTGGTGTGTTTTCTGGATGCCTCGAAACAATCTGTTCCCCCTTTAATCATGAAGGAGTGATTATTTTTGTTTCAGTGGATGTAGGTAAGAAGAGACAGCACTGTGAAGTCTGTCTTGAAGTGACTTCATAAACTTGCTGTATTTTTGTGTCAAGATGCTCAACAGTTTCATACTGAGCAGCAATATTTGGGTTGCATCTTTAAGTTTGGGGTTTAGTGAACTTCTCAGAGCAGCTCAGCCAGTTTACTGCTATCCTGTTGAAATTCCTGGATTCTGTTCTGTACAATGAGGAGTTTAAAGTAAAACAAGCAAAATACTCTGGAGGGGGTATAAATCCTTCACATAGTAGAATCCCTCTCAGCTGCTTTGCAGTTCACTCATGCAGGCAGTAAGCCTGACTGTACAATGAGGAACTGTAGCTGTTGCAGTGTTACAGTACCTGCAGCCAGCAGCCTTCTCCTGGGGGGATGTTCCAGAAGCAGGGCTGCAGCAGTGCAGCTTGTGGCATCCTTGGTTTTCATGTTGCTCTGTCTGTTAAATGTGGTATTTTTGCTGAACCTCTTCAAGGATTTAAGTGTACTTACTTTCTATTTTCATGTGAAAAATGAAAATGTACACATTTTCATTTCTTTTTCGTTTTCTGGTTTTTTTATTTGTCTTCATTTTGATTATCTGTGTGAAAGCTGAATACTGGCCTCTGGTACTCAGCAAGTGCAATTCCTTCTTTCTAACAGGTGCTTTAGGATACAGAACAAAGTGCATCTCCTGGGTTTAAAAAAATGGAAGCAATGTGTTTGACAGGTAAGCACTGAGTTACTAATTTTGTACTACTTCACAGTGAGCATGTTAACTGACTCTAAACACTGAAACTTGACTACACTGTTGTAGAAGAAAGTGTAGAAATTGTATAGTAGCAGAGATTACTGGGTAGTGATCACTGTGGAGTTTGGCAGTACCTGAGCAGATCACTCATCTGTGAGTCATTCTTGTGTGTGTAGATGTACTTTAAATTGCTGTCACAGTTGTGCAGTCATTTGTAGTACTGGTGTTTAATTAAGACTCCTCTTGGTTGTGAGGAATTCCGCTGTACTTGCAGCTTTTCCAGATTTTAGGTTTGTTGGTACACAGCTTGGCTTCCATAGTGGCAGGATTGGTTGGTCCTTCACTGGACAGGATGGGCAGCTGGATCATTGAGTGAAGTCCCAGTCAGAGCAGGGAGAGGAGTATCTGGTCATTACCAAGGCTGCTGGGATGTTGCTGTTTCTGGTGAGCTGTGGACATGACCATAAAGCAAATCCATCAGACTCTTGTGCTGCCACACAGTGTGGCACCAAGTCTGCTGGGAATAGGCCAAGGACACAAGACTCCCTTCTGCTGTGAGGTGTAGGGATGGGGCTCTATCCTGGGGCACCTTCAGCACTTAAGCTGTACAGGAACAAAAGTTCAGTTGGAATATTTGTAGATTGGACTCCACAGCTCCTGTTTAGAGGGTGACTCTTCTGAACAGAAGGAAAAAAGGGCGATAAAGCTGCTCCGTGCAGTTAGATCCAAAGTTAACTCTTCCCTTGTACTAACCAAACCTGACTCTTTAACTCCTAGTGCCTGCTGCCACACTGCTGCATGCCAGAGGGATGAGCAACTCCACCTGGGTGCTGCCTAAGTGAGTGTGAAGGTAAGAGCACTGACCAAAATGGCTGCAACTGTAAAGAAACCCAAGGTCACTTCAAAGAGGGTTCGCATGGCTGACAAACCAGCAGCTCTTAACGCGGTGACCGCACAGTGAAATCCTCTGCAGGATGCCGTGGACACCCCGTGTGTGCTATGGTCTATTTGTGAGGAGATACACCTCGTGGAGTGAGGCCTTCTGGGGTGAAAAAAGGCCTTACTCTGCTGCCTCTGGGTTTTTGTGATGCTGCTGATGTAGAGGAGAGACTACTCAGTTTCATTCTGAAACCAGAAGTTGCAGTGTGGGCTATTGGAGGACAGGGTTGCTACAGTTCTGGTATGGGCAGTCTTGCCCGATTGCTGCTTCTGTGTCCAGAGAAGGCAGCACAGCTGGGGAAGGGTCTGCAGCACAGGTTGGATGAGGAGCAGCTCAGCGAGCTGGGGCTGTTTAGCCTGGAGAAAAGGAGGCTCAGTGGAGACCTTCTTGCTGTGTACAACCACCTGAAAGGAGCTTGTAGTGAAGCAGGGGTTGCTCTGCCCACCAAGCAGTAGGATGAGAGGAAATGGCCTCAAGTTGTGCCAGGGAAGGTTTAGATTGGATATTAAGAAAATAGCTTTTCTTCAGATTCAAAGTGCTGATAGATGTTTTTCCTCTCACAGATCCTGGTGATGTTGCTGCAAAGAACTGCACAGCTATTCCAGATGGAGAAAGAACCTCATCCCAGAGTGTTCTTGGCTGTTACTTGGAATTAAACATTCATTCTAACTTGTTACTGTGTTGTGACTTCCTCTTGCCCTCTTGGGAGCTGTGGTGCAGTTGCCTGCGTGGTGTTAAGACCCAGCAGAGCCGAGTTTAGAGAATCGACTGGAAATGGCTTTGTCAGGTGTTGTCCTTCACTTCCTGTCCCTGCACTCAGCTGTACTAAAGCACTGGTATTTATTCTGTACAGAATGTCACAGCATTTATATAAAACTTACATTTCTAGGCTGCAGCCTGGCATTATTTCCTGTTGCTACACTGAAATACAGCAAAGGGGTTAAGAAAATTACAGCAGCTGGTCCCTGTGACTTGCTGGTAGCACAACACAGCCTTGGTTTCCTCACAAGAATCTTGATGTGTAAGACCTGAGCAGCCCTTGCAGCATTGCCATGGTGAAGTTGAGCCTCTACTGAGAACCTTTGCATGGCAAGCAGCCTCTCCTTAACCTCCATGGAGTTGAACAAACTGGTTCTGCCTTATGGTTTGTTACTGCAGTACGTGCAGCTGCACCACTCAGAGAAATGAGTGAAAACCTGGGTCAAGTGTAATTATTCATCAAAATCAGCTTTCTAGGACTTCCTGCATTTTAGCCATGACCATAGTTAAAGTGCCCCTGCTATTCCGGCTGTTGATAACTAAGTTTACAGCAAAAGTTGAGTTCTGGATTAGTCCTGATGATGTAAACACTTAGCTCAGAAAATATGTATAGAAAACCTACAAGGGTTAAGATTTTTATTCTCTTCCATTCTAGTTTTTAAGATGCACCTTATGACTGCAAGAACCCACACTTCTGATTTTAAATCATATAGTGCAAAGAACACAAAAACACCTTTACAGCAGAAATATCCTGTCTCCCGAAGATTCAAGTCATTAAAAAAAAACTTTATTTGACAATGTTTTATACATGTATATTACAAAACTTAATATTTTAGAGATACTAACATGTATCAAGAAAGGCCTTTCAGGCCAGTCAGCTCAATCTGAGACGAGCAAGCAATGCTGAAAGCAGCACAGTCCAGCTGGGAACAAGGGATCCCAGGGATTGGAGTTACTCCTTGTCTTCCTCCAGCTTAAAGCTGAGGATTCCTAAGGAGTCTGCAATTCACCATTAAGTCTGCACCGTGCAGTGGTCTGGGCTGTACCAGTACCCTGGTGTGTCCTTGCTGCTCAGAGTCTGCTGCTCACGGTGCTTTCCAGCTCTTCTTGGCTCGTAGCTTTTCCAGCATTTTCTGCAAACAAAACCAACCATGAAACCAGAGTAGCACAGTTCAAGTGCCTGCCCTAAAGCCAGCAGGGCTGGGGGCACCACTGAGGTACCGTGCCTGGCTGAACCCTGAACAGCAGCAAGGGACAGTGCTGGTCTGGACAGCAATGAGTCCAGTGCCGGCCCCTGCTCCAGAAAGGCCAGGGATTGCAGGGCAGGGGCAAGGTGTGCTTATTTCCCTTATTTTCTGTTCATTCTGGAAGCTGTAAAGCACCATAACAAGAGCAGCAAGTTATTCCACCACAAAGCAGTTGAGGTGGTCAGGGCTAAAGGTGGGAATCAGAGCCTGGCAGGATCATCAAGCATTTCCTTCCTCTCAGTTATCTGAGGCCCAGCAAGGGATGACTCCAGTCCTCTTGTTCAACCTCTGTTCTACATCAACTGCAGCAAAACCCAGACAAGATTCTTTTACCCTTAAGTTTAGGCATGCCCAGAATGTTAAGCGTAGCCACAGCAGCCCAAAGCCACCAAACCCAAAAGCTGCCTTATAATAATGGAAATTCACTCAAGTTTGGATGAGTAAAAAGCCTGCCATTCTTTTGCCACACAGACTTTCTAGCAGCTGGAGCCTTTTTGTTCAACCTTAAGACAAAAGAAAAATTCAGCCTGAGGCAGACTTTTTAGAGAAATCTTCAGCTCAGCTGTCGTGTTGACAAGGAAATTCTCACACCCGTACCAACGGCTTTGATGGGCTCCATTTCAGCTCAAGTCACACAATGTCTCAGTTACTCTGATTAGAAGCTCAGTGAAACTGTGAGACCAAGGGGGCAGAAGGACACCATAGCAAACTATTACCTTTTGAAACTCTTTAGCCTTTTCTCTGTTTTTAGCATAAGTTTCTTGCCTTGTTTTTTCTTCATTTCTGATTTTTACTTCTGCAAGTTGATTATAAAGTCTGTGAAAACAACAGGGGGAAAAAGTCTGTGTTTTGTCAGGAATGAAGAGGCAAAACTGGAGTAAATTAACAAGGTTAGGGGTTTACACTGGCTCAATTGCTAGCAATTAGAAAAATTTGACTCAGCTCTCCAGTAATCCAGAATCACTTCCAATTGGTTATCAGCTGCATCAAACAAAACCCCTCCCTGCTCAGAGTTGCACTTGCTGCATGTTACTGCTCATAAGCGCCCAAGTGCAACTGTGACCTTTGCATGAAGTGTGGCCTGGTGTCAGGCACCGAGTGGCACAGCTGCCTGAGCACGGTGACAGCAGCAGGGGGGGCTCCCCACTGCCACCTGTGCAAGGGCCTGTCCCAGCAGGACCTGCAGCCAACACCTGGCTCCTCTCTCCCTGCTCTGTGTTCAGCAGCACTGGGGCCAACTGGAAGATCACAAACTGGCCAGCAGCTTTCACAAGACACAGATTCACTATTTCTATTGGGTTTATTTAATTCAAACTTCTCCCACTTCTGTTCATGCAATACCTGGATGTACGCCGGTGCATTTCAATTTCTCCCGCCTTCCTGTCTTCTGGAGAAGATACTTTCACTTCTCCTACTTTTTTCAACTGACTGGCAACTGCACCACTTTCTCCTAGGGGGAAAAAAAAAAAAAAGGAAAGCCAAACGTATCTTTAATTGAAATCTCGACTTCGGCTAACTCAAAAGCAGGAGAGATTTTCCAAGATTTTTAACTGACATGACAAAAACCACAAGCCAGCAGGATGGAAATGATGGAGATGGCATCCTGCCTTAAAATAAATCCTCACAGTCTCACTGGGCTGCTGCCTGTAATTCAAGCCAGCCATGGCTCTCCACAGTTGACCTCCAAGTCTCCAGAACAGGCCCTAGAGATGCTCTGGAGATGCTCTGGTTTGCTGAACGTGGCTGTTCTTTGATAAACAGCTCTTGTTTGTCATCTTATGATGACAAAGGTGGGCCGATTGTGGAAATATGAAGACCCCCACAAGGGCCTTTACAACACTGAAGAGGCAGCCAGACAGTGGGGGAAACAACATTCCCTGAACCCCTGAGCAATCAAATTTAAGAATATCCCACTCTGCAATAGCAAACATGTAGCAAATCTATTCTTTGATATAAAACAGCAATTGAAAGGACACCTAATGTTGTGTCTTGTCCCCAGATAAACCTACCAGAGCGAAGACAGGACTCCTTTTGTCTGCTTCTTGGCTTCTCAGACTTCCCTCTTTGAAACTTTCTTGCTTCCAGCTTTGCATTTTCTCTCTCCTTATTCTTTATTGCTTCTACTCTTTTCAGAGATTCCTGGATGAAATTCCGCTTTCTTTTTAAGAAAGATTTTTGCAAGCTTCCAGGGGTAGCTGCAAATTCCAGCAGCATCACTGTGAAAGAAAAGGAGAAGTCTCCACATTTCTGTTAACAGTGAGCAGTAAGTCATGCATGTCAATGCACTTCTGAAATGCTAAGCCTGACCCCTTCTGTGAATGGCACGAGGAGAACAGCAATGAGTGATGAGGCATCTTGCAGAACAGGCAGCAGTTCAGACCTGTGGAATCCAGTATTGGTCAGCAGGTCTGCCCAGACAAATGTTTTGACAAATGCTGCATCAGAAGCATCTTGATGCCTCAAAACACACTGAAGACCTGACAAGTCCCTAATACAGTTAAGTTCTGTCAGTTCCTGTCTTTCGTGTTACTGCAGTTCATCTTGGACAAAAAGCATTTCAGTGTTGTACTGCTGTTCCACACTATCATCACAACAGGGTAAAAAAAAGAAGTCTTTGGCTACAGGACTTGAGGGACTAACAGGAAATGAGAAATAAGTGTAGGTGCATAAACGATGACAACAAATCAGGAAACAACATGGAATTTTCCAAAATTAAGTCATTCCAACACAAAACCAAGTGTAGTGTAGAGATGCTGAACTCTCCTGAGAGAGAACCTGGCACAGGAAAAGACAAATTAATATGACACACACTAAGCCTGGGTCAAATGTGCTACAGACCAAGCCTGAACAACAGGATGCACTTGCCCAAGTAAAAGCAGCTCCATGTTTTCCAAATGAGAGGTGTATTTTATTGATGATTTTAATACTAAAAAACCACTCCCAACTTCAGTGTATTGAAGTAGCACATAATTACCTGCAGTCTGATGTGATGGACAGTGACTCTCCTTGGGACTCTGGGCTTTGATAGAACTGTCAGGCCTTATGAATGCTGAGCAATCTGCATCTGGAGCTAGTGGTAAAAATTCTCTCTCCTGTTTCAAAAAGAATCAGTGGTTGGAAATGCTTAAAATATACCACAAATTTGAGTGAAGCAGTACTACTGTAGCACTAGCATAGACTCAATGCAAATGAAAGACATTCCTTTGCCTTTATGGCTGAAGCAAATTAAAATCAGACATGGATCTTGCTAATAGCTATGAAAAAGCCATTTTCTAAAAACACTTGAAAACAAACAAACAAAAAAATCCATTAAAGACTTCTTTTGCCCACCAGATTTCAATTGCTTGTTCTTAGTACAGGACTCCAAATTTCACCTCTTTTCCTTTCCTTCTGCTGTCTCCAGTTCTCCCCATCACTCTCCTGCTGTGTCTTTTCTCCCCTTTTTCCTGAGGCAGGTGACACCCACTGCAGCAGTACAGCCTCCAGCTGCCAACCTCCACCTCACCCACATAGCAACTACCTGATAAAGACCCATTTTTAAGACACTTTGAAGAACTCTGTAGATGCCTCTTGCAATTAGTGCATGACGTAATCTCATCTGTTCATCTAAAAGACATGAATTAGTTGGTTCTGCATTATTGCTTCAGCACCCAAACTATTGCCTCATTACAACCCAGCCCCTCTGCAATTTACAGCCTTTGCTTTATGCAAGCAAACAGCAAAAAGACCACCACAGGCTCATTAAGAGTGGCAGTATGAAGAGCTGATTCATCTTCCCCATAAACCTCAGACTGCTGTGAGCCTGGTATGGCTCCATCCTCACTAGGTGAGGGACTCTTCCTTTTTCTTCTGTTTAGTTTGTAGTTTTTGTTTTATCCCACACTCCTTTCGTTTCAGTTTTCAACTAATAACACACAATTTAGTCTTGCAATCACCAGCAAGATGGGTTTTGTTTTTTGCAGCAAGTCTTCCCAAACTCTATTTACATCAATATGACAAGGCAGGGATTCTAAGGAATAGCCCAAATTTAGCATCTATTCCATTTGTCTGGAAAACAACATCAAACCAAGATAATCCAAAGCAATGACTAAGCTCAGACAACCCAACATTCTCTTTGTTTTGCAACAGTGGAACCTCTCCTTATTATGGTTAATACCAAATTCAAAACAGAATTACATTGGATAATGCTTACCTTAGTAAAAACATTACATTCAGACTGATCCACACATGCTGGGTTATTCATTGTATCTTCCTTCATTTTCTCTTGGTTTGTGTGTTCAATGTCTGATTCTACCATACTGATGTCATTGGAGCTTATCAGAGTGAGTTCAGGTTCTTCCATAATTCCACGCCCTGACTCAGTCTCCTAGAGAATAAATTATACAAGACATCAATGTAAAAAAAAAGAAGTAAAACCCCCAGTATTTTCAGCAACAGCAACAACTGTTGTCAGAAAAAGGAGGCTCATTCAACATGTAGAATAAAGAAAACCTGCCCCAAGCAGCAAATGAAATACAGAAAGAGCACCTGTATATCAGAACTCAAACTAATAACACAAAGCAACCAACCAACTACAAAAACTTTACCTCTCCTTAAGTTTACATGACTTAGTTCTAGGGAAAACTTTTTTTAAAGCTACATCAGTGCTATTTCTTTAAGTGTGTTTATGCTTTGGTTAATTGATTTACCTCCTTGAGGCCCCTAAATGGGGCCAGGGGCTGGTCAGTGAGGCAACCATGCCATGTCACCCAGCTGCACGTGCTCTACCACCTGCTGCTAAGAGAGGGAGATGCAGTAGAGATGCTACGTAGGCTCCTCCAACCATGGTGGGAACTCAGCTCGTTTTAGCTGCTGCTAATTATTTCTATAATCTGAAAGAAGTAGCAGGGCAGAAGTCCAGGAAACAGCAACTAGATTTGTAAAATCAACATTTGCCAAGATTTCAGGTAATAAAAGTCTAAAATAACTTTGTGTAACGACAAAACTCCTGCTTTTGGAAATCTGTTTTACTCACCCAGACTGGAATCCAACATGAGCTTCTGGGCACAGGAAGAGAATGTTTTTCATGTCTTTGGATTAAAGAACTGTTCTGTTGTACAACAGTATGCAAATGGATGTCTGAGTCTTTCAAGTTGGTTTCTCTGAGAACCCTTGAAGATTCTTGTCCTTCTGGAAAGCTTTGATCTGCCTTCTTTATATTTGTATTGCACTGAGAATTTACTTCATCTACACGAACTGATTTTTCAGGAAGCTTCACATACTTCTTATCAAATGCCTCCAAAGGTCTTTCAGAAGACACAGTCTCTTTTAGTAAGTGTTGAGGGGAAGTTTCATCCATTGTAACTGGTGTGGTATCTAGTTGATAAAATGATTTTTGCTCTTCCAATTGAATCAGACTTTCATTTCGCAGATGTTCCACTGAACACTGGAGATTAATACACCCCACACTTCTTGACAGTTCTTCATATTCTCCTGCAGGTGAAATAGAGTTCTCATGGTCTCTGTTTTTAATTCCAAGGGTTTGTTCAAAAGGTCTCTGTAACACAGTGTTAAGATCCACTGGCTGATCAGCATTCTGACAGTCATCACTCAGAGTAGATTCTAATTGCAGTGGGTGAAAAGATTCTTCAGATCCTGTTTCAAAAATTGTCAGAAGTCAAACTTCTTGATAACAGAACAGAATTTTCACTTTAAGTCTCTCTATAACAAGACTTTTTGCTAATGTATAACAAGAAGTCCAGTAAATAGGGAGAAACATTTTGTTTAAAAAACTCTACTTAAGTTTCCTCAAACACACCATTAACGTTACAGAAAATTATTCTGCTACTGTACACAAAACTTCAACAAACAACACTTTTTGTTGCTTCTTAGAATATGTTACTTTGTGATGGTGCTGACATGACTACACTGCAAGTCAATGCATTTTACAGGTTATGCTCTGTAAATGGAAGTCCTTTAAGTCCCTTTTTGGGCCTCCAACAAAGTCTCTAAACCAGAAAGAAAACAATCCAAAACATCATTACTTGGGCAGAAAATCTTCAAAGTAGAAAGCAACATTCAAATGGGAACAAAGACAAGCTACAAGTTACAGTATTGCACCCTAAATTATCTTTCTTCATCTGCACATACAAGATACCAGAAGAGGCTGGGAAAAGAGAAAGATTTGGTATCAATGTTCATTACTGGGGAGGCATTTCAGCAGCACAGCATCTGCCAAACAAACAGTGCTGTCTGGATTATTTTTTTGTCCTAGGTTTGATAAAACCAGTCACACAGGCTCCAGCATCATGATATCACCAGGCTTTTTGTACGCACTGGAATGTGCCACAGAACCTTTAATGGTTTTCTTCAGACATTTTTTTTGCATTCTTTGGTATGTACAAAATATCTGGTTTTACATGTATAAAGAATATTGTCTCCTGATAAAAAGCTGCTAATGAGGAGGGAAGAATTACACTGCAACATCAGCCATCAACAGAAAATTCTCCAGATGATGCACCTGCCTGTCAACCTTCCTTGTACTGACAACCCAAAAGAGTTTTACTTGCTTAGCCTGTTGCTTGCGTTATTTTTTCCCCTTCTTTTAAAGCCCAACACTAATTGGCTTGGGATTATAAAAGCACTTAAGAGATGGGAAGATATTGCACTTATACTTAAAACAAAGATTGTTTCTAGTAGCAATTTAGAAATAAGAGTATCTCAAAGTGAGAAGGAGCCTCCTAAGTCCTATTTACTGTGACCACAAAGTCCTGAAGTGTAAACCTCTTCTAGCATTTGTTATTATTTTGTAATTATATATATGCAAATCACAAACATTTACAATATAAAAAGATCTATTACTTAAAATATTGTGCTGCATTTCTTGTTCCTGTTCAGCTTTCTGTTGAAGCACCTTGAAAGACTGAAACACCATATTCATGGTAAATAAGAGCTTCAGAAATACTCAGATTGCTACTAGCTGCATTTGGAATTTTGGATTGGTCCTTTTCTTTACAATACATGAAATAGCAAGTTAATTTAAATTTAACTGCAAAACATTAAAAACTTCTTTTCCTGCTATGAGCTGCAGTTAACTTAATCATAAAATTCTACTCCACTAAATTTCTTACAACACTGTAACTTGAAAGTTCCTCCCACTTTATTTTGCAGAGAGATAGAACAATTCTGTAATCAGACCAAATATCACATTGTGCAGTACAGTGCTGTGACTTTAAAGAGTGGGAAAGGAAAACATCAGAGAGATTTTAACACATGCACAAAATTTTAATCAATATTTGGAACTTCCTTAACTTCCTCAAACTTAAAAAATAATGGATATGCATGAACAAATATTTGAAAAAGGACAGTTTCAGCCAGAGTTGATATTTCTTCACTAACAAAGTAACTGCAGAAGGAATAAGTAACATCATATCCATGACAGTAACTTGAACCAGCAGGTCTGCATTTATATGAAAGCCATCACTGCTGAAGAAATCAACTTTTAAAAAATTAGGAGTTCTACCATTGCAGATGGTGGAGGAGACTGTGAGAGTGCAGCAGAGTTAAGACATTTCAAAGCAGGACTGAGAGAAGTGATCTGTCCCCATTTCAACACAGCAAACCCATCCTAAGGGCTGGTAATTATATACCAGCCATAAGCCGATTTTGAAAACATTGATTTGACTGCTCTGTACTTACCTGGAGTAACATTTCCTTTAACAGACTCTTCTTCTGATGTAATGCAGTTTTGCCCATTTGTTTCAAGACTGGAAGGCAGACTGCTTCTTTGTACACTTAGACCAGAGTTTCCCACTTCTAGAAAGGTAGACACGTCTGGATTGTCTGAAAATTTTGAAGTCTAGTGGCACAAAAAATAATTTTGATTTAAGACTTGATTTCCTCAGAAAAATCAAGGATAAAAAGATAAAGACTTTTAAAAAGATAAGATTCGATTTTTGGGTCACATTTCTGCTACAGTATACAAAAAATACTGTTATGTTTCTTCTAAATAGAACACAGTATAGGGATTATCCATTTAAATCTTACAAAAATCTTAAGCCAAAGTATTTTCTCCACCAGAGTTTTTTCTGCAGTACCTTGCTAAATTCTCTACTGTGTTGTGAAATTCTGTATTGGGAACAGGATGATGACATCTCAAAGTCAACACTTGGTTCCAAAGGTTGAAAGCCCTGGTGATGGAAGTTTGGAAAAGGTCTCTCCATTTCTGGAAAACACAGTTCAGCTGCTAGAGCTGTAAGAAAAGAGGTTATTTTAAAACCAAACAAACATCACCTACCCACCCCCCAAACAAAGCCCTTCAAACAACAGATGTAGCACAAGTTGTTTCTATATACAGTTAATAAAGCATACAGAATTCTGCAGGTATACAAACACCAGCTTGTAAAACAGAATCTTCACAGCATCCAGTTCTTCCACTCCGACACCAAGCAGGTATAAAAAGCTGTACTAAAGTGCTACACTGACTCTATTTTTCTTTAAATGAAAAGGCAAAGTCTGTAAGTTCTCTGTTCAGAACTTGTGAGACTTCATGAGAAGTAGTGTGGGCTTCTCAGTACAAAATTCACAGTCACACAGGGGAGCAAGACCAATGAAGAGCCACAAAGATGATTAAAGGATGGATGTAGCACAGGATTTTCAAAGAGAAGCTAAATAACTGTGTTTGTTCAATCTTAAAAGAAGAACTGGGGGTGTGGGGGAAATGGTACACAGATCTCTGCTGCCTACAACCTCCTAAGAGACAGTTAAGAGAATCCTAAATGGTCTGGCACAGTTCAGAGAATCCTAGAACAGGCTGGGCTGGAAGGGACCTTGAAGATCATTTAGTTCCAAGCACTTTGCCATGGGTAGGGACACCTTGCACTAGACCACAATGCTCAAAGCCCCATCCAACCTGGCCTTGAACACTTCCAGGGATGGGGCAGCCACAGCTTCTCTGGGCAACCCGTGCCAGTGCCTCACCACCCTCACTGTAAGGAATTTCTTCCTAATAGCTAATCTAAATCTCCCCTCTTTCAGTTTAAAGAAAATGCAGTCTTCCTGAACATGCTCGGTTTAAGATAAAGACAGGGTAGACACAGGAAATTTTGGCTGGATAAAAGAAAATGAAAGAAAAAAAAGGAAGAAAGTTATTACAATGTCACCCAGTGGTGTAGAAACTCTGTCCTTGGAGATATTCACAACTTGACTGGACAAGGCCTTAAGCAACCTGGTCTATGTTGGCTCTGCTGGGAGCAGGAAGGAGAATTTGGGCTACATAACCAGAAGTCCTTCCTGGTCTAGAGTAATCTGTAATTATATGATTTGAGGTTCTCAAACATTCCAGGAAGACATGATTTTAATTAAAACATTTGAATTATCTTCATGATAGCTAATAATGATGTTTTTAATTTTCATGAGTTGCTACATTTTTCTAGAGAGCACAGAGCTCCCATCAACCAGTTAGGCAGTGTTTCATCAGCTATGTGACCCCAAGTGAACTATAAACTATTATACACAATTCCTCTACCTTCCTGAAGTGAAAGTTGTGCATAAACAAGTGAAAAAATGTAAGCTGACTAGAAATAATACAGACCAATGCCTAACTCTGAGTAAACTCCTCATTGTGTATGAAGAGAGAGCAACACAAAAATGCTAAAAACCAACAAATACCTTGGAAATGTGCATCGTCCTCTGAGCCAGAGTTCGAGTTCCTGGCACATTTCCCCAGGATCTGCTGTATCTGGCTTTCTTTATAAAGGTACATCTCTCCTGCAGACAACTGAGCTTCAGATGCTCCAGACAAATTCTCTTGCCTCTGCTGCAAGGTAAAAGGAAGTGAGGAGTTCCAAGGGTGGCTTGCTGTTTCTCTCAAAATTCCATCTTCTGTACCATCTGAAGACAATCCTGAAATAGTAGGTTAGATGTCCACAGTTCTGCATACAAATCACTTACATGATGTCATTTGCAAAGATGCTGCTTAATATCCTGAAATATTCATGAAGAGTTCTGGGGTTTTGTTTCTGTAATTGTCTCCTATCAACACTCCTATAAACCTTGCCACATATTTTCTCAAATGCAAGTAGATAAGATCTAATTAGGGAGCAGTCAGTACAGCTTAGCACTCGTACAGTATGTAGACTTAGGAAATACTGAAATTACAGAATCAGAAAAGAATTAACACTGTTTTTTTCTGCTAGCTAGCATCTTTACCTCCCACTGCATACAAATGTGTCAATCCTTTGATGTGATCTTGAATATCTTTATGACACTGCATAGTTTTATTCATGCTTAAACAGAAATTGCTTAATACCAACACCAGAAATCCAAGGGATCAAGACAACCAAAATCCTGTTCCTAGAGAGCACACAAACCGTCTGCATCTATAGGCTTACAGAAGAATTGCACAAAGCTATCACAAAAGGTCATAAGAAGACACAGCTAGACTTGGAAAACGTATTCATGCAGCCAAATAACAAAACTTTTGGTATTTTTCTTTCACGACTAAAAAACAATATAGAAGAAAAACTACAAGCAAATGATCTTAGAACTTGCTTTAGCTTTCTTACATCAATAAAGCATGGATTTGTCACATGAGTTATGAAGTTTACTACTCAAAATAACATCAGTTTGAAAAACTAGGGTTAAAATGAGCCACTGAAATCTCAGGTTGTAAAAACTGTAATCTTCAAAAATTGATTAATAAACATAAAATAACTCATATACACATATGGTGTTAAAGAAATCAGATGTGTGTCAGAATAACACAATATTAAGCCTCAAAGTAAATAAATCCAAGGGTCACTATCTAATCAATTTCCAACTCACTTCCATGTTCACAAGTAATAATGTCAGGAGCACCTATGTATTTATTATGAAGGAATTATTTGTGATGTTATGAAAAACATCAAGAGGTAGACTACAAACAAAAAATAACACAAACATATTTGCCAGAAAACTATTAAAAGTCATTATGGCATTCAAGTGACATTTTCAGGAGTAAGTCATGAAGAATTACTGTGGTGACAAGCACATACTGGAGCAATTCTCTTAACAGCAAGACAATCAGAGCTCTGCAGCAACCCATGATATATATTGATTAGAAAACTTTCATCAGTCTATCATTTGAAGATAATTTTTAAAATAGAAATTGCCACTTGAAAACTGCTAGTTACAGTTGCTTAATAAAATCCAAAATATCCTTTTCCAAAGCAGATGTGTTATAATGTTAAATTATAATATATTTAAAAATCATGAGCACCTAAGAAAACGTTCTGGTTATACTGCACTCTAAGATGCATTAAAAATCCTTCAGTGAAGTTCAACATGAGCCTATTTCAGGAGAACTTCTGGTCAGTGAGTTAGACCCATTCTGCCAAAAAGTAAAACCACAATTTTCTTTTTTACAAGAGCAACAAAACCCAAATACTCACCAGCGTCAACAGGGCTTGCATTCAGCGTTTCACCGGTTGAAAAGCTCCCAGTGGAGATTGTGGAAGTTAAATCACAGGGTATTCCTTGCATGAAAGCCTCTGAACCTAGCACTTCCTAGGATGAAATAACACACCTATTACCACGTACTCAGGTGTCCATAACTAAAGCTTGAAACCCACACATTCAATTCTGAGCTCAGTTCAAGTGTAGGAGCCTTCATGTTTTGCACAGTCAGGCAAATACAGATTCATCCTTGCTCAGACCAACACATTCACACCCCATGTCCCAGGCACATCACTCCCCAGCAGCCCCCTCCCCTCCCACACACACACACTCACACTCTCACTCCTATAAAGCCTCTCAGAACTGCATACAAATCATGACACCTAGAAGATTGTTTTATCTTCTGGTGCTCAGATTTGGCTATCTCTCATCACAGAACCACTTCACTAGAACTGTGGATCTCAGAGGAACACATATATATGAAAAACATTAAAAACTCATGAATTTTACAAGTACTTGCAATACTCAGCCTTTTGTATACAGAAGACTTAAAATTTAATTTTACAAAATTAAACTAAAAATACACAAAATCCTCTAGATCATTATCTTCTTTAAGTTTAAGTTAAGCTCTACAAAGCCACAAAGCAGATAATGAGGTTTCTTGTACTTCAAAATTTTGAAGAATCAAATGTGAATAGTTCTTCTCAAAACTCTTGACTTAAAATGTGCACTAAGAAAAAAAATAATCTAGGAAACCCTTCTGCTACTTTTTCATTATATACTACCTTATACAAATATATTTAGCATATATATATAAAATACTTAACATTCTTTTATATATACATGTAATACACAGCATGTTTTAAATACTGTTTTTATCTCCTAACAAAACAATGTGATCTTTGGGCAAGAGCAAAGAGGGAGATTGGTGCTGATTTTGGCAAGGCTTTTAACACTCTCACAACATTCTGTGATCCCAGCTTGGATGTTGCAGCCTGGATGGATGGACAATGAGAAGGGTAAAAAAACTGGCTGGATAATCAGGCTCAGAGGTCAGTGAGTAAAGGGTTACACTCTCTGTGGAGGTGGGGGACAAGTGGAGGACACAGGGCTCTGTCCCCCTTAACAGCCCTGGCAATGACCCAGAGGAGGGGACACCACACTTTGATCACATTTGCAGATACACTAAGGTGGGAGGACTATGCCATGCACTGAACAGCAGGGCTGGTGTAGAAGGACCTCGTGAGGATGCCCCTACAGGACAGGTATGAAACACAGAAAGGGCAAACACACAGTCCAGCACCTGGCAAGGAAGAAGCCAGTGCACCAGTCCCAGCTGGGGCCTGTCTGGGGAGCAGTCCTGTGCAAAAGGAGTCTCACAAGCTGAGTGTAAGCCCACATTGTGCCTTGACAGAGGGGCAACGTGTGCTGGATGAACAGAGCCAGCAGATCCATCACAGTGGTCACCTCTCTTTGCTTGGTGCTTGGTTTTACTGCTGCACCTAGAATAGTGCACCCACTCTTATCCACCCAGTATGAGAAAGGAAGATTACATCCCAAAGAGTTATGTAATAGGATTATTTTGATATGACCAACCGTATTATCAAGTCTGAATGATGGTCCAGAACGTGCTCTACGTCCCTCTCCACCTCCAGCAGCAAGAACTGGTGAATCTTGGGACACTTGAGAATCCTGGGACTGTGCTGAACACAAAAGTAACAGAAATAGTAAGGAACAAAAAGCAATTTTTGAGCTCACAGTGAGCAGTGCACAGCAGAGGGCAGTAACACTCCACTGCTACTGATTCTGTCCATCCTTAACCATTTTCCTCTCACTTACACAACACTTTTTGCTCCACCACACCACCAGTTTCATCAGCAACCTGTGGTTCTCCTTGACCAGCTTTCCTAAAATTTCTAACTACTCTGACTGCTTTACACAGAGCAGGCAGGAAGAGCTCAAGATTCATGCTTGGGCAGTGTTACTGCAATCATTTCCTTGGGATGGGGAGGAATCTTTTACAATCTACCATTATAGTGATTACAAAGAAAAGCAGACATTCCAAGTAAATCAGAGAAATCAGAAACACTGAATGGCTGAACTACAGCATGACCACCATGGAACTGAATCACCTTTGCCATAAGGCTCTCCCACAAGTGAGACCATATCTGAGCAAAAAAAAAGCATCACAGCAGTATCCAAACAAATGCAACTTCTGCATTCAGTGCTGATAAACAATTATATATCTTCTGCTGATAATTCAGTGCTGATAAGCACCTTCAAAGTTTGACAAATCTATGACTGTAAATTAATTGCCACAAATAACTTTAAGATACATACTCTTATTTCCAGTAACAGTTTTCAAGAAAGAAGTGCTAAGCATGCAACTGAAATGAAAGACAGGTGAAGTAGGTATGTTTGCTCCCAATTCTAAAAGGGCTGCTGGTGACAGAAAAATTTAAAATCTCCAGCATTTGTAAGACTCTGTACTTAGATCTAAATTTTTGTGAATACTAACACTAGTTTGTACCTTGTATATGCTTAAACTCAATTTCTTGCCAGATAACAAAGTCTAGTTGTTCCATTTTTCATACTATAAAAAAGGGTGGATGTTTCCTCTGTAAAGCAGCACTAGTGATGTACTGATATGATGTGACAATAATAAAGACTGTTCTCAATAAATACGAAATATTTTGAAACTCATTTCAGGGAGGGGGAAAAAGAAGAAAAATCTAAGGTTTCTTATAGCCACTATTACCCCGTAGTCTTCTAGGAGAAAGGACAAAACATGAAAGGAAATACACCTAAAATACATTTACTTAGAGACCAAACAGTCTGCTCAAGCCTGCTCCTCTTCCTTGAAGCAGGATACAGTAAAAAGAGGATCCTGAAAACGAGCAAGACCTTTAAAAAAATTCCTTGAAGTAGCATGAAAATTACAATCATGTAATCAATTACTATTTAAATATCTCCATAGGAGAAAAAATGCACAGTACAAAAAACATTGCTAAGCTTACAGTAATAACAAGCAGTGTCTAGAAATGGCTGTCAGACATTCAGAGACTGGAAACAGAGTATTTTTTTATAATTTGACAAAAAAAAAAGTAAATGTTGGAACAAGCTACCACTGAATTCTCCATTTCCTGATACCTTCACATCAAGATTAGATACTTTTCTGAAAGAAGTTTATTTTCTATAGACTATCACTGTGACAGGCAGTAAGTCAGAATGCACATGAGATGAGATTCAAGCATTTAATAATCTCCTGTACATAAATCCTATGGACAGCTACATTACAAATGTTTCATTACTGTACTGTAATAACCTGCATTGTTCTTGTGATATTAATACAAGGGTTGAACACCATCTATTTCATGCTATAAACCAAATTATTTAATTAAAAATACATGCTCATATCCCATGACTATTACATTAATATCCTTAAAAATCCTGTATTTGGTGACTCATAAAGAAGGGGTTTTCAGTCTTCTCTCCTTCCTCTAAAATAATAGTGCAAGGTTCTTCCTCACAGCTCTCTGACATTGACACAGGATTTTCATATTAACTTCCTGGCCATCACAATGTCACAAAGAATTGAGACTTAAAAACTGAGTCTGTAATATCCCAAATGCTACTTTCCCCCCTGCCCCCAAAAGCAATTGCAGCAAAATAGCAACAACTATTTTAGGGTTCAATTTGAAACACAAACGACTGAAAACCCAACCAGACAGTGAAGACAATATAAAAACAGGGATTAGTCCAAATCCAAACATGAAGACAAACAACAAAAAAAAAAAAGGTAACAAGGTAATGGGAAGACAGTCTCTTAAAATGCTTAATTGTGGACAAAAATTTGGGATTGCTAAAAATTAACTGAAATCATAGGTTAGCTTGGATCACAAAAAAGATAACATCTCTGTACAGAGTAGCAATACATAAAGAGAATCACATCTGGAACACTGCTCAAGGGAACCACTGAAGATGAATAGAGACAATGTTGATACACACTGAAGGAGAACTGTGGAAGAGGTGTATGTATCAAATCTAGTCACTAGTTGCAGGCTGACTTCCTAAGGAATTTAGATTGATGCCACCAAACTGCCTGTCTCATCTCTGCAATTCCCTATTAACAGTTTGAATTTTATTAGCCCATTCCAAACAAATTGGATTACAAAGAACATCAAGTGTCCAAAGTTTCCAATTCATCCTGTCATGCATCAGTGGCATGTAAAAGAGCAATTCAGATTTTAGACTCACTGGTGGCACTTGATGCAATGTCACTTTAGCAGTTACCTGTCCTCTGGCTGCAACCAGCTGATCAGTTTGTGTAGCACATGCAGCCACTCAACACTGAGCACACGGATTCATCCTCCCCCAAACACAAGCAGGCCTTAAGACCTATTTTACATTCAGACATATCTGTCCCTAAATTTGAGAGGGTTAAAAACATTTTTCTTCCTATAATAATGGGAAGAAAGAAATACAGCTGATTACAGAACTTTTAAAAAAACTATCTGTTACCCAAGGACATCTCTTCTACCACAGGAAACTCACCTTTGTTGATAAAGCATTCAAACTGATTTACCAACTTCACCTTTTTATCTTTTATGTTTACTTTGAAAAAAGCACATGAGCAGTGATTAAGAATTTGTGCATGTCCAGTGGTTCTGCAATTATGAAAGCAGTACAACTCCTAAGTTGCAAAGCCTTACATTATTAGGTCAAAGGTTGAAACCACCAAACATAACTTCAAAAAGGTCAAAGACCACACATACAAAGCACACATCTGCTCTTACCTTTGGAGGTACAACTACATCTTGAAAACTGCAAACATGTTCTGGTTAGAATCAAGTAACAAAAAAAACATTTAAAAAACCTAATTAAATAAAAAATAATCGAAGCTACTATCATAAGCAACTACCTAAAATGCACCTTCAATTTTCCCTTCAGAAAGTTTGTATTTCAAGTGCAAGGGACTCTAGACTTTCTTGCTGAAATACCACCTTAGTTATTGAAAGTACCACAGAGAGCCTCACAGCCTACACAGTATCAAGATATTGCTGGCAGTTCTGGTTGTCGATCTGCCCAAGAGGACAATCCCCTTAAACACATAATCACAGAAAGCTTGGGGTTTTGTTCCTTTAATATAGATGTTCATATAAAGTTTCTTAATCCTCTTACATAAGCATTGCATTGTTCATATACAATACTCTCTAATGTAGACACTACACCAAGATATTTTATATTAAATTTGTTAACAGCTGCTTTAATAATGGTTCTATAACTTACTCAGAAAAATACAAGCCTGTTCTCCACATATCGTTAAAAGACAAAATGCTTCAGTGATAATTTAAGTTTAAATATATCTATACTTCAAAAGGGACATTCTGAGAAATAAAGAAAGCAGCTGAAGGAAAATGAGTTTATATGTACTTATTCAAACCAACTCCAATTCCAAGTAAATCCCGAATGAATTGGAAATGATGTCTCAGTGCAAACTAAATGAAAAATTAAAGATCAGAGGCAGTGGTGACATTTCTGGCAAAACCAGGAGATGTGTTCTACATAGCTGTATTGCTTGTAACAATGGGCATATAAGGGCTGCCAAGTTTCTGAGAATTCCACTGCAGCTTTAGTAACATTTTAGATGGATACTGAAAACTGTATTGCTTTAGTCAATGTTTTACAAACTAGTCATTTCTGTCCTTTTATAAAGCTAGTCAAGTTACCCATAACAGGTTTAGTAGGTTTCAATGTGCCTGTAACAAAATTATTTCGAACATTTACAAACCACTTTATAACAAACACAACTTGTTTTGTTTTACAGCATCAGAACAACTTTGCCACCTATGGACACGGCCTATCCTCAAAGGTGTTGATGTTCAATGAAAGCTCTTCAGAGACAGACAAGAACACTGCTAAAGCAATCATTGCAATATTGTACTTTTTCCTTTTGACATATTCACTGGAGCATGTAAAAAGCATATAATGGCTACTAGAAAGGGTCAAAGCAGAATGGACCAATCCTGAATACTATGCATGGACTTCTCCTGGTCAGGAGACCTGTCACAGCTACTTGAAAATTCCACGTGTGTGGCTCAACTCTAGCACTGTGTTAAGTCTCACAAGCTGAGAGTCAAGGCCAATGCATTGTGAGCTGGTTGTCACAACTTCCTAACAAAACAGAAATTGCATATATAAAATAATTACCTGCCACTAAGCAAGGCAACAGGACACAAGGAAATGGAATGAAGCTGTATTAGGGCAAGCTGAGACAGGATATTAGGAAAAGGTTTTTCACTGAGAGGGTGCTCAATCACTGGTAGAGGTTCTCTAGGAAAGTGATCACAACACTGAGCCCATCAGAGCTTAAGGAGCAACTGGACAACACTCTTAGTCAATGGTTTAGTTTTAGGTAATCCTGGCAGAAGCAGGCAGTTGAACTCTATAGGTCTCTCAACTTGAGATATTCTATGATTCTCAATTTTCATGTCTGTCACACCTAAGAGATGATTCTCTCAAAGTTTCTTTGAGCTCATTATGACCTCAGCCTTCTATTTTTTGTCTCAACCATATTTTTAAGCAATTTCTTATATACACTGATCTTTCAGTGAACATCTACATCAACTTGTTAACACTCCAGAGTTCTTCCAAGCACTGATTTCCTTTGTGTCAATACAAGGAATCACTGGGTACTGCATCAGGAACACCACTGGTCTGCTCCAAACAGGTTCCAACCTGGAAGAACTGCAAACCTTTACAAATCTGTAAACTACAAATGAAAAGCACATGCCTTGGACAAGAAGATGCTGACTAGCAATGAAGTGTACTGCAGTGTGGACTTGTTGCTAGAATGGTAATGGATCACAAAAACCCAAAAGATAAAAATTCATTCGTTCTTAGACAAGTGCTTTTTGAAACACCCTTTTTTACACTTAAAATTCAACATCATTTAAATAGCACTGAATGTTCTTTAACAAGTCAGATCATATTCTATAAATAAACAGTAGTAAAACCAGCAATGCTGAATAGTATTCACACAACTCCTTGAAGGAAGAGGATTTCTCACCTGAATCATATGAAGTTTCAGCAGCCATCCTCAGCAATTCTTGTAATAACCTCCCTGATGGATTAGTTTGCCTTGGACTTTCACTAGAGGATTTTCCCTCATAGTTTGTCATGCCCCAGGGTGAGGTGCCTTCATGAAGAGCATGGCTGTGGTGTTTCACACATGCAGAGTCCCCAGTAGTTGAAATGGGAGAAAGTTCTCCAGCACCGTTATCTGTTTGATCTGAATTTAAAACATTTGTCATCAGTTTAGGTATAGAAAGGAAGTGTTTTGCCCTTAATGAGGAACATTAAGATGGTACCTCCTATTCTACAGAAATAACTTGCTGAGTTTGTACAGTCTCCATTTTAATGAATTTACCCATATCAGGGCAGTAAACACCTCTGCATCACAGTATATGGACTATACAGGCTGAAAGATTATACAGGTCATAGACTTCTCAAAAACTAATTCCCAGCTCCACCAAAGTATTTCTTTCAAAAAAACCTCAAATAAATTTTCCACATAGCAAATCCACAAAAACTTTCAGTAACTTCTCCAGGTAGACAGGCAATATAACTTCTCTGCTCTGGTTTAAAGGTTTCTTTCTCCACAATCCAGCCCACAAAACAGCCCTTTCTGGCCACCCAATCCGTTAAAAATCTCAACTTCTTACGACCTACCATGACCAGTGGTTTGATAATACAGGAATAAATCACCTGGGGATCATACTGGATCATATTACACAGCTGAGTGCAAATTACTAAGCCAAGTGCTTTTGAGAACATAAATATATTCCTCAATCAAAACCTTTGCCAATAAAACCTGCTGTCTAATCAAGATACCAAATTGGTCCAACAAGAATTATTCTGCATAACTGATGCTGACTAGCATTCACTACTTTTCTTTAACTGAAGGATATCCCATATCAGCTGTTTCAATATTTGGATCAAGATGAATGCCAGCCTGACAGGCATATAATTACTCAGATTGTTCTGCTTAGCCCTTTTAATAACACTGGCACAATACAAAAAATATTGTAAAACATCCATTACATTTTAGATGTGAAGACATGCTGCAAGAAAATAAAAATTAAATGTTTACATTTAGAAAACATGTTCGTTGTACCTATTAGTTAATAATCCTTATAGAGCATTACAAAGCATTGCTTGCAGACTGTAACAAATATATTTATAAAATTATAATTGCTTGTGTAGTTGCACTCCAAAACATTTTTATCCAAGAGTGCTTGGTAATTAGAAAAAACAACCTAAAAAGATGGTCTAAAAGTTTCTGTAGAAGCTTGATAGTAACACCTTATTGTTACTTTCTTGGTATGCTCAAAAGGTAAACCTTTAAACATAATCTACCAACTTCTCTTTACAATGACTGTACAACTACCCATTAACACAGACCCCACTCAAAAGAAGAATTAACAGGGAACTTGGGTCTTTGAATAACTGTGAATTTTCTTTTCCTGGTGAAATTTTGTTTAAATTATGTTTTTCTAGACAGACACTGACAGGATCAACTTTTCTGAACTACAGCTCACTTCGCTAGTATGTAAGTTATACCTTAAGAAACACAACAGTATCAGCTATTATTTCCTAATCATCTCAAAGATTCTTCAGAAAAGACTATAGTCCTCCAACCTACTTCTCATAACAGAGGACTTATTATATATTTTATATTTTACCTGCAAAAGAAAGGCTGCAACTCCTTGGTGTGTCTATCTCTGGTATAACACTCAGTTCATGTTGCTCCAAACCAAGCCCCAACTTGACTTTTGTCACGGGTGGTTTGGAAGATCTCCACTTCTGTTCTCTATAGAAAACTTTTGCAGACTGTTCTGTAAAACAAAGTTTGGTATGTTGCAATATGTGTACCCCAGATGGAATAAAACTTCATCTCAGTCGTAAAGTAATAAAAATTATAATGAAAAATAACCTACAGCCTTACCAGTTTGCTCAGCTGGACCAATGCTCTGTGAAATTGTTTCACTTCCATGATATTTACTCCGGCCACAATTCTCTGAGGTGTGGAAAAAGTCAGTTCTATTAATCCAGTCAGGCTTTTGTGCCTCTGTCATTTCTTCATTTGGGCATGTATGTTTCACCTTAGAAGAGGGGGAAGCAATTTGATTTTATTTACACTCATTTACCAAACAAGTATTTTCTTGTGTGTATATTCCATGCAGGGCAATACTGAGCATGTTGAGAAAGTAGTTCAAGTATGCAAGATACCAGACAGATCTGCTTAGCTCATAAAAACATTTGGAAATACAGATATTTTACTTAGCTCTACAAATCCAATATGCTAAAACACAATTATTTACATTTTCAAGGCCTTTGTTAGATTATATCAGAGTACTCAGCATTTTTAACAGGAATAGTTTCTGAAAAGTCTGCTTTTAGTTTTTCAGCTCCTGAATTTAAGAATTTTAGCTGATTGGAGAGTGCAAAATACAAAGAAAAACTAACTAGAGGGGTCAGGTTTTTTTCCCAAGATGGCTTCTGTTTAAAAAAAACACAAGGAGAGGCAAGAGAAGGTTCTTTAGAAGCTCAAAAACAAACTTGGATTTTTCTTCTGTTACTGAGAAACAAGCAAATTACAAGCTAAGACTGCAGCTGCCAAACTAATTCCCTAGCAGGTACACACAAAAAGACAAGCTTTAAAAATAATCTACTCAAGATGCTTATGATATCCTTTCAGGTATTGTTTATGTGTTTTTAATACAAGTGCTATTTGACACATAGAGGTGCATTTAGAGCTATGAAGACAAAATATCGCAGGTATTTCAGACAACTTAGCAATTTCAGTAGGCATTACGTTCAGAGACCAAGCACAGACATTCACTGTATTTCTGTTTGACTGAACACAACTGTGCTCTTGGGGCTTATAGAGGAAAAGTACTGATTACAAATCACAAATCCTAATTAAAATTTTCATTATGGTAAATCACCTAAAACAATCAACACTCCATGGGGTACTCTGCTAATTGGTAGCACTGACTCATAAGTTTGATCACCTTGATTTGCCATGCAAAGTGTTTACCTGCTTGTTCAGAAATTCTTTCAAAGCCTCTTGCTGTCTCTGCATCTGTTCCTTCAATTTATCTTGCTTCTGTAAAAGTAGTTGTTCTTGGATTTTCTGTTTAGAAAGAAGAGCTTCCCTTTGTGCATCTAGCTGCTCTTGCAATTTTTTCAAATATTTTTGCTGAGCTTGGATGCTTTCTGATGAGGCCAACACTCTGTCCCTTAAATTCAGTATACCAGAATAATTTAACAAAGATGCATCTCCTGGTTTTGATATCAAGAACTCCCCAACACCCTCGGCTTTAGATTCTTCATGTGCTGGAATCATGGATTCAGAGAGACTGAGGGGCTGTTCAGGGCTTGTTTTGCTGGTGCTTTCTACAGATCCCTGCTGGAAGGCTACAGGATCAGCTGGGGCTATGCAAGATCTCTCTGTTGCTGGCATGAGGGACGTCTTAAATGGATGCTCTTCTCCAGCCTCTGTTTCTGTTTGATGGTTATCTATGTTCTGAGATAACTCTTGAGAGTGCAGTGTTTCTGAAGACTCAGAGGAACCTTCTGCAGGCAACACAAATCTAACATGCTGTCGGCGAGCTTCTGGCTGTGTTCTTACTGCGGTGATGTCTTTCCTGAGCAGCCCGGATGGTAACTGGGGCTGGGATGCTTCTCTGATGGGATTCTTGGCAGGTTCCAACATTCCCACTTGTTCCTGGGAAGGACAGTCACAGGGCAAGTGAAACTCCACCTGCTTCCATTTTGATGCTTCTGAAAACTGCACTGATTTGCCAGGACAAACACTATGCATTTGCTCTTCCCGTTTCCATGAAGTTGGTTTTTCCAACACGTGGAATGTTCCTGGAAACACAGGTGATGACTGCACATATTCTTGGGCATTAACTTGCTCTGATGCCTGGTGTAGTATTTGTTGTGCTTCTTGCCTCTGTAGGAGTGGTTCTGAGACAGGCTCTAAATTAAATGATTTTGTTTCCATTGAGCTCAGAGGTGCTGCAGTAGACAAGTACCTTTGCTTCAGCGTATTCTGATACTCCTGCAGATGTTTTCTAGCATCTTCAATGGTCTGTTTGTGCAACCTGAACAGAGTGAAAACACGCATCTTTTCAGAGCAGTGCAAAAAGAAACATCAATTTCAATAATCAAAGCAATTCAAACTACTCTGAAACAGGCTTACATTCCATAAAGGCATTTACCTATTTTGCTGTAGAAGGCGTTGCTGGAAAGTACGGATGGTCTCTATATGAGTGTCTTCTCTAGGACTCCTGGTCTCTGATACAGTGGCATTCCCAGTCTAACCAAAATAAGATCATTTTAATTGCACATATACAACTAACTCACAGAAAACTATTATGGTAACAACCTTAAGCTGTATGTTATTTCTCCTAAGTTTACAGAAGCCACTCGGTACCAGCGTGTTTGAAGTCTGTGAGATTTCAGCCTGAGGCACTGAAGCTAAAGGAGTTTCTGGAACAGATGGCCCACAGCTACAGTCTCTCTCTGCACACACCATCAAAGTCAATGGTGCTTACAGCAGCTCAGCTTAAAGAGGTAAATATACCCAGCAAACTCGGGGAGCAATGAGCCAATACAGCAGCACTCCCAAGGCAATCAAGCTCTTAAAAGAGTACAGGTTGTGCAAATGAATCAAGAGTTTATATATAAAAAAAGATTACTTTCCTTCAACATCCTCCATAAATTCCTCTTCTTTAAGTAGCTGTTTGAGATTTAGATAGACAAAAAGAGAGGCTGATTTTTTTGGTTTTTTTCACTATTTCTTTCTTCCTTCTGAAAAAGGTTATGTCTACGTGCATAATCATTATGTGACTCCAATCAGATTTTACTAACAGCTATTTTAAACAGAGCATGCTGTCCCTGGGACTACAGACAGACAATACAATAGGCAAAGTCACAGAATCATAAAATCACAGAATATCTTGAACTGAAAGAGACCCACAGGGTCAGCAAAGTTCAGCTCCTGGCCCAGCACAGGACCACCCCCAAGAGTTACACCATGTGCCTGAGAGTAGTGTCCAAACACTTCTTCAATTCAGACAGACTTGGTGCTGTGACCACTTCCCTGGGGAGCCTGTTCCAGTGCCCAACCATGCTCTCAGTTAAAAACCTTCTTTCATATCTAACCTAGACCTGCCCTGATACAGTCATGTCACTCCTTCAGGTCCAGTGACATCATGTGAAATAGAAACTTGTACATTAGAAAAGGAAGCTTTTATTCATACAAATTTCTAATTGACAGCCTAAGAAATAAAAACTGTCTTGATTAATGCAGTTTAAAATTGGTAAATGGTGTTCTTGATTTTTGTTACAATAGTAATTAAAAACCTACATGCAATTTTCTATAATTCTTCACCTCATGTTCCATTTGGTTCTGCTGATCTGTAGAAGTGAGACTGTGGCTTTGTACCAGGTGACCTTGCTCTTCCTCTTCTTCTTTTTTCTTAATTTCCTTCAAACAGGTTTGCATTTGGATTTTCAGATAATCAGCCTCCAAGCGTGCTTTCTCTTCTTCAATTTTTCTAATCAAGGCCAGCTGCTCCTGTTTCTGTTTCTCTATTTTCTCGTTCTATTGAAAAGAAAAATGAGGGGGAATCTCTAGAACTGAATGATAAAGAAACCAGACTACTCCCACACACCACCACACACACAACTTTGTTTCAAATTACAGAAGAAATTCTATTGCTTGTGACACACATTTCCAAATTGCAACAGGCTGTTAAAAGTAATTCCCAATTTTACAGGAATAATTTTGGTTTACTGGCTCAATATTGCCAACAATCCCTGAATCCATTTACTATTGCACCATTATTTGTTCTCAAATCAATAAAATCGACACAAGATGCATTATCATTTTCCAGAGACTGCAAAAGAAGTCCTTTTCTTAAACTTCAGAAATCTATTTTGCATTTTACAGAGCTTTTCAACAGGAGTTCAACAGATTTAAACATTAATTCAAGCCTTACAAAACTCCTGAAATAGCTAATGTATAATCACTTTGAGAGCACTTGATAAACCTCTGAAGTAGTCTGTTTATTTTTATTCTCTTTCCATGTACCTATCAGCTACAATTCACTTAGATCCAGGCTTAGCAACAGCATATGTGCTTTTAGAAAGCAAGCAAAGAAAAATTTCAAAGTACTGGCAAAGATGAAGTGGATAACAGCTTTTAAACACAGTCTGAATGGGGACATCAGGAAAAGCAACCCAGAAGAAGCTGGACCCGAGAACAGTAATGTGGACACAGCAATACATACACCTGCTCAGGTGCAAAGTGGGAGGACATGAATCTTAAAGAAACTAGCCACGTTTTCATAAAGGATCTGCTTCTTTTTTATTTTTTATTTCCCAAAATATTACTGCTTTGTCAAATTTTCATTTTCCTTTTTTCTGAACTTAAAATGTACAATTTAAGGCTGAACTAAGACCCAAATTTCAACTTTTCCTTTTTTTTTAATTGGTAAACCATCATATAACAGCTGGTAGGTCTCTAGGGATAAAAGAAAAATTAAAATACAATGAAACACACAATACACATAATGAAATAATACACAAAGTTATTATTATCTAAATATAATAAATGTTGCATTCCCAGAGACTGCAACTGACTGATTCCCATTTCTGCATCTGACTCCTAGTTAACTGAAAATTACTGAAGGTTTGTATGCTTTTCCTGTCACTCCAAACACAGTCCCATAGGCTTTCCCACATTATTACACAAGGTTAGTAAAGTTTACAGAGTTGTGTATTGTTGACTATAGCCTCCTTTTACAAAGCAAAGGTATTTATGTATAACTGGGATTCTTATTTAACAATGAGGTTACATCCCTTGCCTATAGCACTTGTTAGATTTTTAAAAACTGGAGGTTTCCACTCCATTCTAAATTCCAGCTACAGCTTTATAATTTTTTAAAAGTATAGACAATATTACAGTAAAAGTTTAAATGTTAAGAGCACCTAGAGCTGCTGTACAACCTGAAGCATTTTAAAGTCTTCTGTAAACCATTTTTTTACACCCTGAAAGAGGAATAAGTACAGACACACTCACCCACTTCTGTCTCTCCTCTTCTATTCTAATTTTAGCTGCCTCTTCCATTCTGACTTTGGCTGCTTGTTCTTGAGGATGGATTAGAAGTGACTTGTCATCTGCAACTGTATTTTCCAACATTTTCACAGAGTCTAAAAGATACATGTTATTTAGCTGTAATCGCAGTCAGAGTGAGCCTTGATCTTCTTTACCCCTTGCTTTACAGTTTCCCAATAGCTCTAAACAAAACACACAAGCTGCTCCTGAAAAGATCTCCATCCTACTACTCTGCCTGTCTCCATAAGCTGGAAAATCAGTTTTTTATATTATTTAAGTCTTTAATGGCCCTTTATTGTGTGTCTTTCTGGAAGACACAGTAATGTCCCAGCTTCAATGGGACTGAAGATTACTTCTAACAGATTACTTGGAAGCCAAATAACAAGATCATCCTGAAGAATCAAAAGACACACCTCTTACAACAAAGAGGGTCTAAAACTGGCAGTCTGTGGGCAAATGATCTATTATTTGACTACTGCACAAAAAGCAAGTCTCAATCCTTTACTGTTAGCTTCAAATAGCAGTACATTTTCCCCAAGGCATGGTTTCACTCATGCTGCACTCTCTAATCCCCAGGCACTATGCTGGCATACCCATGTACATAACTGAACTAAATCACTTTATCTTGTTTAAAAAAACAAGCACCCTATGAAAGCAAAAAAAAAACCCAACAAAAAACCCTAAAAAACATGTCGTGACTTGATCACTTTAAAACTTCAGAAATCCCACCTAGTGCACAAGATCATCAACTTCAGCACTACGCAAACCAGAAGGACATCAAGGATGGGCAAGGGAAGTAACCCCAAGATGATTTGGCTACTGAACAAATTGGAATGTCTCATTGCTATAAATTCCAGTTTTACAAAAAGGCACTTCAGAACGGTGCCTAAAAGCAGAACACCCCACTCATCAGATTGTGCTTGTCTTGGGCATTTACAGCTGTGAATCCCCAAAGAATATGGCTTTTCCAGTTCAACAGGTACAGAATTGCAATGCCAAATTTTGCACTGAGAATCCTGCTCCTGGAAGAAAACACCTACTAAAGCACAGTAATGCCAAGCGTGACAACAACCTGGGTGACATTTGAAAGACAGAAAGGTATTTTCGATATCTGTTCTCTTCAAGATCTTAATGGACAGGTTGGACATAAGACTAAAAACCTCTGCTATTTGTGGCTTCAACAAATCCACAATGCACTGTGGGCACAGACAGAAAAACTGTACTTTAATTCCACATCACAAAACACTTAACACTGAAAGTTCATTAAACAGTTTTGTCATAGTCCCCCCTTTAGAAGTCCTTTTGCTCCTACACAACAAACTTTGATGCAAGTGTGTACTGCATACCTTTGGCTTCAGATACTGTATTTTTCTGCTGCTCATTGTTAAGTTCTACATCACATAATGGTCTCTCTTCGCTAGCAATTGTGCCAGATTCAATAGTGTCGAATTCACTTTGACTCTCTTTCTCACTTTTTGATGTCCACTCCTCTTTTTGGCTTCTAATCTTGTTCAACAATTTCTTTAAGGCAAGTTTTGATCGAGGTTGGCAAGTTTTTGCTTCTTCATGCTCTAAACAGAATATATACTGTTAAGAGTTTTGGATAATTAATACATTCACATCATAAAAAACTCTAATTTTTTTAATGCTTACAGAGTTGGACAAATAGCTCAGGTATATTTTTAAAAACTTAGCAGTATTTTCTCTTAGCTGCAAGAGAGAAGCAGTAATTTGTCTCTGCAAGCTATCAAAGAAGGGCTAAGCTGGCTGTAATGTTTCAAGTCAAACTGTTGCAGAAATAAGCATTACTATGCCCACACCTGCCTGCATGTTCCTGCCCACTCCTTTGTATTAGCACTGGCAGCACAATGCACCACAGACCAAAAACCAGACTCTGGCATTGAAGGGGTGCAGCAGAAACTCTGGGCCAAGCAGCAAAGTTCACTGACACACTTCTGGCTCCCAGCACACAGCCCTGGACATGCCACAAGCAGACAGGACACACACATGCATCCATTCCAGCCCAGTGAGAACGGGCAGCAACTCAATCACAAACCTGAACATAAAGGATATTTGATAAGGATACCTTCAGACAAAGTAAAGCTTTAACTCTGAAGTATTTTGAAGCACAAAATGGGAAATAGTCAAGTTCATACAAGCATCAGTGCACATTTTATACTAATTACACAGGAATAATTATGGTTACTAGCAGTGCAGTTCTTGTAATTGAAAATTATTCTCAGTATACTAATGAACTGAAGCATATCAGAAAAAGAAGTCACACTTTCAAGTTCATAATCATTAGGGTATTATCATCTATGCTAAACATCATAAACTACATGATACTGAAATATTTTACCAATATTAAGAAATTTTACTACTTAAGACCTTTTAGTTAACATTAAAATTAATTTATTTGATATATTAGACTAATCTCTTCTAACATAAAATGAAAAAGTTTAAATTAAATATTAAGTTTAGAAGTTTTACTTTCTGGCACATTAGGGACCTCCTCTTCTATTACAGGTTCTGATTCTTGGTGAGTATCACAAGACAACTCTGGTTGAGTGGCACAAGCAGACTCCTGCTCCAAAGAGATATCAAGATCACTATCTTGAGCTTTGTCAGGAGGGGCTGGCAAGGGTTGTGGCTCAAACTGCAAAATCAGGTCTCCTTTCATGTCTAATGAAAAGAAAGCAACAAAATAAAATGACCATTTGGAATACAAAGCGAACAGCATTACAAGACTACACTTGTGCAAATCCCCAAGAAATGCAACTATCAATAGGCTGTTTCACAACAGATTTATTTCATCTTTATTTTTCCTGCCAAAAGAGAAGATTCAAAACTGTTTAGATCAATAGCCATATATTCATTCAGAAACTCCACAGTAGTTTCCACTAGGATATCCCGTGTTTTTCAAAATAAAAGCCGATGTGATGAAAAGCTCATCTTTACATAACAAACAGCTGAGAGGAACAATTACACATGATCCAAATAACTTCATCAGGAAAAAGACACACCCTGACCTGGCTCCTCACAAGTATGTCTGAGGAGAGTGATCACATGGTCCAGGTGTGAAATGCCAGAAGATTGCACAACAGGAATTCTCCCATGATCACCTTACTGACTGAGGGGGTTACTGCCTACAACAGATGTGGGACACAGGGGAAGATCACCTTGGAATTGTATGCTTGTTATACATAGTTTGGGAAGAAACCAAAAGCAGGGAAAAGAAAGGATCAAGTTAGTCTGGGGAAGAACAAGCATGAGGAAAAATATAAAAATAAGGAGATAAAATGAGGCAGTCTCTACACTTGTCTGGCCATGCACTGTGCCTGACAGTGTTCTCTCTTCTCTCTAAATTCCACTTGTAGCTGTTTTCCCATGTAAAGAGCTCTGTATTTTGTATGCATGTGTGTGCATGGATATATAAAGACCAACAACTGGGTGGGGACCAAATGTCACAGGCCCACCTGTGTCTAGAGCATTGCCAACTGCAGAGGCCATAGTGGTGCATGTTAGGTGGGTGTAAGTATCAGCAAGCAGTGGCTAGCAAATCACAAGCCAGACTAGCCAGCAAGCATGTTAAGAAGCTTAGGAGCCGTGCATCAAGCAGCTATTATTGCAGAGGCCAGGGGATCTAGAAGTTGGCTAGGGGATGGATCAGGAGCATTCAAGCCAGCTACAGAGGAGATGAAGGGATCCTATGAAATCTGCCAGCACATACATGTGCATCTCTGAGACAAGAAGAGGATCCAGGGTCAGCTGCTGGGTACACCGAGCATGTAAGGTCAGTTCCCACAGGGATCCATTGCATGTGCATATCTGTGCATACACTCACATGTCCAGCTGGGTCTGTGCAGCAACAACTGAGGTGCAGCAGCACATCTTGGAGGTTCACATGTCCAGGAGCCAGCAACTGGGAAGACTAAGGACCAAGGGCCAGCCACTATGTAGAGTGAGTCTAAATCTACTCACTGAGTGATCCATAGCACACATTTGAGCATGTGTGCAATTGAGTGCATATATGAATATGGCAGGTAACTGTACAGCTGCATGGTGCAGGATGAATTACTGGGTAGACTGCGTGTCTAAGACCCAAGGAGGATCTATAGTGTGGCAGATTGACACCTGGGATTCAGGGGAAAACTACGGGATAGACCGAGCATCTAAGACCAACTGCTGGAGGGATCCATACCATAGGCACATACATATATCCCACTACCAAGCCTTCACCCTGATTAGCCAGAGCAGTAAACAGGAGGCCATTTGTGCTGTTTGTATTTAATGTGAGTGCTGTGTTTTCTGTGTTGATGTGCCCTGAGAGCCTGTTTGTGCATGTGCCTCCTGGGAACACGCACACGGCATTGCTACCAGCTGGACCTGGGAACAGGCGGCTGCAGCAGCCCCTCCTCTACTGGCTTACCAGATTCAGCAACCTCCACCAAATAACTTACTCCTGTCTTCACTGTACATTTCTTCAAATGCAGCCTCCAATTCTCTCTGCCATTCTTCTTTTGTTTCCATGCGTTTGTACGCCGGCACTACGAGCTGAGGTGGCATCTGTGCGACAACCTGTCTCCTGCGCACGCGATCCACGGCCTGCATCTGCTCCAGCTCTGCCAGCAGCCTTTCCCTGTCCTTCCAGTCCAAGGAAGGGATAACATAAATCTTTAGTGCTCACATTCACACAGCCACACATCAGGACTGATAAAACACTTCCATTTTTGCTTAATTCTTAATGTTCAAAGCTAATTTTATTGTAGGGAGAAAGTGCTTCCTCAGGAGAAGGCTGTATTGGACCTTTAGACACAGCACTCATCAATGCTACCTAGAAGATCTAATGGCAAATAAAGGATCAGACTATGCACCTGTTGGCCAACTTTCCTCAAGAAAATGAAATCTTCTGTTTTATAAGGTAAATAAGTACTTCATTTGGCAAGTTACTTCTGTTAGTGTATAAGTCAGCAATTGTTACCTTTTAAGATGTGAACTAAATACTCTTTAGCACACTAGGATTATATGTGAGAGCTAGTTAAAAAAAAAGTTGTATTTGAAGTTTGGTTGGTTTTTTATTCCTGTAACTTTCAGGAGCACCAGTAATATTTCCACAGATTCCCATTTTATTCAGTTACTCATTCAGGGCAAATCATATCTGAGCTGATAAAAAGGGAAATTTTTGCTATTTCTAGCCACCAAAAATACTTGTGAAGGTAACAGACAATAACAATTTTTGAGTGTAGTTCTCAGTACAAAGACTTTTCTCGACAGCTCAGATTTTACTTCTTAAAGAAAACAATTTCAACATTTCCAGATTTGCACACTAACAGAGCTTCAGTCGTTAAGTAAAAATTTGAAAAGTTTACAAGAATTTAAAAAAAAAATTACCTTCTTAGCAACAAAATATTTTTTTCCCCTGAAGTAGAGAATAACCAACTCCAACTAGAGCTGATGTGGAAAAGTGGAACTTTTTTAAAGTTTAGTTTGACTATTACCTATTGGTTAATAGCTGGTCAAACATTCCCATAACAAAAAGTGGAGGATGTTCTTTCATTCTCACTCCATCAGATGCCAAAATAAATAAACAGACTTTGAACTTTTTTTAAGACAGTTTGCAAACTTTATTTAGTACATCACTATTCCTTTATTAATCCCCTAACTACAACTTACTTAACAGTGGTCATTTTGACAGTAAAAACAGGCATTAACTACTTCACCTACCTTGGCCAAATGGACCTTCTTCAAGGCTTGGCTTCCTCTAGCATGTGCCTTTTCAAGCTGCTCTCTTCTCTCCCTCTCTGCCTCCCTGTGTAGTTCCTCCAAACGTTTCCCTTCTTCTTCAGCAGCTAAACGAGCATCTGGCTGGCAGTCAATCAACAGTTTAGTCCACAAAGTTCTTCGACAGTTTAAAGCATATGTAACAATAAATAAATGAATAATTCTGCAGCAAAAGCACTTTCAAAAAGACATATAATGCCATATAAACATCCTTGAATGTTTATGTTGCCAGCAGAACCAAACTCATTTTTTACCTTCGGAAAAAATGCGTATTTACATATTTTGTAAGTTTAGGTGTCAAAGTGTTCCAGTTTCAAGGTGTACCAGGACAATCACTTGTATGATTTATTTATTATATTAGAGTGGTTATTTTTCCTATACAGTAAAATGAATAATATGGTCAACATAGCAAATTGAGTACTTCTACCCTCATAGTTTTGTTTCAAACAAGAGGAAAAAGACCCCAGAAATATTTTCAATTTCATTTGGGAAACCAGAAACAATCTGCAAATTTAAAAAAGAAAAACTTCTTAACGTGAAAATAAAAAAAAATACTTAGGGAAAAAAAAAATCATTCCAAATAGACAAGGCAAATACAAGTACATTGTTAAAAAGAGGGGAAGAGAAAAGCAGGGCAACTGCAGCCATCAACTCAGCATAAGCCACAAGTCTTTCAATTTAGGTGTCTGAACATTATGCCAGCCTTGTGATCTCACCTTCTTACAGAGGTCTGTTCCCAAGGGCCTGTCAGGTGTGATCCCCCAAGACACTGAGCACATAATGGGCTTTACAAGTTTGCCCATCTAAGGTTCTCTTTAGTAAGTTGTGTAACACCTGCTTCATACAAGTTTGTATCTTTAAAAGTTCTAGAAAGCCAAATAGCTGACACCCAGACACCATATGCAATGTAAAGAAACATATATGCAATCCTGTAGCACAAACACTTGGAGTTAATCACCTGCTCTTCGTCCACTTCTCTGTTCACATAAGCTTCAGAAATATGGTAACGTGTAACAGAAAATTTGCCAGCACCAGAGGGCTTCACAGCAACAATCTTCTTCATTTCAAGACTCTAGGAAGAAAAATACAACTACAGCTGTATCACAGAACAGTATCTCAAGCAAAGCAATTAAACAGAAAAAAAGTAATCTGTAAAGTTCAATTGTTATTAAAAGAAATCCACCCCACCAAATTCTGTCTTGAAAATATTGCTGTTTAAAATCTTATAACATATAATAATTACTAAACCACATCAGCACAAGGCACATCTAAAGGGCTTTAATAACTGAGAGTATCTAACAGTCCTAGGTAAACCCCTGCACAGAAATTGACACTCAGCAGTGTCATGTTTCAACAGCACTAATTTAAAAGCACTTCAGTTCGATGCACTAATACAAATCCCACTTAAAACAGCTGTCACACTCACCTCACAGCAGGGCAACCACAGACACACTATATAATTATACCTAACAGCAAAGTAACACTTCTCAAGTACAGACTTGCTTCAGGAAACTCAGAGACATTCTGTCCAATTCATTAGTTGTTTCTGTTACTTCACTGAAAAGCGTCTATTCATGCAATGCTAAGTTGCTGGGGTTTTTTAAAGTTTTGGGTACAATGACACATTTCAACTCTTTTGTGAAAGTTTGAGCAATGAGCAATCAGACCCTCCATTTTTCTTGGCTTAGCCTCATGTTCTCAGTACTGAGGTATCCAGATGAGGTAACTCAATATTCTGTAGGACCTGCCTTTGTACTCTTAACATCTCCTCCATTAATTTTCACTCAGTTTCCTCTTCCCTCGACTTTCTCCTGAAAAGGGATTTTTATCCACATTAACTAAACCAGCAAGATTTATAGCTTGAGTGGTCTAAAACTAACATGATCATAAACATATGCACATACACAAAGAGCAGCACAAAGTCTCAGGAATATCTTAAACTTATCTCTGCATAAGAAGAGGCATACAAAAATTTCAGTATTGACTATCACTATTTTATGAGGACTACAGAATGTAAAGTCTTTAAATTATGATGATTCTATGATCAAAGAATCATAGAATCATTTAGGTTGGAAAAAAACGTTTAAGATCATCAAGTCCAACCATTAACTCAGCACTGCCAAGCCCACCACTAAAAACCATGTTCCTAAGGACCACACCTACACATCTTTTAAATACCTCCAGGAATGGTGGCTCCACCACTTCTCCAAGCAGCCTGCTCCAGAGCTTGACAAGCCTTTCAGTGAAGAAATTTTCCTAAGATCCAGGCTAAGCTCCCCCTGGTGCAACTTGAGGCTATTTCCTCTTGTCCTATCACTTGTAACCTGGGAGAAGAGACTGACTCCTACCTGGCTATACCTTCCTTTCAGGTGATTGTAGAGAGTGAGAAGGTCCCCCCTGAGCCTCCTTTTCTCCAGGCTAAACACCCTCAGCTCCCTCAGCCACTCCTCATCAGACTTGTGCTCCAGCCCCTCCTTCCCCAGCCTCATTGCCCTTCTCTGGACACACTCCAGCCCCTCAATGACTTTCTTACAGTGAGGGGCCCAAAACTGATGAAACTAGTTTTAGCCTCACCAACAGAACTTTAGTCACTTATTTTATGGTCCTTAAACAAATGCATGTTATTCTACTACTTAAAAAAACAAATTGCCAAATTTCTTAATAAATAAAAATCCTAGTAATTGTAACAGATCAACATTAACCAAAACACTTGTAGAGATTGATGACAGCTTTGAAAACAGACAAGTCCCATGCTTAAACCTCATTAGCCAGATTACCAGTGCTTACCCTGTACTGTTACTTTCAGAATGTACCTCTCTTCTGAACTATTAAAAAAAATAACAAATCAATAAGCTTTAATTACATGTAATCTATTAAATCTCCACAATTTTATTCAAAAGCTGTGAAGAGGTGAGAATTATGTGGGAGGCTGCAATTTTCCAATTTATGTAAAAGCAATTTAGGCTGAAAAAAATACCATAATTCCATCAAGGTTTTGTAACTCCCCCCCTCCTTCTTTTTTTTCCCCTCCAAAAGCAAATAATTCTATACTAAAATCTGGCAAAACTGGAGCAGCAATATATCATGAAAGAGGACAAAAAACCCAACAAAAAACCCACCAACTCTACAAATGCTATGAATACTCAAGTACAGTACAGCAACATTTTTTAGGTTTTATTTTCATTACATAAAAGTCTAATAGATCATATAAGAACAAGAACTCTATGACACTTCTCAATAAAATGGTGTTTGCAGTTTACCTTTAATGAACTTCTCATTTGTCTAACTAAATATGGCCTCAATTCCTAAAATCCATCCTTCTGAGAACTAAAACTGGTTATGACAATAGAATAAAAATACCTCTTTTCTAACTGGGTAAAGTAACAACAATAGGAGTATCTTCAGAAAGTATTTCTTATATTCTAAGTAACTGTGCAATGAAAAACACTGCCCTAGCTCCATTTTATGAGATTTTAGTCAATTGTTATTGCAACAGAGCATCAGATTAGGATTATAGTTGCATTTAATAACCTCTTTATGCAAACCGATTCAAGAAAACAAGCAGGCTTATTCAGATGACCCTGTAATTTGCTGTAATTCACAGAATTTACAGTAAAGTTAATTCAAATTCAGTGCCTTTTGAGTAACACATTTGCAATACAAAGCCCCAGATTTACCTTCCCCCAAACTGTCAATATCTTTTGTTTTCTCTCTCTTGAAGCAGAAACAGGAATAAAATCTCTCAATCTTTCAATTACTTAGTATTTTCCCTCATGAAGTTCATGGCACCCAACAGCTCTTCAAAGAAAATAACTTCATTCTTCACCCTGTGCCCTCCCAGCAACAAAGGCCTATAACAAGAGGATTAAAATCCATACAGATATGAAAACCAGAAAAAAGGCTTGAAGTCAGCTAGTCTTTAAATGGAACAAATTGACATGCTGCGCTATATTGACACAGAGCAATCTCTTTCCTCAACAAAAACTCAACATGTCTGCAGAATTACTGATTCCATTTGCCCTTATCACAACATGAACTTCATAAAAGAAACAAAACCCACATATTGTAGAAAAGCCAGATGTTTTCAAACTCTGCTAAAACCAGTTACAAATCACATCTGTTGAAAAAGTGAGCAAATGACATTTACTCATGGGTGGAAATGCAGAAATTTTAGGAAAGGAAGTTATGATTCCGAAATACTTACACAGAGCACTGACCTAGACATGTCATCCAATACAATCACAAATGCAATTGTACCAGAACCTGGAGAAACCTGAAAACACAGCATTTTTGCTTCCCCTGGTGAAAAAATACCGAAGAATGAGGGGAAAATTCTGCATTTACAAAATGAAAAGGGGAGATGCATTACTGATGTTGCTAGATAAAAAGTATTAAATATTAAGCACTGTGTCTGTAGCTGTTATATAACCTACAAATACGAAGGTTAACTGCAGTGACTATGTTGGGTTTTTTTTAAATAAAATACAACATAAGACACATTCAGAAGTTGCTAGAAAGCAATGCTGCAGCATCTTGTGCTTTTCCAACAATGCCAAACTGAGCAACAGAAGCACCTGGAAGCCAGGAAATAGAGAGTCAAAGTTTGGACTGATACAGACTTCACCTGCTCTGCAGCAGACACAGCAGGAACACACCACATGGGACAATGCAGAGGAGACAGCACCATGAAAGAGTGTGTGAATTTACCTCAACTATACCAGACAGGACCTTATTCCAGACGTACTAAATTTCAATATTGCACATACTTCACCAGAAATAACCCCAACTTTACCATTCCCTTACAATACTTGGGTTAATCTTCACTCATATCCAGCTTACACAACATGAAAACACTTGGGCAAACAGTGAGGAGACGTAGAGAGAAACTTGTAGTAATGAAAGCACATAGAAATTCCTTCTAATCATTCTGAAAACTGTGAGAGTCAAACCTTACTCAGTTTTGCCAGATACAATAAAAAAACCCTAACATCCTGCGCCCTAACCTGTACATAACATGCTGGATGTAGCTGGGAAAACTTTTGAAAGCATCACTGGCTCTGAGATTGGCATACCTCAATCCTTCATTTTCTTGTCAGCAGTCTGAGTATTCCTGAACCCAATGGCCTGAAAGGGCACAACACAATTTAAACTGTGCATTCATTAAGTTCTACTAGTTAACTCCAAAGTAAAAATGCATGTCATGTTCTTTCTGCAGCTCAGATCTGCAATCCCACAGGAAATTCTACATGTATGTACCATCTCTAAGAAATCAAATGAATGGGGTACAAAGCCACACCTAAAAAGGCTGCAGCCTCCTCAATAGCCTTGGGTCCTGGTTTCCCATCAAAATTAAAGAGCTTAGCCTTTATTTAGTACTGCCTACATGTAAAAGAAGTTGGAGGGAGAAAAAAACCCGAACAAACCCTCCGCCCCAGCCAAAAAGCCAGAACTGTCTTTGTAACAGAACTAAACAAAGTGCTACCAACTGCATCAATATGACAGAAGGTTGAGAAGGCAATGTACCTGTGGAGAGATGATTGTATAACTTCATACCACTGTGGCTATTAAATGAAAACAAGACAGAAGTTTAAAAAGACACATTAACTACCAAAATAAAGAGTCCAATGACAAGAAATACAATTCACACACACCAAGAAATCAGAAATAAAACGCCAAAGCTTAGTATCAAGAAATCTGCTGACAAAGAATTATTTAGTTCTCTTGGTTTTTGCTGAACCACTCTCCTTATAGGATGCAAATACCAACTCTGGCTGTCCTGTTGTGAGGAGTCAGACCAATAAATACATGGCACCCTGAAACTGTGATCACTGCTGCATCATGGATACACACCTCAAAAGGACGTGGTGGAGGAGGTGGCAGGCTTGCAACTTTGGCTGCTCTCTGTCTTTCCACTTCCAGAGCATGTTTACGTGCATCTGTTCGTCTTGGGGGACAAAAACAAAACAAACCACAAAAGAGAAGAGAGGAGGAAAATTATTGAAGCAACAGTGACAGCACAGTGCAAAATAAAAGGTAAAGAGATTCTGAAGTACCTGCACTGAATGCTCAGGCCACAGGGATGGGGAAGCGTATTGAAAAGTCAACAAAACATAGGCTGGAAGGCAGCATTAAAAATTAATTTCTTTAAGTTATGCAAGAATGTTAATATACACAAGCTTCCCAAGAGCAGTAAAAAATCTCTGCTTTTGAGTTAAGTTTGTAGAAAGCATCATGTCACTTCAACATATTTTAATTGCTTAAGTGTAGACACAGTTAACTATTCAAATAACAGGTGTCAGCTCTACTCAAGCACAACTACACTCAAGAGAACACAGACCATTTTCCATGACAGCTCAAGCTCGCTACAATCGACTTAATAAAAGAAAAAATCTAAGAAGGAAAAGCATGCCAAATGCACTAGGTCCTCTTTTCAAGTGGCTAACTCTCCATCAGGAACTGGCCTGACATTTCATTTCAATTCATGTGTCACTGAACTCCTGGAGAGTCTGTAAGGCCAGCTTCAATATCCGGCTTTTTTGTCTTGATTTTAAAGCCCACAGTTTTTATCAAAATCCACAAGCTTTGTCCATGAGCATTAATTCACTAACCCATAAAATTTCAAGATTGAAAAAGCTCCAAGCAAGAAGCAACAAAATTTTTGCCTTGCACCTTGTGAGACTGTTGTCCCGGGTTGTAATCAAAGGAATGTATTCTATTACCATCTCCATTGATGAGTCGCTAACGACGGATCGTTCACACAGCTGACTAAACTCTCCCAAACTGCAAACTGGGCATTAGATAAGAGGCAGGTGATGCCTCTTATCTTCAAAGACTTAGTGTTGGTAACATCTTCTAAGCAGCATCTACTCTGTCCAACAATGGGCCCATCAAAAACTTGCACCTGGTCTTAATGGGCCCATCAACACAGGTAACTTGCACCTGGTCTACCTTACCGCGACTTCCCATTGAGATGCTCCGCCCAGGGGGAGGAGCCAAGCATTCCCATGTCAACATAACCTGGGGTTTGGAACAGCAGAGACAGCCTCACCTACTGGGATCCCAGAGGACAAGAGCTACACAGCCACCACTGGACATTTCTGAGAAGGACTTGCCCTTTTCTACAGGATCACTGCTTCAACAGGAGCACTTCAAACAGAACTGCAGCCACCACCCAATGGGAACTGCTCCCACAACCCTGCCTGGCAGGGTGTCAGGTCATATCCCTGACTGTCAGGCTAAACCAGTGTTTAATTTATAATAATTCGGAGAGAAAGGGGGTTGCATTTTCCATTCCAAGGGGGGCTCCTGCCTTCCTTAGTAGACACCTGTCTTTCAAACCAAGACAACTGTAAAATGCATTCTTAATAAAACTAAATAAATATTGCATACCTGGCTTGCTCACGAAGTAATTTTTCTTTTTGGTACTTCTGCTCCTTCAGAGCTTGTCTATATCTTGTCTCTGCTCTTTGCTTCCTTTCCTCTGCTTGCTTTGCCAGAGCTTCTAAGTCAGGTTCCTTAACAATAAAATATTTTAATCACTTAACGCAGGATTTTACTCACATCTCATACTGTCAGTGTGATATTTCAAATTATGTACTGCTGGTAAGAAGCATAAGCTCAAAGCTACCTTCTACTGTATTAGGGTAAAAATACTCTGTGTGTGTCTTTTGCTTGCTCTCTTGAACTCTTTATCTCAACCCACGAGTTTTCTACATTTTACCCTTCCAATTGTCTCCCCCATCCCACCAATGGGGGAGTGAGTGAGAAACTGCCTGGTGCTTGGTTGCTGGCTGGGGTGAAACCATGACACAACAATATTAAGGTCACTCACATTCTCCTTGGCCTGTCGGTGACCTTCCCCAATTGCTCGTAAGCTTGATAAATACAGTTCTTCCAGGGCTTTCATCTTCTCATCCTGTGCCTTCTGCCATTCAGCTCTCAGTGCCTCCTCTAACTGATGCAGTTGTTCTTCTCTCCTCTGCTTTACTTTCTGCCTTATCTGGCAGGAGATATACTTCTGCTGCTCTCTGACCTGGAGAAATAGCATTTATGTTTCATCAGCAACTCAAAAAATACTTTTTACAGCAAGATTTTCCACAGCATAGTCTACCCTCCCTCCATTTCACCTACTATTCCATTTACAATCTGTCCAGAAAATACTTTAAAGTTGCTATTGCTTTTTTCCAAAATATATAAATAATAAATTTAATCTCAGTTAAAAGCTTCAGGTAAAGTCCAAAAAGTAACATACAACTGAAGAACAAACTGCAAAAACTGCTTGGAATATCCTCCCCTTCAAAAATACAGTAATTTATTAAAGACTCCTACTACAATTCAACATGGTTTAAAAAAAAATCAACAACTATACCAAAAACTTAGTAAACATACTTAATTATTTTCCACTTCATATTTTAGGCATTTTTTTTTGCACAGAAAGGGTTGTCAAGCACTGGAAGAAGCTGCCGAGGGAAGTGGTTGAGTCACCACCCCTGGAAATGTTCAAAAGATGTGCAGATGTGGCACTTAGGGACATCATTTAGTGGTCCACTTGGCAGTGCTGGATTAATAGTTGAACCTGACAATCTCAAGGGTCTTTTCCAACCTAAAAAATTCCAGCATTCTACAATACTATTAGCTTGAAATCTAGCTTACATGAAACAATCTTTTCACTTACTTTTCCTAAATTACTTGTTACATCATCAAACGAAATACAACACATGGAAAAATACAGGCATACCTGTTGTAGCCTCAGTTTTCTTCTTCTTTCATACTCTTCTTTCAGAAACATGGCTTCTTCATTAGGACTAAGCCTCAAATTCCCAGCTGTTGCAACTTTCCTCTTCATCTTTGGATATGCTGAATAATCAACAATATGAGAACACTGCAAAGAAAAATTGTGTGTAAATTACATAGGCAAACCAGCTATAAAAACCAGATACTGCCATAATGTTGTCAAATCTATCATTGTATCTACATGTGAGAGCTACAACTGTTCACATCTCTCGCAGCTGAAGGCTGGCCTTGATGATCTGAGCTCTTTTCCAATCTTAACAATTCTAACTGTCATCAACAGCATCACCTCTGTCACAGTCACAAAAGGCAATGCTTTTGAACTGTTCTGAGCTATACACCAAACTCTGCAACAGCATCACACTCACATTCTACTCTGTGGACCAGCCACCCAGATTTGCAAAGAGTGAACATCATTCCACGCCTAGGGAGATTTAAAAAACAAACCCACAAACTACTGAAAAGCACACCCCACGGCAAAGCTGGCTGGTCACTTGGGTGATTTGTACTGAAAGATTCTCATAATCGTTGCCTAGAAGACGTAAGATAAGATATAATTGCAAATGCCCATGGCTGCAGTCCAAGGTTTTCTGCCTTTAACGCTGTGAAACTCTAGCAACAGTCTGCATGCCAAGCATTTCACTGGAAAGCTGAAACTGCTCAGTAACGATTTTTTATTCAAGTTTTCGTAAGCAGACATTTCAAATTACCTTTCCCGAGAGATTTTACTGTGAAATCAGAATCTTTTGGTTGTATAGACTGCTTCCAAAGTTCCTTGTTATTACAATTTTCATCTGCACAGAAAAAACCATTCACGCAAAACAAACAAACAGCACTAACAGTTTAACCAACGTATCACACCTGGAAATATTTTCAGCATCATAGATACCCATCTTAATATACTTAGACATACATGCGATATCATAGGTAAAACAGCAAAACTCTAAAGCAATCAGGTGAGGTTTAAAACCGAAGATCCGTAAGATACTTTTCGTTCAGAATTATTAAAGCAGTGAATCCCAAGCTCTTTACAGCATGAACAGGGACAGTAGTGTCCGGTTCCTGCCAGCCCTCTCTTACACAGCCCATGAGGTACAAACTAAAAGTCTATCACGGCACATAACTAAGGAGCAAATTACTACAGCCCCTCTCTCTCACACACACTCCTAACGAGAGCAAAAACGTACAGAATGACCAATACAAGGCCTAGACACAAAGAATAAGAGCCGAGGCAGAGACTGCAAACGCCGCGCTTGCCCGGGCTCAGCCGCAGCACAAGGCGCGGGGCGGCGAGGGCCCCGCGCCCGCTCGGGCCGCTCCCGCCAGGCACCGGGAGCCCCCACCGGGGCCCGCCCGCGCTGAAGGAGAGCGCGGCGAGGAGCAAGGAAAACAGGCGGGGAAAGGG
>VZRZ01003250.1:941297-965860 GCA_013398175.1 Climacteris rufus
GCTGCCCGAGCCCCGCCCCCGTCTCGCGTCGGCCAATGGGAGCTCGGGACGGCGGCCGGGGGCGCGCGCGCCCAATATAAAGTTGGTGCTGTGGGCGAGGGAGGCGTTTCCCCCTCGTGGTGTCACTGTTGGGTCCTGCATGCCCCGTCAGCCCTTCCCGGTGACCGATCTAAGCATGGACAGTACCTTGCTCGCCCAACGAGGCAACCTCAGCGTGCACGTGAAGGGGTTTGTCACCACGGCTCCTTCACAGCACCGCACCAGCAGCCCGCAGTCGGAGTTTCCAAGTGCTCGCGTGGGAGGGGCACTGGCGAAGCTCGAAGTGCTGAGGGAGCGGAATAAAGTGAATCCTCATAGTTCTGTCTCACTACTGTTACTTCTATGGAGCTTCCCTGTTCAGCGCTCTTTTTGGTTGCACTGTATCAGTAGGAGTATCACAGAATCATAAAATGATGTGGTTTGGAGGGGGACCTTGAGGATCATTTAGTTCCAACCCCAGTTAGGCTGTGACAGTGCCCTTGTAGTGCTGCTCTGCCCATCTTGTGGGCTTGCATACGGCTTCTACAGTGGGTAGATCTGTGTTGCTGCCTCAGCTTTGGATCTAAATCTTTCCTTTACAAACCTCATTTTTAATTAACAGCTGCTCCTTGTAAGTTGGACGCAATACTCGCTTCTTTGCTTGCAGGATGTAGTGACATGACAAGGTGGGAAATGGATTTACACTAAAAAGAAAACTAAAAGAAAATAGGTTTAGATTTGATATTGGGAGGAAGCTCTTTGCAGTGAGGGTGGTGAGGCTCTGGGACAAGTTGCCCAGAAGATGCTGTGGCTGGCCCATCCCTGGAAGTGTTGAAGGCCAAGTTGGATGGGGTTTTGAGGAACCTGTTTTAGTGCAAGGTGTCCCTGCCCATTCCAGGGGGTTTAGAACTAGATGATCTTTAAGGTCCAAACCATTCTATGATTCTGTGATTCTTCCTCATGTTTTAGTTTTCTTTCCAAAGGGGACCATTTATCATATGTGTCACATGTATCATATGTATGCAGCAGTTAGGATTTGAAAGTGGAGTCTCCAGATATCCTTGATTTATGAGGAATGCAAATGTTATTGGAAACAATTTCACCATATGTACAGATGAGGCAAGAGAGGCTGTGTTAGGCTGCATGGAGCATGTTCCAAGGGTCTGAGCTGATGCAAAAATGGAAGAAATGTTTGTGACTTAAAACCGACCAGGCATAAAGGAGATAATTGGTTGTCTTGTGCTGAAACTTGAGTGCAAAATACAGCTACTGTTTTTGGCAGTTTCTTAGAGAAAAAGGAAAAAAACTATTTTGTTTTAGGAACTGTCATAGTAACCCATCATGTTGTGTCCTACAGGACTGAAACCAGGAGGGCTGAGATTATTCAGTGAAACTTAGTGATTTTGGTGCATTGGGATGCAGGAAATAGACTGAAAAATAACAGAATTGCAAAAGAAAAGACACGAGCATAAGGAAAAGAGGTAACATAGCAGTTTTATGTGCTTTCTTCCCTTCTTTCTACATTTCACTGCTAAACTCCCTTCTTGTTCACACACTTTTGCTTTCTGACAAGTGCCTGCACCTTGCTGCAAACTGCTGACGGTAATAGCTGGTACCAAGTTAATACCTGATTGTACATTAGACACCCAGATGTTTCACAGTATGCACAGTGAATAAATTAAACTTGAGAAGTGCACTTCCAAATGTGTTTTCCAGTCTCCTTATTGGATTTTTTTGTCCTTCAGCATTTTCATTATGGCAGTGCTCTCCACAATAACCTCACTTGTAAATAGCTTAATCCTGCAGGTCAACGGGTAAAAAAAAAAATTCAAGACAGTCTATTAAGAGAGTAATTGAGATTATGGATTTTAGAATTGTCTACTTATAAAATGTGAAAGAGGTCAAATACGTGCTCCTCAATTATACTGTTGGATAAAAGGGATATTATGAAACTTACATGTGCTGGGTAAGAATTTTGTTTCAAGGGTGCTGTCTGTCATTGTCTCACAGAATTATTTCTGCTACCACTTAATTTACATATATATACTAAAAACAGAGATTTTAATACTGTAATGTTTTCTACTTTTTACTACACACATTTGAATTACAGTATTACAGGCCTGCATTAATTCCTTCCCCTTGAGAAGCAGATGGTGTTCCCTTTATAAAAGGTGAATACTGATGCAGCAGTATCAGTGCATTTAGTTGGGTGTATATAAAACTGGAGGTACTGGCTCCCCTAAGCTTCAATTACTGGTCACATTTCTCCTGGGGAAAAGAATTGTACTTGCAGGAGTTATCTACACAGTCCCAAGATAGCTGGTGGAAAATTTGAATTTCTTTTCAGGAACAGAATGCTTTTGATACATAAAAAATGTCTCACAGAGTGAATCTACGTGGAAACTCAGATTTGAAAGCAATCATTTTAGTTTCATGCTTTTGAAGAGGGGTTGTATGCCTGTGAAGGCCGCTGATGAGTTGGCCTGCAGTGCACGGTCAGGAGCTCAAATCACAGTACAGGCCTTGTGCTGTTCCAGAAAATGGCTTTTGAGAGTGGGACTGTTTGTACTTCCCTATCACAGAGGATGTTTATTCCATCAGCAGATGAACCATTGCAAGAGATTTTGGCACAGGCACGTTGCCTCGGTGTGCTCTGTGGGGCCCTTTAGTGTGAATATGAGATTGGTGAGGCTGGAGTTCTCTTTGTGTGGCCTGAGAGAAAAGATTTCCTGTCTCATGGGCAGGTTGAGCAGACCAGCATGTGCAACCTGTACCTCTTACTACCACACAGGAGCACTTGCTCCTTTCTTCATTAGAAATTCTTCACTGTCCACTCTCGTCTCTCGCTTGCACAAGGGAAGAATGACCTTGCAGGCTTTTCTGCATCTTTAGCAGGGAAGCACAGGTTTTATAGGTTTTCTGAGATCCAGTAATGGAACAGTACAAACACCTGACAGCTCACCCTTGCACAGGACTTGGCACCCTGCATGAATTAAGTATTCTCCTTGAAAACCCTGAAGGAAGAGCTTTAAGAAAAGTGTCATATTCAGACACTAAATCCCCCTGCCTTGAGTCCTCTAACACATCATTATACATTACTGCAGTTTTCTGCTTCTAGTCCCCTTCTTGCTGATAACTGAAGTATCAGAATGAAATGAGAATTTATCTCAGTTTGAATTGGCCTTTCTCTGCGTTCAGTATTCCTCAATGTCACACACCACACTGTCATACAGTCTTAAATGTTCCCCTATGGTTCATTTTGTTCTGATGTGTGATTACTTCTCCCATGCTGTTCTTTTAGCACCTGACACCTGATGTCTAATTATCGTGACTACCAGGAACTAACAGGATGTGGTTTTACAAATGTTTGTAATTCTCCAGTTCATACATTTTCAAAACTGCAAAGTGCTTTTGTTAAATAGTTTGCATTAAGTGTGTTCATGTGTAAGCTTTGCAAAAAGACATGGAGTTTCCTAAGAAGGAAAAAGGGCTAATCTTTATTTTTTGAGACTGACTAATCTACTATGGTCAGCCTGTGCAAGCACAGCCTGTAATGGTTTCTGCCTGAGACTGATTTGGAGATAAATTTTCTTGACAGATGTGGAAGAGTAGTTTTTGTTATTATACACCGTGTCATGCAATAGAAAGCTGCAAAGCTACACTTTCCAGTACCAAAGCAACTGTATCCAGAGCTGTACCTGTATAAATTCTCAATGTACAGATTCTGTCCAAAAAAAAAAAAAAGATGCTATAGTTTAAAAAAGAAAAGAAAAAAAGAAGCAAAAAAACAAGGCATAAAAGGCTATGTAGCTGGAGAAAGGATAATTATGTGTCATTAAATTAAATACAATATACATCCTAAAATTATTGTTCTGGAAGGAAATGGCTGTAAATTCAGATGTGGTTTTAGATATAAATAGTGGTGTCTTACAGACAAAAAAAAGCATGCTGTGCTATGACATTGATCCAGAAGCTCTTATTAGGGAACAATGCTCTTTCTCTTGTCACAAATTCTCCTGGGATTTCACCCAGCGTCCTTAGCCCAGCTTAATGATTTGGATCTCTGGAAAACAACCAGCCTTGGGGTGGTGAGAGCAGCAACAAGTGACTAAGAACTTATTATTCATGCATGAACCACGGTGATGCCTGAGGTCATTCTAAAATGGGCTCTCAGACTCCCAAACAAATGAACTCTCCCAAAGCTTGAAGCCAACAGAACTGAGCTGGATTCAGGTTTTTACAGACAAAAAGGAGCCTTGTGTACCTGCTATATATGCTCAGAACCAGTCTGCCTAATTACTCAGTGATGCCAGCATATGTCAAATCCTACAATGCAAACTTAGTGTGTGCACATTAATTTGCTAGAATTCCTGTAACCTGTGTTCAGCCTTCTAAAATATATGAGAACCATACAGAGAATTTTCTCCAGTTCTTAAAATATGCATAGTAGCTATGTGCACTAATAGGCCAATTGTGCTCAGTCCAGTGAGTTTACAGCTGGTTTTTGCCAGCTTTTCTCAACTACTGTGCCATATCTTGTTTGGCTAACCTTCCTGTGTTTCTTCTTGTAATATCTACTTTTGTTCAATTTCAGAAACTATACTGAACATTCCTCCCTGTATTGCAGGTAGTTTCAAGCAGGAAACTGGATTTTCTGTCATTTCCTTAAATAACAGATTCTACTCCAGCAAGATCTCTTAAATGGCTTAAAATTTTACCTTGTAGGAAAAACCCTCCTTATGTGATGAAAAATGCTTCTTTAGATTAGTCCTATATTAATAGTAAGCACTGTATTTTCAGCATGTAGTACAGATGAAAGGAGAAAACTAGTTTTCTTCTAATTTTAAAATTATTGCTTTTTCTCCAACCTAATTTGACCTGTTCTGTACTGTTTGCCTCCTCCATTTGATGGCTTATGTTTATTACATTTTATACAGGAGGCATGGGACTCTTCACAAGCTTCAGTTGCTCTCAGATGGGCATCCAAATGCCATGCCATAAACAAAAATATTAATGGGAAGACATCTTGAAGAACAGCTTAATGCTTTAAGCCTAAAAGTCTCCTAATAAGAGGTTTCATTAAGGTTCTGAATGAAATAATAAAGTAAATGGCCAGGACCTGCCAATAATATTGATCTATGGCCAGGACCTGCCAATAATATTGACCTATTCAAGCATAGAATCTCAGAATCCTTTTTGGCATCTTAGTAGTTATTTATACATAAAGCAGCTAAAAATGTTAGATACTCCCTTTCCTTAATGCTGGCTTCTGCCATCTTTCTGACAACTTAGCTCTATGGTGGTGACATACAGGATATGATACAGGATGCAAGTCTCCTCTTGGGAAAGTACATGTCACCATTCTTGGATATCTGTTATAATATCTTAATATTGTTTATGAAATACCAGCAAAAATGTTCACAGTGTAAAAGAGTGGATCCTGGTTTGATCAAGACCTTCATGCTGTAAATCAAAGAGACTATATGATCAGACAGACTTGTGATATAGAAGATTACACTTCTACTGCAAATTAACTTTGATGTTTTCTGTAGTAGAAAGAAACTGGTTATATAGATGAAGTCATAAAAAAGCTGTATGGATGAAATATGTTTCAAAGAGCACCTTACAAAAGCAATGGGCGGTGAAGAAAAATTTACAAGTGAGAATGAATTTGCACCAAGGGAAGAAATTTGGAAAAGCTGCAGAGTGAACAAATGAGTTTAGAAGAAAGCAGTGAACATGGAATAGTGATATACTGGTTCCTACTGCTCCCATTTTACTCTTTTTAATAGAAACCAATCTCTAAAGACATGGAAACATTTTCTGTCATAATTTTGCTAAATATTATAGAAACCAAGGAGGGATGAAAGAACAAAGCGTCTTTAGTGATTGCAGAGAGGTAACCTTAGAGCTGAGTCTGAGAAAAGCAAATGTGTAAGGAAGCTATTGATAATTTAGATGCTAGTTTGGTAAACTGGAGTCGTGGCTTTGGTTTTCTAGAAGATCATAGATTTTTGTGCCTCTGATCCTGGCTTAGTTTTTTGGGATAGATCTGCTAAATGCAACTATGTCTGAGAATCCTGATCCTGCAAGGCCTTGCTAAACTACTGAAGTCTAGAAGCTGTCAACATTTTTTAATCCTAACGATCCCTGAGCTTCTAGGTTTGCTGATCTTTATATGCTGAAACTGTTCTGATGTTGACAGGACTGAAAGGCTCAAAATCTAAACTTGAACAAGCTTCAAGAATTAGATATACACACACATCACATCTAGTGTACTTAAAGGTTTTTTGTGTGGTTTTTTTTTAATGTGGATTCCAATATTTAGTAGATGTTTGAGGCTAAAGATGCATTTTCTGCAAATCGTATCCCTACAGATCTGAGAGGTGGAATTCAAGATCTATTCCTTTACTCAGTGTTTTTTAGAAGACAGCTAGACAGCTGCATCTTTGACTTTACATGGTTCCCCAGTGGTGTGCTCACATCTTTAGATCCTCCCTCAAGGTTCCAGCAAAGCCCAGGTGATGTACTCACCAGTGGGAGGCTACATCAGCCCTAAAATTGGAGGCATCTATTGAATCTAACCTTTTGTTTCAGATATTAAAGTAATACTGAAGTCAGTAAAGGGGACAGCAGCAGTAATGGAGACAGACATAGGCAGCAACATCATTTGCCCCAGTAATGTCCTTGGTAGAGCAAAACCACTTTTTCCCACTGGTCCAATAAAATTGCCTCAATCTGCTTCTTTGGGTGATCAATGCTCATCTGGAGTTTTATCACTGTCCTTTTTAGAGGATAATTTAATTGTTTTACATTTATAGAGGCAAGGTAATAACCTTAGATTTACATAGAGCTAATTTCTTTCTTTGTGAGTGGGTTCTGCAGGATGTGAGCAATTAAGTTTCTGTGGGAGGATACAGAAAACATGATTAATAGATCAAAGAGACACCATCTAAGGGAAATGGGTATAATACCAAGGAAGATAATGCTCTATTTCACAATAGTTATGCAAATATACCAAATGTTGGAGAATTCAATTAATATTTGACAAATGGATTCTCTATGATGCAGAGTAAACACATACTGGGGAAACAATAAAGCTATATTGCACATTATCTGTTAACTTCCTCTCAAACAGGCTGGTTTGGCTGGTCAGGCATCTCATTCCACTGCAGGTGGCAGGGAACAGCTAGGCACGAATCAGGGAAAGACACTGATATTGTTTGGATGAAAAAGACTGACCAAGGTTAAATTCTGTGCACACAGGGCTAATCAGCGCTTGTCCATGTGTTCAGGTCTGCTGCTCAGTCCTCTGCCAAAAGTTAAATTTTATTCCATGTAAATGAGCAGTGGTGTAGGAATGAAGGAGACAGAATTAGACAACGTTTATGTTCTTGATTTTCTTATCTACAGGAGCAACACTAGTAGAAAAAACAATTATTAAGTAAAAAGAGAATGCCTGAGCTACTGAAAGACACTGGACATAGACTCCAAAAAGCTGAGCTTCAGTTACCTAAGTATAAAATGAGTTTAATACTAATGATATACAAAGGCAATGAATCCTGTATTACTGTACCATAGTTTGGTGATGGGTGATGCACAAACATCTGGATTTCCTAATTTTTTCCTTGTTTGCTAGCTTCATATGTACCATAAAATACCTGCATATGGTATTTTAATCTCTATTCTAAAATACTCAGTTCCCTTACTAAAGATTTATTATGAGGTTTTGTTCTAAGAAATCCTGATTCAGAAAGGGAAGGCATTTGAGAAGTATATAGAAGCATACTGCCCGTGTGTGACCATAGAGACTGGGCACTGAGCTAATGAAATGTGACAAGTTATGGATATAAAGTTGTAAGTTTGAAACTCAAGTTTGTCCTTTGGTTGCAACTGGTATCATGCCTTGCAGCCAGAAGCTAGTCTAGGGACATCCCTTCAGTGCCTAGAGATGAGAAGCTGGGAAGAACATAAGAAATTGATCTTCAAAATCCCGAGTTCCTTAGAAAACCTTTTCTTGGAAACGGCATGTCCCTGCTTGGAAGCTCTTTCAGTGCTTAAAATGAGACTTTGGTGTATTGCCCTTTTGTGTGAAAGTGCTTACTTGGTAAAAACAGAAGTCCACCATGATGCAACCAGAAATGGCTAGGAGAGCTATCACACAAGGACTATATATCACACAAGGACTGTATTTTTTTCAGTGTAAGGCATGACAGCCGAGTTACCCTATATAGAAGTGATGCTACTATTGCTTCTTCAGTGCTGTTGCTTAGCGGTCAACGCAGTTGCCCAGGGCAGTGGAGATTTGGGGTTAATCCTTAGCCAGCAAATGCCCTGCCTCAGGCTAGGAAAGTCTCTTAGGGACATGTCCTGTGCCAGCTGGGCTGCTGTGCACTTAGGAAGGAGACTGGGCAGTGCCACAGATAAGGTGGTCCCCTCATGGACCTGGAAGTCAGGCTCTGAATGATCATTGCACTGTATGTTAGGCAATTGTGAGATGAACTTTCAAAGCTGATGAATGAGTTGAGGCTCAGGTTAGGTTTGTCCTTCAGCCATTACATTCACCTGGAAAGAATGAGCCACGCTCAGTTAGGCCACTGCAGTGGGGGGAAGGCTCTGTGCTGTGTGTCAGAGGTAGGAGCTCCGAGGTTCAGGAACAGAGGATTGCCCAGACACCTGTTATCCTGAGGATCTCATACTGGCCGGCCACTAACCCTTGGGTGGCATTCGGGCCTACCCTGGAAAGTGACTCATTATTTTCTCTGAGAATATGGACCTGACATGCATCATTTGGTTATATGAGTTATCCTGCTGAGCCCAGACTTCGTGATACATAAATAGGCACTTGGAAGTCATGCTCACATCATGTGTTTTCACTTTGCTTTTGACTGTAGGGGAGCATATGAGCCCTATTTTTTATTTACAAGGTATGTGTTCATTCATTTTGATTCACTACAGTCAAGTTACAAGATCTTAAGGATATCCTAATCTCTTCTACTAAGCTGTCTATTTAAATCAGAAAGAACAAATTTTAATAAACATCGATTTTTCCCAAGTTTATTATTTCTTTTAACATGAAATTTTGCTGTGATCTTTTGAGTTATTGCCTCTAATAGATGACTTTCCTGTTGTCAGCGCTGATTCTATCTTAAAATGTATTCATTTTAGTTAAATGTACCTTGGCAGGCATCCACCACTGGAATCAGTGCTGAACCACAGAGTATTTTTCTAATTGGGCATAAAACTCAGAGAATTTTTTCATATGATTCTTTGCTATACAGTGTGTGCAATTAGATTTAATAAGCTCATTTTCAGGACAAGTTGGCCAAACCGGTGCTATTGCTAATTTATAGAGGCTATGGAAAAAGTTACTTGATTATTTTCTTTTCCAGATTAAAACTTTACAGAAAATAATGTTGCTACTTTTCCTTTTAGCATGTGAATATACAGAAGCCTAATTTTGGATGTTTTCTCAGTGTGTGATTTCCCATGATTGTTGTCACATCTTTGTTTATTTCTTGCAAATGTTTTGGCAACAAAGGTAAGTCTAGCATATTCTTATGTCAGGCTAATAAAGCCAAGCTGTGTATCAGGATGAATGAGGAACCAGCAGCAATGTGGCTATAATAGCATGAATTGAACAAGCCAGCTTGAAATCCTGTGTAAACACTTGGCAGCTGGTGCCCAGGCCACTCAAACTACACTGCCAGCTCAAGGGTTCAGTGTAAAAACATTCTTGGGTCATATGGGACTGGTTTGATAATGTTTTTCTCTGGAAAAATTATTTCACTGGACAGAGTCATGCTGGCTAAGACAGAAGGAAGCTTTAACCATTACTGTCTGTTGTCACCAGTCCTTGCAGAATGAACGGCAACCTGAGCTGGTCCACTCTGCAAAGCTGTGTCCTATAGACACGATTCAGGAGACCACAGTTGAACCCCTGGAGAGATTAGAACATGAAAGCACTTCAGTCAGCCTCCTCATCATTGCAGCACTAATAGAGGGGATCACAAAGCAGCCTGGTAAGTTGTTAGCTGAAGGTACAATGCAAAATGTCAGTGTTAACACACTGTTGAGAAGACTGGCACCTGAAAAAAACCAGGAGATCCCAACACTTGAGTTGGTCATTCACAAGGAACAGCTCTCTCCTGCTATTTTATGTGGTATCCTTCTGTCCTCTACCTTTAATCAAAAGTCAGTGGATAGATGATGGGAGCTGGTAGGCCAAGTTTCTCTTTCCATGTGTGAAAGTGGTTATGGGAGTGACCCCCACTCATGCCTTTCTCTGCACTCAGCTGCCTGGCTTCCTCCCACCTCCTTCACCAGTTTTGTTTGGGCAAGGCACTTGCCCCAGGGCAATCACTTTCCATGTCTACAAAATGGGAATAATGCACCCCTTTTTGAAAATGCATTGAGAATTATCAGCATGAAGCTCAGAAGAGGAGTGGAAATTAGTGTTGTTGCAATTTTACATGCTTCCACTTGTGATGGTGTCACGTGATGCTTCATAAATTGCTAATTCTGAGTTACTAAGAATTACAGTTATGTTTCTGTTTGCACTGGGTAGACATATACCAGGGCTTTCATGCTTGGTATCCTTGCTACTTCTTACAATGACACTTCTCATTTATATACAGAAATAATGAGACAGAAAAATGTTAAAAGGACTGCCTCAAAGCTGCAGATCACTTCTGGCAATAATTATTTATCTGTTCACCATTTTGTCTGTGTATATTTTATTCTCTCTCAGTCTATATATAACAACAAATCATTTAGCAGAATCAAAACTGCTTATTTTAAACTTGCAATGCTGTCTTTTGACCTGTACACAAGCAAGCTGCATAGTGTAGGACATATGCACATGCTATGCTTGGTAATCTTTTGGTGTTAATTTATTTACATGCACCTGGTTGCTTTCCTAATAGAATAGACCAGTCTTCCCTCCCTAATGAAAGAGATAATGGGAAAATTGTTTGAGATGTTATAATGAAAGCCAATATATCATGATGTCTTTAGCACAGTGGGTTAAGCATTAGTACCTTGTGTGCTGTTTCTTTCACCTGTACAGTACAAATTTTGCACTAACAATTAATTAGCATTTTACAGAGTCAACATTAACTAAATATCCTTTATATATTCCCCAAGAGAGGGTAATGTCATTAACCTCTTTTACAGATGAGAAAACAGTATTGGATTAGCATTATAACTCCATTGACTTCTGTGGAGTTATTCAAGATTTACACCAGTAGAAATAAGACTAAATGTAGTCCTCAAAAGAATAAGTCATTTGCTCATGGTTATTTACTCACAAAGCTGCACACTCAGGACGAGAAAGTGAAGACATCCATGTTTCCTTTGCTGTCATAATGACTTTCTACTGAAGTAGTGTCTATAAACCTTTATCAAGGATATTAAAAATAAAACAACACACCACCACAGAATTTTACGTTTTTTTCCCACTCGTGTCTAGAAATAATTGTTGTGTCTAGAAAGGTCTGCATCCTATGAAAATAAATGAACAAGAATACATTTTTTAATAAACTTCTACTTGCCCAGAAATGTGAATGTTTTTTACAGGTAGGTTTAACAACAGAAAATAATAATGGGATTCCAAAGACTGCCAATGAGCAAAGAATGTAAGTTAAAGATCTTTTTATATGCAAATACTTCATTGTAAATTGGGGGAAGGGGGTCTTATCTTCTCTCTCTTCTTTTTAAATTGAAAGCAATAGAACAACGGGACATCAGTTACTTCAACATACTTATGAATACCCAGAATTCACTTTCATCTTACAGTTATTCCAGAGTCCTGGTGATACCTGTCAGTATTTGAGGTCTGTCTGTCCCTTCTCTGCCTTCTCCCCCGGACTGGTCACAGAGGCACAGAGACTACTCTGTTTTAGTGTCAGTGTATCACGAGATCTGCAGCACGAGTAACTACCCTGGGGTTACATTCACCCACATGTAAATTACTCAGCCTCCTGTTAAGCTTGCTTCCTAACAGAGGAATAATATAAAATGGCAAGTCAATCAGGGATATGACAGGATCAGGCCCGTGCCTAACCCAAAGTGTAGGTTTTGGATTACTTCAGAGTTGCACTCTCTTAGCTGTGTTTGCAGCTTTCAAAAGCACAGACCAGGAACAGAGAGAAATGCATGCTGCCAGGTTAAGCTTACTCACAGGATTTACCTTACCAGTTCCTTACAAAATAAAACCTGAAGTGCTGTAAGACAGTAGTTTGCACAAGTACTGCAAAAGTGGCCAAATGAATGTGCGGAGCTTCACCACAGCAAATGTGGCCCCAGTCTCCTACATCTCACCATTTATGCAGATTTTTTTTGACCGCAAAAGATGGCTGGGAGCTTGAAACAGCTCTAGGATAAAGTAGTTCTTCCATTTCAGAAACAATTATTTTCACATGCCCTGTCTTCAGAAAGTCTCACGGCTGCTGTGCTCTTCCACAGACTTTCTTTTTGAACTTGGACAGACCAAACAAGGACTGCTCCTTCTGTAGTCAATGGGGACAATTCAGGTTGACTTGGTCGGATTGGTTCAGGCCCTTAATCTCCCTGAACATACTTCCATTTGAACAAGCAGCAAACACCGACATGACCAGAGAAAAGAAGGGTGACACAAATACATTTCCAAACAAAAGAGATTTACAGGACAGTTGGAATTACAGCACATTTATTTTCTTTAAAGTTAATGAGCGGCATGATCCAATAATAATTGTATCTTACGCTTTTCATAAAGATCTCAAGGCATTTCATAATCAATTAACAGCTCAAGCACGTCATTGTTACAGAACATTTTGCAATAAACCATTAGGAACTGATGTAGAGTGAGCTTTCCATCATCACTAAACAAACCACTACACAGGTAGGACCTGTGCCAAGCAGGCTCTGAATTTTCTAATGAAGATTATACATTCCCTGCAAGCATAGGATAACTCCTGGTGCCAGGACTTTCTATTTGCCTCCTCTCCACCACCTGCAAATTGTTTTGTGCTTAACCATTTCTCTGTACTTTGGTGAGACTAATAAATCCAGTGCTTCTGTGCTGCATTCCCTTCAATTCAGATATTTAGTACAAGATGAATGCCAGTAAATGCAATATGGAGTAGTTATACTCCTGGATTGAAAATCAGTCCCTAGAATGACTTCATGTTTTTGCAAAGAACTTCCTAACAGATCTGTGGGTAAGCCTTCCAAATAAACTTTTGTTGCCTCCTTTTAAGTCTTGCTATTCCTCCTATTTTTTCCAGTTAATAATTCTGGACATATTCCTACCTGCTCAGATTACACACAGTGGGGAGGGAGACAGCACCTATGTAGGTTTTTCCAAGCTGTTGTCAGGTAAGTGCCTGGCCCTCACAGGTATTTTAGGGCAGCGGTAATGCAATCAGGCTCCTTTTATTCCAGAGATACTAGCTGGATCTAAAATTCAAGCTTGCACCTAAACAGCTCCCTCGCCTGGCAACAGCAAGCTATTCCTTTCCCACCTGAAGTATTCGTGGCTTCCCCCACTAATCTGCCCAGCAACAGTTTGTGCCTTCCTATCTGCAGCAGCAGTCTCGTGTAAGCATCGTGCTCTGAGATCAGCTGCAGGAATGTACGGTATGATTTAAAAGGGGGGGAAAAAAGCTGCTTCTTCAAAGATTCGACTCCTTTAGACGTCTGACTTTTGGCCCCCACCCTGACAGCATCACACAGGATGTAACTTTTAAGCTGCTTAAGTGAGGCATGTTTTTGTTTCACAAAGACAGCACACAGTCTGTGATTAATCTTTTGCATGAGAGACATGGCAGTTTCCCCACTGTTATGCAAGACAATATGGTTTGATTGCTTCTGCCTCCTGTCATGTCTCCAACTGGAAATGTGTAGTATGAAATGAAGTGCAGTAAAACAGATAAGAATGTGCTGAGGCAGTTAAAACAATACTGGAGCAATTAAGGATCAGTATCTGTACTAGAAACAAAATAAGCCTACTATTTGATTTGATTAACAGTGCAGGATTGTAAGGCTACCAATGACACAAAAAATCCATACAAAGTGTAAAGTATAAGAGTCCAGGAGTTGTCCCAATGGGAAGATGTGAGAGTCGAAGAGCTGTACCAACTGGAAAATGAGAGATACCAAGAGCTGTCCCAGTGTGTAGATAAGACATACCAAGAGCTGCCCAAATGGGGAGATGTGAGAGTCCAAGAGGTGTCCCAATGAGAAGTCAACAGACCAGAGGCTGCAAGCCTAGAAGTACAGGAGTTGTACCCTGCAGATTCCAGCCAGTTCCAGCTGCTTCCAGCCTGTTCTGCGCTGGCCCTTTGTGATAGGTACAAGCACACTTGTACGCTGCCCTAAAAGCAGGAAAGTTTGACAGTAAAAGGTGCACACTGGGAATATTTGATTTGTTTAAGGGTTTTTAGGAAAATTTCTCCCCTAAGCAGAAACACCAAGAGAAAACTGTTCTTGCAGCAGATATAGCAGTGAGTTAGATAGTGACAGGTCACTATATTTTTGCTAATATGTATTGTACTGTTATTATGCACTTAGATGTGTGGCAAACGTAGCAAGAACAAAGAAGACTGAACGCCAGTGCACAAAAAACCTAGCAGCAATTGACTATAAAACAGGAGGAATTCCTCCTCTGTGTGTAACATTTAAAAAAAAAAAAAAAAGGCAAGAGCTCATTGTTTCCCTGCACAAAGAAAGACTAGGTACTGCCTAACAGAGCAGTACTGAACCATGAATTGTTCTTATTTATACTCTATCATGCAACCTGAACAAAAAAGCCCCAAACCAAGCAACCTGCTCTGCTCCAGAAGGCTCAGGATCCAAGCAATGGAGCGAAGCTTACTGCTAGGCATCTGATCCATCACCCCTGTTCTTTTGCCCTTGGTACACTGTAATCTTAAAAGGGATTGGTCCTCTCCTGTGTCCAACTGCATTTCTTTTACTCTCAAAAAGAGTAATTAATTTCTGAGTCTTTAATTCTATATTTGCAAAGTAATGTTCCTTCTTCTTTGGAGAAGAAATGCAGTCTGTGCACAACTAAGTTAAGTTACACCCATAGCTGTGCAGTTTATGTGTAAAAAGGGGAAAGGGTGGAAGCAGAGAGTCCCACTGGCTTCAAATGGGGTACATGACTATAAAGGAAAAAAAAATCTCCTCCAAAACGATCAATGAAACTATTCTCTCCCAAAGATATATTGCCTCTTTCTTTTCCCTTGTGCTAATCATGCCTTGTCCTGTATGCAGCCATCACCTCTCTTTTCTCTTTTTGAAAAAGGCTACATGCAGTGTAGCCTTGCTTAAACTGAGAATATTCTTACTGCATCTCCCAAAGTGAATGGATCAATTGATCCACCTCATCATCTGGAAATGGCTGTGTGGAGCCAACCCCAGCTTTCTGGGCTGTCAGCTGAACAATGCTCATTGCTGACAAGCTGGGCAAAGCCGGCCCTCTCACCGTGGTGAGCTGTGGAGCGATCGAGCCCAAGGAGACTTCCAGCAGCAGCTTTCCCAAAGAGCCCCTGCTTCACATTCCTCTTGCAACACAGCAAATGTGAGGGCTGCTCTACCCTCATTCCTCCTGCGTGAATAAAACCCACCCCGCTGCAGACATTACTTCTACATAATGATGAACTCCAGAGGAAGGCACACTAACATCAGCCATGGTCTGGTGACCAGCGTGCTGCTACCAAACTGCTTTGGATTAGGTTCAAGGCTGAGCTCTTCTGGGCCTGCTGGATGCTCCTGATAAGTGTTTTTATCTAGCAACTCACTGATAAGGATTCGAGTCTGAATGCAGCTCAGGACAGAAGCTGCTTTTTTTGCCTTAAAGGTTTGAGCTTGTTTTCCCATAGAAGTGCCATAATGTCAAAGTTACAGAGCACTCTGAAGGCCTGTCTCACCACCTTTGCTGGAGCTGTTCCACTCCATGTAGAATAATAGATATTCACAGGGACCTGAGAGAGTATGACTTGTAACTTAGGGATTAAGGTGGGGACTAGAGAGGGAAAGGCATTTCCTGCCTGTTCTCCAGGGAGTATATGAGCTTTAATTTACTAATTATGTTATTGAAAACTTAAGATGAATGCTAAACAGGCAGTGCACAATGACACACACTTAGATTTGCTCATAACACTACCTGGAGATGAACAGCTGTGGTGAAGGAGCATCTTTACCACTCACTGCTCCAATGTGGTCACAACTGGATTCTGGTGATTTCTGAAAGGACTTCGAACTGTGATCAGTGCAACACTCCAGGGTAATCCACAATTTTGGAGGATCAAGTGCAACCACAGAGGTGTAGTGCAGTGGAGCAACTTCCTCTGACTACAAGTAAAGGGGAAGAACCAGGCAGCTCCATGCTCCTTGGATGCACAAAATTTAAATCAGCTCCTGTTCCATAGCTGGGCAACAATGTCAGGATATGGCAAGCTTCAGAAGGTCCCTAAGATGAAGTGAAACCTATTTCCAGTTGTTGGGGTGTTTTTTTAATGATCTTGACACAAAACACTTAGCAAAAATAATTAATACAGTCTCCAGAAACTAGAAGATTTCCATTGATTTCAGAGGGTCACAGAAATTACTCAAAACCAACACTTTACTTTTAAGAGTTGTTGATAAACTAGACTATCATACCTTTTAACATAAACAGTTTTGTTTGGAAAACACCATTTCTACAAAAGTGGGACTGTTATGTGAAATTATCAAGTTCAAAACAATTTATTTTAGGAAATAGTGAAAGTGTTCCTCTTTCCATATTCTCCAAATTAGAAATGTTTAACTTCAATATGATTTGACACTTAGTGATGAAACTCATACAAAACAATTAAATTGAAACAAAATATTTGGAATAGAGTAAGGTGAAGCATGGGAAATAATTTAGAATTATCTTTTTTAATTTAAAAATTTAACAGACACATTTTTCATCCCACTCATCTCCCTGCCCCTCAAAAAAAGGAGAAATAACCTTTGTCCCACTTGGGACAAGGAAAACTTCTGTCCCATTGGGAATAAGAAAAGGTTATTTCAGGACTGAAAAAAATGTTTTCCAAGTCTACCAAATAGCCTACTGTGTCTCAGAGCCATAAATATAGTTTGCACATCATGCGTCTGTTTTTTGTTTACAGTGATGGTAAGATATCTGTGTAGGTAAGTCAGGTTTTCCATGACAACAGTGTGTACTTCTACATTCCTAGCTACTGATGGTTCTTGAAAACACAACAATAAGAGAATACAGAAAGAGAACCTTAAAAAAACCCCAACCAGCAAGAATCTCAAAAGACAGAATTAGGTAATGCATTGAGTAACTGAGCTTGTTCAAGTAGGTAATTGTATTAGTATTGACTCAGTGTAACCATCTCTCTTTCATAAACGAATGCTTTGCATGACTGGTTTTCTGTGAGTATAAATGCATTGGATTTTTTCTTGTTATTGAATTTTATAGAAAAAAACCCCAGCTACATAGATGGAGGTGAAGAGAACTAATCTCTAATATTTTATATGAGAGGAAGTATCAAACATACATAGCAGTGAATCCAAATGTGACTAGAGATTATATAACATCTGCTAGGGTGCATAATCATGTTTATCTCCACTGGGAAAAGATCCAAAGCCAGAACTTCAAATCTGAAGCCATCAGGAATGTACTATTTCAAATACCCCCACCCCTGACTGTGGGCTTCTATGTGGGTCCAGTTTCACAACAGAAGTTCATGCCCACCCCAGCTTGGTGAGGTTGCTGCTGTAGTCCCTCATGCCGAGTAACACCTACTTATGAAAGTTAATAAACAGGAGAAGGGGGTAAGACTATCTGCCCCCTTCACTTCTCACAACACCGCAAAAAAAGAAAGAAGTGCAATATATATCTTTGCATTATAAGTATAGAACCTTGAGGGGAAAAAAAGAGAAAAGTTATGAATTTGGCCTCTGGTATCCATGGAACTGAATTATTAAGAATGTCCACAGATATAATACTAGATATTACATTCACAGATACAATGTGGAGTAAGACTTTGGAATTAAGCCCAGAAAGAACTGCTGATACAAGACAGTTCCTTATGCTTCTAAAATCTCCAAGTCTGATATTAATAAATAAAAAGGTTTTGGGGCTGGAATTAAACTTGCATAGTTTTATGAGGGACAGGCCTTTACTGCTTAGTTCAATATGCATGGCAATATAACCCTCAGATTCTGCACAAGCTTCTGAGAGTCGTGGTGGTTGGAAAAGCCTTTACAGTCAAGTTACAAACTTCTTTTCAGTGGCAGGTAAACAGGAACCAAACAGTGTCTTTTTATCATGTTATGTATGAAAATGTTTTATAGTGACATCATCAGTGATAGTCCTGCAGCCAGCTGATCTGCAGCCAGAATCTGCTCCACTCCTCCACTCAAGTGTAAGCATAAATCCCAGACTCTTCCTTTCTGACACAAACACATACGTCTGCCCTATGGTCCAAGCCTGACTGATCTCTCTTCCTGGGCCCAGAGCTGGCTCATGAACAAGACATTCCAGCCAGCCAGTCTGAAATCTTCACCCTCCCAGGCCACCAGTCCACACTGTCCAGCATCTCACTTTTAATGGGTTTGGTGGAGGAAAAGATAAATAAAAGTACATCTGGCCAGTTTTATCCAGGCAAGTGAGGGGGCACGGAAAAGAAAACTTCCTAATCACCTCAGGAAATCATCTGAAGTCCTGAGAAATTACATTTAATTACAGATATCGGTCTAATATAGAACTTCAAGTACTATGAGCAAAGCAAGGACTACAGACACAATTCTGCTCACTATGCCATGATCCACAAAGAAAGGAAATGCTTCACAGATTCATGGTTCCTGAAAGCAAAAGGAACTGCAATGTCTCCAGCCCATAATCTCAGTACAGGGGCTGCAAATTTCTTCCAGATGATTTAAACATATTTTGTAAGAAAGATGACAACTCTTACTTTGAAACAGAGAAGTGACAATGATCCACCATTTCCTTTTTAAAGTACCCTACTGTTTGATTATTCCCCCAGACTGCATTTTATTTCAAGGTTGAGTCTGTCCCACTCTGCTTCTGCAATGTCATCAAATGTGAAGGCCCATCACGAAGACTCATACTGACATCTATGTCAAAAAAGCCCAGGACACATCTTTCTGCTGAACTTGCTAAGCACAAAGCTGGATAACACTGCCATATGATTTTCTAATGTTATCTGGAGATACCCACAGTCCCTTTAATTTTATTATTTTACTTCCAGAGTCACTGTAAGGTGATCATCAGAGAAGCAGGAGGAAGCAGAAGGCTTGTTATGTGCCAGAAAGAATGAAGGGCATGCTGTAAACAGTATCTATGTGCCAAATGCTACTGAAACTTGCAACAGATCATTGAGCAGTCAACAGCTCTGGTCTGGAAATAGGCTCGTTGTTTAGAGAAAAGTCCACAACCAAACTGGTCCTCTGGATATCTGGCTGCTATAATTTTGGAAAAATATAAAATAGCTCACAGCATTAGTACATTTATATATGTAAGGGAGGCAAATTATCTGCTGAAATTCATGGAGCGGCACATTAATTTTAAAACTAAAGCTTTTTACACATAAGTTCCTCCAAAACACTTTGTCCTCTAACATCAACAGCAACAGAAGAAGCTGATGGCTGGTGTGAGAATCTTAATTGAAGTGACAGCAAGAGTTTGCCAGTTAAGTATATTTTTATGTCAAGAGGAAAAAATAGAAAATGTCAAACGATACCTAAAAGTAACTAAAAGCATATAAGCTAATAAAACTAGTTTACACTTAATTCTTTAAAAGTCTCACCTCTTCCTGTAAGTAGTCAATATCCTTCAATTCCTAAAAGATCAATCAGAGTTGAAAGCATTTCGTAACTTGCAGGAAGTTGCTCAACACTGCACCATGGTGTTTATAGTGCAGAGTTTGAGAGGCTGGCTGGTAGGACAGGTTCTTCAGAGACAAAGACATCTTCAAACACAGAAGATCTTTTCTCAAGTAAGTCTTCAGGGATTCACCAGAAGTCACATAGCTGTTAACACATTTAGGCTGACTGAATGTGAGAATGTCATATGTAGACATCAACTTTCCAAATGGTTTTGATTTAGAGAGCTGCAGGTGTTGCTTTCATAAACTGCATAGAGTTCAGTGCCAAAAGAGGACACAGAGTGAAAAATTACAAGCAGATCAACGAAAGCATTTTTTCAATAGAATGTACTGAAGAAAGCTTTGTCAATGTCTGTGACTTATCTTCCCACTTCTGTAAAACATGGTACAGATGTAACTGTCTAATCTGACTTTTAGTCACAATATTAAGCTACCTGAAAGATAAACTATAATGAGGCACTATACATCTCTTTTTGTTCAGTCTTTCTCAGTTTTGGAACTGTGAGCCTTTGAAAGCAGATGACATACTCAATTATTATCAAGTAAATTTTTTATCTGTCATTTGATCACTTGTGACAGCAGATGAAATGTAAAAAGACTAAACTTGCACTACAGAGTTAGCCTGCAAAATATACTGTAGTGTATCCAACATACAAAATATAAAATATCTGTTAGAAGTTTCTGAATATTTTTATGGTTTTCAGGTAAGATCAGCCAAAGTCCTGGTGATGTCACATTTCTATAATATCTTTCAGACTGTTGCATGTGTTCTGCTGAAAAAGGAATTCTGAAGTCCAAGAGTTCTGCTGTGACCTGGAGTACTAGGGAAGAAGGATAGTGTCTTAGTGTGTGTTACTCTTAGCTTCAAGTGTTTGTAGATCAGATTTTCTCCCTTTGTAAATCAATATAATTCCATAGACTTCAATGGAGTTATGCCAATTTAAGAGCAGCAGATGAATCCAGTCTTTTGTTTTCTATCAAAACTTACATCTTCTTCTAAAGGTTATTTTAGGCTCTATGCTGAGCAAACTGTTGTGACTGTGAAAGTGTTACTCAAGGTTCAGAAGGAGTTCTGCAGGATGGTACAAACCAGCTTCTTGGACCTTGTCAATATAGTCCAGCTTTCTGTTTGAAGAGATTTTTCCATAATTTGTAAAGTCAGAAGAAAGCACTGTAATAATTTAATTTGACTTTTTGTATTTATAGAGGTCATCATAATTTCTGTGCCCAAATCAGGAGAGCATCCTGTCTCAATTTAAACATTTTTAGTATTGAGATAATTTGAAGTTATACCAGGTGTATATAGTTCTCCCTTTTTATTTGCTTTCATATTTTTAATCTCATTCTTCCTGTGAAAATGTTGAGCTTTAACATTAGTTAACAGTCTATTCCTAAGATCTTGTTCCTTACATAGTTACTTCCAGTTCACAGCTGATGTGCTCCTTAAAGCATCTCTTCAAAATATTTGTTCTAACACAGACTGAGTTCCAAAGATCTCCTCTCCAGAAGAGAAGAACATTATAGTGTCCAAGACAGTTCAGTGAGTGACATCTATCATGAAGCAATCACTGAAAACACAGATTAAGAGCCACGTGGATTTCTCATTTTTTCCAAGACTACCAAACTACTTTCTAATAATAACTCATGGTCACTTGTGTTCTGAGGTAGCTGCTGAGCTAGAAAAGAAGGCATTCATTATCCATCACCTCAGGTACTGTTAACCACTGTTACCAGGACATAAAAATTTCTGGACCTTATCTTTCAGTACTGAAATTACTCAGTTGGTCTTTGACTTCATTGGTAACAGAGAAGTATCATAAGATGGAATGCATCTCACCCTGCTTTAAATGTCTAAATCTGATCTACTTCTTATGTACTTTTTACAGTCAGAGAAAAATAAATAGGCACTTCCATGGCACATCTGTCCCACACAGAACCTGACAGAACATCTAGTCTGAGTGTTTGAGGTAACTGTATGTGAGATTTCCATGTTGAATCTCTCTATTTAATATGAGAGAAAGAAGACTCTGATGGTGAGATTTAGGGGAAGTCTCACAGGAATATGATATGAATAGAAAATAAGGAAGAACCCAGAGTAAGCCTGAAGAAAGTGTGGAACCAAAAAGAAATCAAAGGAAGACAAAGGAGTTCTTGGAAGGCCAAGACACCAGCAAAACCCAGGGGTGCAACTGCACAGAGGTGGAAAGTATCTGCTGTAAATGCTGTGGCTCCAGCATTCATTGGAGAAAAACAAGACAAAAACTACCAGAGTCTGTGAAAATCACAAATTCAAAGAGTCTTGGCAAGCAATATTTGTTTCATATTGTCACAAAATATTTTGCCAGTTGGGAGGGATATAATCTGGAAGGTTTTGCCACTGTAAAATCTCAAAGAAGGAAGCAATATTCAAGGGAAAGGTCCTTATAGTGTATACATGTATGAACCCACTCGATTATATTCTGTATTTAAACTTGTAATGAGCACCACAGTTACTGCACTTCTGTTGCACTTTGCGTGTGATTTTTCTTGTTCTCTCCATATATGCACATATGTAAAACCATATGTATTTATTAAAAGACTAAGCTGCTACTGTCAGTGAAGTAGGATACAACAAAAGGACAAAATACTGAATTTGGTAATAGCATTTCCCATGCTTTTACAGTATTGCATAAAATAAAATCTATAAATTCTGAGCAGGTTTAGGGGGAGATTACTGCACACTGATAGCTCAACCTGAAAAGATTTTTTTTTCTAGATTAAAAATAAAAAATAAAGATTATAATATAATCCTGGCAGCAGATTTTTATATCTACATCCAAAGGATGTGTAGATTTATTCAAAGAACAGTGCAATGTCTTATAATGTGAACCAAACCTTTTACTGAGCTGTACTGCAGACTCCTTTGCTGCAATCAATACTCCAAAGAGCCCTATTTTTCTTGGAGAAGAGACATACATATATCCGACATTTGAGGAAGCCAGGTGAATAAATCAATAGCTAAATAAAAATGCACTTAATCATATCTATTCTGGACAGATGCAGATTGGAAAACCTATATGGCCAACGTATTGTCTTGTCCTTAAAGCTTAGAAAGGAATCTGTGTTTCCTAAATGGCAACATCCTGTTCCTGAGCATCACTGAAGCTTAAGTGATTACTGTGTGCCAGACAGCATTAGACAGGTCGACTGCTCAAACCTAAGTTCAGGAATAGTTTGTTTTTGGAGTACTTTAGCATAAATACATAACTTAATAACCAAGAAATGACATACTTTGTAAGTTTAACAGCTTTCCTGGAATATGTAGCAAGGATTCACACATTCACTTTAACCTTAAATCTGCTTGGCTGCATTTTCTTACTTAGAGTCAGCCCAAGGAGGAATTTAATATATACACGTAATTTATCTTTCCTTAATGGTTTTAAGCAGTGACCATTATTGGACATTTCTCACGGCACTGCAAGTGATCATTAAACATACATAACAGCCCTACTAAATGAGTAGAGAGCTCTAATGCCAAAATTTTCTGCGTTCAAAGATACGTTTGTGCATAGAATGGCTGCTACGCTTAAAGGTGCCCCTTTACTTGACATTACTTAATAAAGCCCTTTGAGATAACCACAGTGCGAGAGATGTTTTAGAAAAACACAATTTTATTTCTTCGCTGCTTTAGCCCTAAGCGGTTCAGCATTATTTGAACATCGGCAACAGCACTTCTTTACAACTTCAAAGTTGCATTCTAACCTCAAATTGGCAGCGCACCTCCAGATTAAAATTCTGCCCAGCACTCAGAGAAATGGATGTTTTCAGCACAGAGAGGAGCAATAGGAGGTAACAACACGACAGTCTAAGATCACTCAATTAGAAGATATATTAAAGCTACACTAACGTGCCTGTCGTGAACACTCTCCCAGAAAACACTTTAAGAAAGGCATGAGGAAAAGGAACCACTCAGATTGGAAAGAGTTTTGGAGCTGTTATTAAGCTGGAAGAACGGCAAGATTCCTCCCAACCAACCTTTACAGCGAAAAGCGCCCTGTCAGGCACACTGCAACCATGAAGCTCAAGTAATGCCTTTTTTTTCCTTTCAAAATGTGTAATCCTGACAAGAAGAAAATACAAATACAGGTCTGAGGTCTTCTGTTTTCGACCAGTTACAGCTACTGTCTGTTTCGGAACACGGCGAGAGGTCTGCTCTCCGCAGAGAGAGAGTGCCTGTGGCACAGTCCGCTCTGTGTCTGTGGCAGAGTCCGCCCAAGCGCTGGGAGCCGGGAAGCAGCTGCCGGTGCCTTGGGGTGCTGCAGAGGTGACAGCAGTTCAGGCTGCGTGCCCCAGGGCTCCTCAGCACACCCCGCCCTGCGCTCTGCCCAGCCAGCCCTGCTCCCGGAGGACGCGAACCTGCCCTCCATGTTTATTTCAGGTGCATTACCGCACAGTTTCACCAACTCAACAGGCGCTTCCGTCCTCCCGCTACGCAAAGAAAAAAGGCAACTGCTGTCCTGATGCCACCTATTTTGGCATTCTCCTGTGCAGCCAGCACCCCGCCCCGCACGGCCAGCGGGACGCCCCCTCAGGGGGCCGGGCGTGCCTCACACAAGGCCCTGGGGCTCCCTGCGGGCGGGAGCGGGGCCGGGCTGCCCGGGGCGGCGGGGCCGGGCGCGGCTC
>VZRZ01003250.1:966736-1042877 GCA_013398175.1 Climacteris rufus
AGGGAGGGAGCCGGCGCCGGGCCGCGCTGCTGGGGCTGGGAGGCAGCCCCGGGAGGCTCCGCTGAGGGGAAAATAGCTACTCCGGACACTCGCAGAAGACTTTCGGGGTTGTGTGGTTTTGCTTTTTCTTGTTTTATCGACTTAATTTCGGTTCCCAGTCGCGAGTACCGTTGTGCCGGGAAGCGACCGAGACCTGTGTTCAAGGAGCTTGCTGGAAAAAAAAAAAATATCTCAGGAAAGCATTAAAGGTGATCCGAGAAAGAATCAAAACAATCTGTTCTGAATGTAACAACGTGGGGTTTGTCTGTTTTTTAAAGCACCGTGCCTTTATTTCTAGGTGTTTTGTGCCTGTGATGAGCTGTCATGAGTTCGGTTCATAGTTTTGTCGTTCTCCTTAATGTTGGTTACCTTAAAAATTTATTTTCTGCTGTGTTTCTAAACTGGTTATGGTTCAAACCTTTCTCTTATTTTCTCTGTTGTTTTAAATGCTCCCTTGTCAGAGAGCTTTGTATTCCGTGGCCGCTATCCTGCCTGAAATTTGTATGATATTTTTATCGGTCTGTGGGGTGGTACCACCCTGGGTCACACCTCTGGGGGTTTTCGTGTTTCTCTCAATTTTGGAAATTTGATTGTCAGTTATTTTTAGCTTCGTTCAGAATTTCCTCCTTCAAATGAACTAGAAGTCTTATAGGAATTCCCTGATGCCCTGTTAAAAAAAAAGTGAAATGAGTTTCTTGTTGGTACATTTTTAATAACTTTTTGCTCTTCTTCTGCCTCTTAATTGCCTTTTAGTGGCCTATTTATAACATACAGACCTCCTAAATTGAAGCTAAGAAGAAAAGTTATTTTAGACTGTTCTCAACCTTTGTTGATTTCACTGATCTTTGTCAGATAAATGAACTGCTCCTTGCACAGCAGTTTCAGCTGTTAGTTTTCCTCATATTTAGTGGGAAACAGAAGGGACATCTACCAACAGGAATTTTAGGTGCAGCTGTCAAATACCCTCCAGTATTTTGTGGGAACTAGGAGCTACCTGTTTCTTTCATGCATTTTCCAGCCTGGACTTGCGCAGGTCTCTGTGCTACTCCTCGAGAGGGTTTTGGCAGAGCTGTTGGCCACAAACGCAGGGTGGCACAGAAGAGCATGGACAGCACTGGCAGACATACAGAGATCAGGACAAGCAATTTGCAGAGCTGGGCAGCTTCAGATTATGCCAGGGTGGGCATTGGAAGGCTCTCCTAGGAAGTCCTGAGCACAGGTAACACCCTTTTGGCACAGGATTGGTGTTCACAGCCTGCTGGGACTGGCTTGTGTGAGACATCAGATGTTCAGTAGTGACGGCATGCCCGCACCTCTTGTCTGTGGAACACCTTCTGAGCTTTGTAGGTACCCCAGAGTGTCAGGCATGGATGGAAATTGGCCTCTGTGAGGTGAGGACCCTCAGTCATGCTCTCTAGCTGATCTCTGGCTCACTGCTGCTTGTTTGGAGGGAGGTGTCTGTGCAGTAGCAGTGACAGAGTGGACTATGTGCTCACTGGTCTCTGCAGTATCTGTATGCTAGCAAAATTATTTCAATACTTAAAAAAAAAATCTAATCATGTTTTTCCATGCATTAAATAAACATGCTTTTGCATATATGTATATAAAATATACCTGCTGATTAGGTGATATGACTTATTTTACTGGGTGGTAGCTAGACAAAACACTAATCCTTGATGACGCCAGTGTGTAATACCATGCAGTTTCCTTGTTCGTTTCCCCAAATTTTCCTTCTCTGTCACCTTTCTCCCTTTCCTGTTGCTTTGAAGACCAACAAGGCTTGTCCCAATGGTGGCGTCCCACCAAGAAGCAGTGGTGAAGAGAAGCTGAGAGAATTCCTCCGTGAAGTCACAGGAGAGGTGTTCTGATTCAGCAGGCAGCACTGCTGTCATGGGGACTGCACTCACGAGTTACATTGTTCTTTTACACTGGTATTAGGGTTTGAGGGAACTGACCACTAATTCTCTCTGCTGAATTGGGCTGGCCTTTGCTTTTATTGCCACAGCTGTGCTCCAGCTGCTCCTAAAGCCATCTGAGCCCTTCAAGAATGGATCTGGCATCTCTTATTCAAGTCCAGGTGCTTCAGAATAAAATGATCTCTGTCTCCATACTAATTTCTCTGTCATGCAGTGCAAGAAGCATCTCTGCGTGGATTGATGTCCATGACATGCAATAGCAATTGATGTTGCATGCCAATATAGATCTCTCTAGTTTTTGATTCATTATGGAAATGCTGTCATGCTTGGATAAACTGTTCTGCAAAGAGATCTTGCCTGTTATCTTCTCTGGCTATCTCTAAGGCTGATGGCTGTACAGGGCCACCAGAGTGATGGCAGGGCTGTAAGACCACAAGTTCTGTAACCAGGTGAGATTGTTTTTCACGGGGTGAGACATCCTGAGGTCTCTATGATTGTGTTGTTTTGTATTGCTCCCTTTTTGGTTTGTTGTTTTATTTTTTTATTATAGCACTAACAGCTTTCCAATAAGTGCTGCATAAAGCTGAGAAGTTACCTTCCTTTCTGCTCATTATGGGAAAGAGTTATGTAGACAGATTGGGCGGTGTGAAGATTTGCTGAGCTCTTAATCCTGTTTGTGTCTAATAGGCCATGCTAATGTGGAAGGGCATCTCTTTCAGTATATAAAGGTCTTAACTGCTTGCCACCTTAGGGAAATGTGCTGTTAAAATGCTGTAATTGTCTTAGCAGTAGCGACAGGCCTGAAGTTGTAGATGTAAAATCTGCAACAGTGCAGACCTTTTGCTCCAGTCTTTTTAGTTTGTTTCTTTGTTTTTTTTGAGAGAGATATTTTTACTTGTTCAGACAAACCATAACGTAATTTCTGTGGATGTGAGAGGAACCAGGCTTTGTATATTGGATGTGGCAAACAGCCAGAAATGAGATATTTGTGAGCTCTTTAGGCACACGTTTACCTTGAGGGGATGAGAACGTGTGATAATACTCTGTCTGTCTGTTGCCCTATCACTAGTTTAGTTTCAGGGTGGGGGTTGTTTTTTTGGTCTGCTTTATCCTTTGTTTGTTGTTTTGTACACCCATTTTAGGTGCAAAGAAGTTGGTCACTTCCTACTCTTTTAAATGTGTAAGCTCTGTGCTTTTGGTTGTCAATGTTCCTCGAAGTTTCTGACCACTGTTGTAATTAGTAATCTTGTAGAATTTCTCACAATGTAGGGCATGCCCCAATCAAGTTATTCTGCATTAAAGTTCTGAAAGTACAAGCATAATTTTAAGTATATTAGCAGCTTGACAGAGGACTTACCTTTCTGGTCCATCAGTATGAAGGTCAAAACTTAATGTAAATGAAATAGTGTGCAGTGACTTTACACTGCAGTTCCCTCTGTGTGTAGAAAAGCCACTTTGGACGCTGTTTGATTCACGCCTGCTATTTAGGTAGCTACTTCATTGATGGGGCCTATATTCTTGGTGTCAAAGGAGTTACATTGTGTGGTGGTGTGGTGAGATTATTTGGGGATAAAAAGCTTCTGAGCTAAGTACCTGCCTTCCTGTTTGTTCACACGCAGTGTTAAGGGCATGTGCGAGACAGGGACCTTAGTTCCATGATAACCAAATGTTTGGTGGGAGATATTGCTAAAACCAGAAGCTGGAGCTGAATTTGTAGGTGGAAGATAGAGGGTAAGTGATTTGTGACACTGACTTGCAGTGTGCAAGACACTTGATGGTTGGATTTCTGTTGAGTAGAGGTTGCTAACAGTGCCACAACACTCGTATTTTCCCCTGTCTGTAACAGCTGCTTCTGTGACCATCATCCATTCTCTGGCTCATAAAAATGAGACACAAGAATACATAAATTCAGTGAAAGTGTCAGTTTTGAGGTTTTTTTTTTTGCTTTAAATTCGTAGTAACAATAATGCTGGGCTTTTCTTAATCCTCTGCAGGTGCCTGTGGACCTGGAGGTAAAGGAACTTAGCAGAGGAGTCTGACTGCGTGCAGAGTGGGTGGGTTCTGGTCCACTCAGGTGGCTCTTGCCTTTCTGCGTTATGGCAGAAGGTCAGAGGACATAGGTTTACAGGGTTTTGTGGAATGGCCAGATGTGTGGAAGCAGGAATGCTGAAACTCATTATTGGACTTGCCAAAGCTTGCAACCCAGGCTAGAATGTGAACTCGTGACTGGTGCCCTAAGCCTTAGTGCCAGCTGACCTCTTACCCGATCCCTTTCATAATTTTTATTTTATCTTGTTTGGATTGCACATGTTTTCTGTTAGGTTTTTTCCTCATGGTCCTTTTCCTTGCACTGTAATTATCTGTGTGTTTCTTTCCTATTTACCCCAGCTGTTCTTTGTCAGTTTGTCTTTTTTTGTAATTGCATTGTTAGATTTTTCTCCTGTGCACCACCTGTATTGTTTGCATTTGTTCTTACTTTATTCATTTTCTCATATTTTTCCCCTTTTAACTCATCCTTAGAGGAACCAGTTTTACTCTTCAAGACCAGCCCCCTCTTATTGATTGACAGCTGCTTTTATTGCAACTAGTTTGCCTTCTCTGCTCTTACTGTGCTAGACAGAGGACTAGTGATGCTGAGTAAATCTCTTTCCTGAAAGGCTCAGAAGTTGTCTCTGTATTTCGCAAAAAGAGTGGAAAATAAAGAGCAGCATCGGTGCAAAAGCTGCTTCTGCCTAAACCGATGTGTTTGTGTCTTTGTCACATGAAGAGTAGAAGTGTGGCCTGCCCTGCTGCAGGCACAAATGATTTCCTCAGGCTGAAATGAGCTGGTGTGGTGAGGGGAGTGCAGAATGATGTGCCCTTCTATTTACTGACATGGGCACCCCTTAGACTGTGGCAGTAACAAACCAAATCTGTTTTATTGTGACTGTGTTCTGCCTCGGTACTGTTGTGATTTTTTAGGTTTTTTTCCATAGACTGGTCTAAAAAATGAAGAATAAAGATGCACTACAGTTAAAGAGCTGAAGAGCTGTGGTTGTGTGATGGTAAACTTGGGGAGAAAAAGTTCATTGAGAGGAAGTGGCTGGGGATTTTAACACTTGAAGTATCTGCCTTCAGAGAGGCTCTTTTTCTAAGGATCTCTAATAAGGCTCCTCGAGCTAAGCATAAAACCCTTGTGTTCAGGTAATGTTGATTTTGGGCTTTATATCATGCTAGAGGTATGGGTAATCAGGTTGTATATCCCATCTTCTTCACAGTCTAATTTTAGTTTATAAATTGGTCTCACTGCCTTTTCACCCAGTGTCAGTTTGGTTTTGTTTGACACCTTGGCTTTGTTTATGTATTTGGAAAGGAGTTCTCTGACCATGGTACAGCACTTAGTGTCAGGTCCAGAGGGGAGGTGTGTTACATCAATTTCTTATTAAAACTCACTGTACTGCTTTGCCTCTCAGATGTTTATTCTTAGCATGTCTGCTTGCTGGTAATTATATGTCAATAGCATCATTGCATCATGATAGATCTTGTACTTGACTTTGACACCCAGCTAGAAGCATAACAAAAAGGCGTAAGCTGCAGGATACAGCTTTTAGTTATAAAAGTGCACCCTCAAACACAGTTTAGGTACATGGCTGTCATGATGCAAATAAGATCTAAGATCCCAGAGCTTTTTATTAGACTTCCTGGTGCCAGTGTCAAGCATGGCTCTGAGCCTGCAGTCATGCCACAAAAAAAGCTCAGGAAATTCACCTGTGTTTGATTGCTTTTGCAAATTTAGGTCTGCTAGAAACCTGTACACTTACTGTGCTGGGTCTGGCCGTCAGTTCAACCTTCACAGTGCAGCCTACTCTGAATGGAAAAACATGCAGTTAAACTCTGGCATAGTTTAGGGCAGAAACTGAAGGATGAATGTGTCTTAAGTGGCTTGAGAGGTTTAGGTGTCAATGCTGCACAGCATCAGAAAAACTCAAGTTTTCTGAATTCATAACTGTTACAGGAGAGGCTTGTAGTTACACTTTTAGAATTTCTGAAGTACCTTTGAAGACTTGGAGTCTTGGAGTTACTTGTGATGAAGCACTTTAGCATAGAGGAAAGGGCTGCATGTCAACTTTCTGCCTTAATGTTAGGTTTGATACCATTACTCTAAAGTCTTGATGCTGGTTCTTGCTGCTGAATTATTATTTCAGTCTGCAGAGCAAGCAGTTTCCCTGCATTGTTTAAGTCTTTCCCACAGTTGTAAGAGAAATGCTTAAGATTACAGGAAATGGTGTCTGTAAAAGTAAGATTTGATCTGAAATCTGATTGCCTGAACTATTGCTAAGTTTTTTACATTTCTGAAAGCTGAAGGTGACTTAGTTTTTTCTGTTGATAATTTATTTAGCATGTTAAACTCATTGAACAGTAATCTCCAACACACACTTTTGCTTTTCTTTTACATTGCATTATAAATTGATGAAGAGAAACAGAAATATTTGTGTACAATCATTTTGTTCTTTCAGCTATGGCACTGCCTTCCTGGGTGGGAGAAAGTAAAACCTTTCTGTTCTGTGTCCAAAGAGAACAAAATGCAGAAGCTAACAGTAGAAATAGGAGTGAGAATCCATTTGACTTTTCAAATGCTTGCCTTTGTTAATAACAGGATGGGTCATTACTATTGAATAGGATGGGTTTTTTTTTTTTAAAAGGAAGTCACTGCATTTAGTATTTGCTTAAAGGAGGAGCAGTGGGATTTCCAAACACTCCCAAAAAAGCTGTAGGAATAAATCTTTGGAGCAAATTCAGCATGGAGGTGAAATACTGAAGTTGGTTTATACATCTTAACATTGATCTCCTCCTGAACTAATCACACTCCTCCTAACACAAACAGGGTGTATCTATACAGTGCCTTGCTGACTGACCTACACTTCTCTGCACACACTTCCAAGGAATTAGGCAGGAGTAGGATCTTCCATGTGAGCCTTTGAGCTTTGTTATTTGAGTGCTGTGCTCAAAGTAACATGCAGTGCTGAGGGACTGGCCTCTGTTAGCTTAGGCACAGCATCTGGAGCTGGTTTGCATCTGATCCTCTCTGAACAAGAGTGAGGAATATTGGGTCTGCTCATGGTGTACCACCCTGTCATACCCCCGTGACTGGCTCTGGTAAATCAAACCTGTTGACAGCTGGCTTAGCTGGTTTTTTTCATGTTCCCTTTGGAACAAGATGATCTTAAAGGTCCCTTCCAACCCAAACCATTTTATGGTTCTCTGTATGTGTTCCTGAAATGTCCAAATGTCAGTGGAAGGTTGGTCCAAGCTGTCCTTTGTGGTGGGAAAACTTCTGTGTAGTTTGGGGAGGGCTGTGGTTTCTTTGGGATGGGCTTAGTTTTTGTTCTGTTTTGTGGGTTTTTGGTTTGGATTGGCTCTTTTTTAGTTGGGGGTTTTAGGGTTTTTTAGAAGAAGGTACCTGTGCAGTTACTGCTAAACTTTTAACTTATGGATGTGTTTTGACAAAAATTGTTTTTGTAATTTTTTTCCAATGCCTCTCAGAACAGTGAGAAGAACCCCCTGGCCCCTAAAGCTTTTCTGCTTAATGCACTTCCTTGACTTTTTCAACCACTTTGTGCTTTTGCAAGGATATAAACCTCGATATTTTATGTATTTTGTCTTGCTGAACTAAATGACAGATTTGGGGGGGTTGAGAGATGGGAGGTTTGATGATAAGTGCATTTTTTCCTTGTATAACTTTATCTGTGTCCTCTGTGCTGGGCACTCCTGAAGGAGAAATTCAATGTGAAGAGAGGTCTGTGACAGTTCTGCCCTTAGCAACCCTTAGAAGCACAGGAGAGGAAGAATTAAAGGAAAGAGCTGCAGTGTGCAAAGTCTGAAGAATTAGCATCAGTCCCTTTTTCATGGAGTGGAAAGAAAGAGGTGACTGGAGGAAGAAATCTTTCCTGTGGTACTGGTAGAGAAGCACAGACAGGCTTTGAGACCAAGATAAGACCTCACAAGCAGCAGAGGTGTATCACACTGCAGAAGCTATCCGGGCTGTGATCAGTGTTCTAAAATTTAAGAAACGGTCAACAAAATATGTTTTTCAGGGGTTGAAAAGACTTCCAGTCAGTGAAACCTGTTCATCTTCAAACTTCAAATGTATTTGATAATCCCCATATAATGCAATTCAAAAGTATTCTTTAGCTTAACCTTATTTTAATTAAAAATGGGGCACCATGGCAGCATAGACCACATTGCATGTTTGCTGAACAGCAGATCCTATCTGGATAAATGACTGAAAAATTTGCCACTTGGGATTTATTTGCTGCTGTATTTTATGCCACATTTTATTTGTTGCAGGGTTTTTGTTTTTTTTCATTGTGAAGTGAATGGGTATGAACCTTTTGCTGAATATTTCCATCCTGTGAATGTTTTTATTCATTGTGTGAAAATAATATGATGCTGTGTTACCAAAACAAAAAAAAAATTCAGATTGTAGGCATATATTGTAATATCATCAGTGTTTTTTTTCCTCTAAGAAGTAGAGTGGATGCCAAAGGTATATTAAGCTTGAGGAGGGATGAAGTTGCCTTCCAAAATAAATGTTATTTATGAAAATTTATTTCAGGTTGTCTACAGGAGCGTGAACATGCAAGGAACAGGGTATAATCTTTTCTTTGGAACATACCTTTGGTGAATGTATTTTTAAAGGTTGCTAATCTGTTTCCTGCCTAGGAAACAAAGGAAGTCAAAGAGAAAAGGAGATTATGGACATATTTGTTATTCAGTGCTGTGTTGTTTCTCTGACTTCCATCTCCTACGCAGTTAGAAACTCTGCAGGAAAGGGATATGTGACACGGGTTGAAAACTTTCAGGTTTCCTGTTTCTCTGAGCAAATAGGTTTCTGGCTGAGCAAGTTAGCTTTTACTGCTGGGCCATCTCTCCATATTTTCCTTTGCCCTGGAAAAATTTGTGGTCTCCACTGTTCCTGGCCACCCTGGACAGTTGGCAATCTCTTCTCTCAAGTCTCAAGATACCAGCAGTGTAGTGCCACCAGCTATGTGCAAACTGCTTTGAATTCTGCTGGCAGTTGTATTTCTTATGAATAAAGTGTTTCAGAATTCCAGGGAGCCCTGAATATAAACGTATCAATTATGTGTCAACACAACAGCATCTGCCGTTGAAATTGGGTATCATTTATTTGGCATCAGCATAGCAAAGATTTGGCTGACAGCCAGAGTGAAATATTCCAGCAGAAACTGCTGCAACAGGAGCCATCTCTGAAGTAATTCACTGAAATTCAGGTGCTCTAACATCATCTTTTAATAAACTCCTAAGACATTGGGGACCTTAAGCAAAAAGCCTTTCATGTTCCCCATTCTTGCCTACTGTTATTTCTTTTTCATGTCCAGTTTTTTTGTTGTTTTTCCTGCTCTTGGAAGATACATACGAGATTCTGGGATGTATATATCCCATGACTTAATATCCTTTTTTGGCTGTCCACTTCTTATTTCAACATTGTTTGCATAAAAATTCCAAATGAATGCAATCAGTGATGCCTGCTTTGGGGAAACTTTAAGAATGAAAGAGGCAAGGCTCTCAAAATAGGACAGTAAGAAATTGTCCCTTTTAAAAGATGTGTGTTTGGGGGGTATTGCATGCTTTTTTTTCTGATTAAGTTAGTCTCTCTCATCTTCCATGCTTTTTCTTAGATGTTTTCTTAGATCTAAGTTTCACATTCCCAAAGATGTGAGTGAGTCAAAACAGTTATTTTGGAAAGTTAGGAAATCCCAAGTCTGTAAACACACTCCATTTGTCATGGACACAACAACCATGGTTGAGTAAATATTTTAGAGTACCTGTGGGAAATGGGGAAACTCAGATCACTTTGTTTTTATGGATGATCTTTATCATACTTGGAAGAGGTGAAGAGGTAACTCTTTGATTGAATAGTATACTTGTAATAATCAGCTGGTTGATTCTGATACCTTTTTAAAAATGAAAACAGGAAGACCAGAGTTGGAAAGGAGAAAGTACAGCAGAAAGACTCAGGATTATGTAATGTATCCAAATGTTTACCTCGTGCCTTTTTACTGACTTTGGGCTTCAAACAGTCTCCATCACTTCATCAAGTCAAAGCTTTTCACTTGTGTGCTAAAAAAACTTCCTTTCTAGGAATGTGTTAAGAACAATACAGGGATAAAAGCAGTTGGGAGAAAATACACATTGGGTTTTCAGTGCTGGAGGAAAAGCTTGTAGAATAAAGATGAATGCTTTTTTTAACATTTCTAGGGTTTGGGTTTTTTGTGGGTTCTTCCCCTCCTCCTTAAGGTTTGAAGTCCTATGAAGCTCAGTTTCTCTTGTGGGGAGAGAACAATGAGAGGGAGGGAGATCTATCATATTGTCTGCATTTTAAATGGGTTGGTTTCTCTTTAGGTAGAAAATAAATAGTAAATTTGGATTAGCTCTTAACTTTCTACTCTCAAAAGAAATCACAAATCTGGAGCTGAGTAATGAAACCTCTTTAGGAAAATCAATGTTACCTTTATCCAAGCTCAATTTATTCGAGAGGTCAGCTTTGTTGCTGCCCTGGCATAGCTTGAATTTAATGATTAACCTCTTAATGACTGCTCATGTAACTTCCATCTGGTATTTTATATAAGCATAAGCCAAGGTGATAACAGGCTGCTGTAGTAGAGCAGTATGCGCTATTCGGGGAAAAATCTCTTTCCAAATCCTGTCTGCAGTATGCATCAGCCCCAGTGAAACTGAGAGAAGCCCATTAAGAAATCCGATTAGCTGTCTGCTCTCTGGGTGAGTTAAAATCTCTGTCCAGTGTGGTAATCAGTGATGTCTGCCTGGTGGCTTCTCTGGTAATGGTGCTGTCACCTCTCATAGAGGCGCCTCTGCTGCAGTTCCGCCCGGCCTGCGGGTTCATTTCAGCCACGCACAACGCGGAGCGGCCTTGGGATAAGTTTTTAAATCCTCTTTGGAGCTGAGGCCTGCACTGTGGTGCTCTGTTGAGCTGCCCTTTGTTTCAGCAGGTTTCCTTGTGAGATCTCCAGGTGTCAAGTAAGCAGTAACACCCAAGAGGGGGGAGAGTGTGCTTTGTGTGAAAGCGGCGTGGAAAAGTGCAGCATTAGGTTCAAGTTGCAAAGCAAAGTAATGTCAAGTGCTAGTCAGTGTGCTTGCTCCAGCAGTAATTTTCTGCAGGTGAAAAAAAAAGAAACGTATTTTGGGAAGAAATATGAAAAATATTTCAAAAGTAGCTTTAGTTAATGTAATAGCCTTTAAAGTCTAAATTGTTTTCTTGTTAAAATGCAGAATGTGAGGAAGAACAATTCTAATGTAAGCAGTCTGGTGTATTTATCTCCATAAAATACAGATGTAATGTGCCTTCCATATCCACAGATATTAATGTCCGTGGAGAGACCTGGCTGAAACCTGTGGAGCACTGCAATAGCAATCAAGATGAGTTGCCAATGGGACCTGAACTTTTCACCAGCTCTTTTTGCCACACAAATATGGCCCTGTATCTTTTGAAGGTGTCATCTGTTGGTAGTTTTTTGCCATTGATGTTAGTTCATCTTCCACATTTTCCTTTCACTTGAGGGAGGTGAATTTAGACCGCAGCTGTCATGATGGTTGGGGTTTTGTTAACTGTTGTATGCTTTTTGCTGGTGGGTTCCATCAAGTTACTGTGATCTCAGCTATGCTTTGTACCTTATTTTGTATTTAATGCTAAACTTGCTGCTGTGAAAAATATTAATATTGTGTCTTTTCTGTCTAGAGGTTTATGAACCATTTTGAACTGTTGTTAGCATCCCCAGCTGGTTGAAACTTCAGTGTGCCCTCAGGGAAAGTGAGGTGATACATATGGTACAGCACAGTAGATAAAAGGTTATGCTTCTTTCTTCCCCTTCTCAAAAATATGCTTTGTGGTTGTAGTTCTAGTTTCAAGGCTCAGCTAATTCGTGGAAAGAAATCTCACTTCTCTGTGGGAAGGAGGGGTAAGCCATGGCTGATGGCCTGTATCATAGGAGGAGTAAGCAGATGTGATACCTCCAGCCCTTGGTAGGAAAAAGATGGTTCTCAGTGTCCTGCTGGAGGTGCTGTTTATTGTCCTCACTTCGAAGTGCTCAGAATGTGCTTGTGGATTCTCTTGGGTTTTGGAGAGCCATGCTCAGAGTACGGATGCTTTACACTTGGTGTTATTTAGAATATTCAGGTTTTGGACTGGTTACTAAGAGGCTCTGTTAAAACACTGCCTGGTTTTCTGTCCAGATGTTTAGTTTATTTCCCCCTCTGTGTTGAACCTCCATCCCTTTTCTTAGTCTCCTCTCTTCTACCCAGTTCAAATTAGTGGCTGTTTTGAAGAAAATTAACATTTCCCTTTTCCTTTACAATTGAACCAGAAATTCAAAGGACAAAATGCCTCTTCTTCACTCTTAGGAGTGAAGTGCTATTTTATAGTACCCTCAGATTAAATATTGGAGTTGCTAATCAACTTCTGGCATCACAGTTCTTGTATTGAGGAACTGCTTGTTTGGAGCAGTGTTTGCAGAACCATTTCAGCACATCTCACTATTTTCAAGTCAGTACTGCAACCTTATATAAGCCAGTCTCCATCCACTTAACTCCAGGACAAATGTGGTGATTAATATTTATATAAAAGCTTTCATGTTTCCACAGTGAAATTGTCTCACTTTGAAAAGAAAAGGTGTCTTTTTCCCTGGTGTGAAAAAGCTTGCAAAGGCTTCCAGCAGCACTGCATCTGAGACAGGCATCAGCAGAAAAAGTAGGGTCATCTTTAATTCGGTATTTCATTTTGGGAAATTGCCTACTCCAAGAGAAATAAAACATTTACATGTATATTAACCAATGTTTGCCAGCTCTTGGAATAAAGCCAGTTCTCTCAGGGCCAAACAAACGCTCTGAGTGAATCAGTAATAATCTGCTATTGTCACTCCTAATTTATGGATGGGTAGATAGAGCGATGTTTGCCATTTTAAGTTGTCCTATTCACTTGAAAGACTAGAAATCATGATTAGCTATTGGCTTGCAGTATCAATAGCATGTCTGTTTATGGCTGATTTGCTCAATGTAGCTGTTGCAAAAGTTCAGGACCTCCCCACATGATAAGAAGTAACTGTAGAAGAAGATGAGAATGCATGAAGGTTACAGATGTTTTGGGACAGGAATTTGGATGCCACAGCCAGAGGCTGAAAGATACATGGCTTCTCCTCTTTATAAATGACATGCATGCTCTGCCTGTGCCTCACTTTTTTTCTGAGCAAATCTGTATCACCATCTTGCTCATGTTAGTAGAAAATTAAAAATCCATGGATTCCCAAGATAATGGCTGTATTGGCTTTTGTTGTTGACAGATAAGTAAGAGGAGGGCATACTACTGAGTATGTTACAATGGTGTTTTCCTGTCTCTGAACCTTTCCATTTGCTGAATATTCCAGAAAATGCAGTTAAAAGCGGTTTTGGAAACTTTGTTTTACACATTTACGAGCATGCTTTTGTCATGAAGTTGCCAGCAATCTTGCCATGATTGGGGTGAATAAAAACAGCAAGGAGACTTTCTTTAGCTGAGAAAGAGGCGTATTTTTAATGGGAACACTTTAAATCCTCCCCCTATAAAGCCTGTATTAAATACTGCAGGGAGGCAAATAGCACAGCCCCTCTGGTGTAGGGGTTTATGGGAATGAGAGTCACTCTTGAGATTAAATTGTCCACAGAGTGTCCTGTGAAGTCGTCCATGAGGTCTCCTGAGTGGTTGTGGGGGAGGCTGCCCTGTCACCCCTTAATACATGGGCAGGAGATGGAGGAGAAGTACAAACCTCAGCTGTCAGCCACTAAAAGCAAAGACACATGGTGCAGAGGTGAGACTGTCACTGATGTGTGTCTTCTGTGATGGATGGACTCTTCCATCCACTTCTTCCAGTCTTTATTTTACTTCCATGCAGTTTTTCTTGTGCACACTAGTTTGTCTTTCTTTTAATTTTGCTTCTTTTCTTGCACACTAAGGGAGCTTTCCTGGACTTTCTGTCTGGGCTTCATTACCTCACTCACCTACTTGCACTGCACCATAACTTTTTTTTTCCTTTCCCCCCCACTGCATTAAACTTCCTCTCTGTCATCTTGTCAAATGAAATAACAGCACGAGCGGTTGGTGTTGATATTGTAGATACCAGGATGTCCACAGCCCAGGGTGCAGCCATTAATGTTCTATCTGTAAGCTGTGGAAGACAGGCTCTGAAGAGATGCCTAAGGACATGATTCCTCAGCCCCTCTGAAAGGTCAGACATAGGACTTAACTTCTGTACTGTGCAGCCTTGGCTGTCACTTGGTGTTCACAAGCACTTGGATAAGATTAAAAACTAATATATCCTTGTTTTGGGAGAAGGTCAGATAATATGTGATTCAAACCCTGTGTGTACTGGATCCTGGTCAGGAACCTTTAAACACCCCTTCCCTGCACATGCACGGTGCCCAAAAACATGTGAGCCAAAACCACCCCAGCACTGAGTTGACTTCCACTTTTAGGGGTTCAGGGAGCAACTGGGTTTGATTCTTGAGTGCCTGCTGTTGCACTGACAAGAGGGATCTACTGAAGACTCCAGTAAAATTATATTTTATTCATATATATATGTATATATAAATAAAATAGACTATAATAATCCACATATCAAATGTGGCTGGTATAAACAATGAAGCAAAATGAGTCGTATTTTTAAGAGCTGATCAGCAGCATCTTAATAAAAATAGGGGTAGGAGAGAACTAACTACCATTATATGAACGAAAAAAAACACTAAAGAAAAAAAACAACAAACCTAACAAAAAAAAAACACCCCAAAGAGGAAAAAAAAACAACACAACCAATCAACCCAGCAGCTTGGAGCAATGTTTCTTGAAATTGCTCTAAAATATGAAACTATTAACATTAATCCAAGTCAATCTATGCAGAGTAAGATAGATAGATGTGTGCTTAGATCTCAGCAGCAGCAGGTGCTTGCAGTATTATAAATAGAAAGCAATACAAATTGAGGTGCTTATTAAATTTGCCTTTATGATGCTTTGAAGAATTGCTGTAGAACAGAAAAGAAAAATTACCAGAGGCTCTGGATTAGAAGGATGACTTAAATAGCTGTGCTGCCAAAGGAAACAGAACATAAACTAGAATAAGTGATAGACTTGTTCAAAAAAGGTTATCTAACAGTGATTTGTCTCTAGCATGGAGAGGTTGGCCAAGAGCTTTGGAGGGATGTGATTTAACAGAGGAGGGCTTAATTTTTTTCATTAGTTTTAATATGGTATTGAGTTTTAATATGTTTTCCAGGAGATTGCACTGTAATCCTTTCTAGCACTTACAGTTCTGAAGTTTTTCCTTGGTTCCCTCTTCCTCTTCCCCCAGCTGACAAGACCTAATTCTGCAGGAAATGTTCATGTTTTTGAAATGGACTCGTTCAGAATTTCTGCTCCCTTTTTTGATAATGCCATGGTGAGGATCCTGCACATCATCCAGCATTTTCTAAAATTCTTGGAAAACTGTTGGGCCTCCACAGGGAAGTGGCTCAGTACAGCAGCTAAGAAATCATCGAGTAAACCAGATCAGAGCAGCAGGCTCAACTGGCAGACTAATAAAAATAGATCAAAATCTGCAATATTTTTTTTTCTTTAACGAGATACTGAAATTGATTTAATTTGGCAGGGAGCATACCAGGAAATCTTAGCATGGGAAAATAAGTGCTTTGTGAAGCAGCAAATTTCTCTGTGTAAGATCTGCTATCCTGCTTTTTAGTAACAAAGCACAGGCATCCTTGGTGGTGGAGAGAAGGTCTGTGATGGCACAGTGTTGCTCCTGCACCCTTCCTGTCAGGTCACTGTCTTGGAAAATGCCTGGCACAGAAACAGCGAGGGTGTCTGGGTTAGAAATGGTGAAAACACATGTGCATATGCAGAACAAGTACAGTCATTATCACAGAGTGAAGGGGGAAAAGGAACATGTGTAGACAGCTGGATTCCTGGCATCCATACGCAGATGTCTCTGGCACTGCACGCTGGGCTTACACGAGCTAAATATGAGCTTGATATGCCATACCAAGCCTTCAGTTTATTTTAACTATCTTTAGGAAATTAGTTGCATCCATGTGCTTATGAGTTGCAGGAAAAAGACAGCTTATTCAGTGCACAAGCACAACTACCCTTGGAAAAATTCAGCAGGGAGTGGAGCTGGTGTCTTGCACTAAGCTTAGTGGGGCTAATGCGGTGTTGTGTGTCATTGGTGACTCTGAGAGCACTGTGAATATAACAGATTGCTTTAAAAACAACCCGAGTGGAAAAGGAGGTTGTGCAGGACTAAATGAGAAGGGTGAATGTGAATACTGTTGCATAGGAGGAGGTCATGCTTTTGCCTTGGTCAGTGCTTTAAGAGGAGGTCACTTGTCCTTAGCTGTGGTTGAACTGTGGTACTGATCAATAGCTGTTTGTGAGTGTTGCAGACGAACTTCTGAGACATCCTTCTCTGGCCACCTGGGCTTGCTCATAATGGACTTTGTTACACACACGGCTCCACAGCATTTGCTTTTGCTTCCAGGTTTTTGAGCTTGGCAGTAGAACTGTAAATAAGAGTACATAAATAGGTGATGCAAGAACCAGTGTTGCAGAACTGATGAGGCAAAACAGGCTTGTGTTTAGAGGGTGGCTTTGCTGGGAAACTCCCTTTGGTTAGACTGTGCAAAACCTTCTTCCTTCTGTTTGTAATTTTATTAAGTCTTAATTAAACTCTCTGCATTTAATTAGTTTGCATTAATGTCACACTGTCTTATGTGTATATTGACAGACACTAACAGGGATTTGATCAGCCTAATCCAGCTGTATGTAATTATGTGCCTTCCTCTTAAATAATTGCAAAGAGTCTATCAATCATGGCAGGAAAGCCAACTGCTTTATTATAATGTGGGATTGTTTAGTGAAATGTAATAAGACTTCAAGTTTAAGCTGGGGAGTAAACAGAATGAGATTTTACTGAGACCAGTAATAGGAAGACAAAATTCCCCACCCATCCTGTGTTGCAAGTCTCAGTTCTTATCTTTCCTCCCCCCACCCCCCAAAAAAAAGGTGTTCTGATTGCATTGTTTTCGCACTGATGTTGAGAACATTTCTGTAATTGAAAGGAATTTGGAAAAGATGCAGACTTCTGGCTGCTGGTGGAAGAGCTCTAGCCTAAACCTGTGGTGCTATTCCAGTGTAAGGTGTAGGCTTTTATTTCATTCATTGATAACTTGATTACCCAGATCAAATGAGAGTGTGAGGAAGGCCGCAGAGGTGGGAATGAAATCGGCAGCACTGCATAAGCTCTAAAACAGCTGCCCTGCTTGGAAAGCAAGTAAGGAGGGGTACACAGGTACCTGCTGCATCGATTGTATTTGGGTCGATTTCTGTGATTTAGTTACTCTCCAGTGTCCTGCCGTCCTTCCCTGGCACATGTACAAGCAGGGAGAGACAGGCATGTTGCCAGCAGTCTTTCCTCAGCCTCCTATTGGATAACTATCTGTGCCAAGAAAAGCTTGAAAAACCAGAACTTCAGATAAGCTCCAAAGGGGATGAGTTAGAGATCTGAACCCCTCATTCAGTGTGTTCTGGCATTGCATCCAGCTTACTTTAAATTTGTGAATACCTCCAAGCTACTGTATAGAATAAAATGCTAAGTGCCATTGTAGGTGCAGTGCTGTCTGTTTTCCCCTGCGGGATGGTCAGGAGGATTTCAGGAGCCCAGGTACTGGGCTTACTCATCCAGCTTGCTTATTCCTGTGCCAGATAGTTCTGTAGGAGCTGGAAGAGTGAGATTTTCCTTTGTGCCTTCTGAGGAAACAAACTGTTTCACAAATAGTTTTGAGTCCAGCATGCACAGATTGTCTTGTGGTCAGGAAATACACGTTTCTGAATGTTCTAGATTTCTGCTGTCTTGGGACTGTTGTTCCAGCTTTTCTCTTCTGTCAGTCACCCTGCATAGTTCCCCTCTCTAGCACACACACAAGTGTACACACGCACCCCTGCTGCCCCAGGCTCAACTCTTGCCTCTGTGGTTTCTGTGATTTTAGATTTAACATTCCATCCTTGCTGTGGGCATGGATTTTCTGCCTGCCAGTCTTTAGCCTGGACTGAAATTTCAGTGCCAAAGTTTTAAAGACAGTAGAACTGTAATGAAAAGCAGTGGCAGTCCCTCCACTCTCCTTGCATTGCAGAACTGTAGCATCAGGCTTCGGACTTGCTGGCATTCTGCGTGGCACGTGCCTCGGGGATCTGTCTCTGACACGTTTATAGTGATGCTGTCTCACGGAGTGACTGTGCTGGGAACCTGTTAGTTCCAACAGGAGAAGTAACAACCAGACCTCACGTAGGAAAAGTGTGATTCCCATCCAGGTTGGAATCATGTCAGGAGATGAGCGCTGCTACCCTCTGGTGACAGTTCAGCTTGAGGTGCGGGTTGGCAGTGGCACTCGAGGGCTCGGTGGGCTGACAGCTCTACTGGAAAACAGAAACATTAGTTTCACACCACATTCCTGCTGCTGCCCCTTCTTGCAGATGCCAAACTCTTGGGGTTGGTCTGGGAAAGCAGCACTTACATTTTGAGGAGCTCTGACACCAGTGACTAGTTTATTACTTATTTAGTGTAGCTGTTTAGAAACTGACTGAATTTCTGTAAATACGCTGCAAAGATAAATGTTTTATATCCAAAGGAGCCCTGTCAGGAACAGCTGAGAAAATTACCTTTTATGAAAACAGCTGAGCAAACACATAATACCAAGTCATATGCTAGGTGCTGTTGTTTACTGCATTTATGTGCAAGATCATCTGTAGCTGTAGAGATGGAGAATGGCAAGTTCTTCTTTTACAGCCTCCCCTAGGAATTGAATTCATGCAGTGGAGAAATGACATATTTATTTTTCTTGTGTTTTCAGTAAACATTAGTTGTATTTCTTCATTGAACTGCCTGTTGGAAAAGTTGTCTTGATGTTGTTTCTGAAAACACGGGTTATTTATCCACCTGTTCACGGGGCAAAAGGACTTGCCTTTTTATTTATTTTGTTTTAATTGCATTCTGCTCAGTTTCTTTGCTGCTTTCAGGGCAGGTAGGATGGCACTGCAATGCTGTGTGCACCAAAGCCACCTCAGCTCTGTTTAACAGTGCCTTCCCAAATGCAGAGACCACGGCCCTTTGTTTCTCACAGAGATTGCTCGCTGCACCCAAGTCCTTAGAACTGTGAAAATCATATCGAAATGGCTTTCTGCTTTGGTGGCCTTGCTCTCTCTGACTTTCTGGCAGTATTCAGTGCTGGCTTTCATTTTCCAAATGCTGTCAGTGGTTTGGAGACTCTCAAAGCCGCATTTACAGTAAATGTGATGTTGCAGTAATGATGGGTCAATTCAGCTTTAGAAAAAAAGCTACCACCTCTCACTAAAACATAATGTTAAACTGACTTCAAACAGAATCTCAATAGTTCCATATTGTTATGTCTATAATTAAAAGCTTTTACCCTTGAAAACAGGGTTTTTCTGATTTGCTAATTGTAATTCCTTGCTACAGTCAAATAGACTGAGGTAAATTTTTATGATATTAAGAATTGGCCTCATGCTGTAATGTGAAAATCCATTTTTCACGGAGCAAAATTTTTTCTCTTAGTGCCTTTCTTCATTTTTAGCAGACTCTGAAATCATGACAGTGTCACTGAAACAGAAGATCTCAAATTTAGCATTGCAAACATTATCTTCAGGTGTGCATCAATTCTGCTGTGCAACTTCAGTTTAAAAGGAATGGATGAGCATTTACCCCAGAGCATTTTGCCATGCAGAAGTGAAAGGTGTTTCTGTGGCTGTTGCTGCAGTCCTTGTTCATTTTGTTAGGGGATGGCATGTACAAATTAAAAGCTGGGGTTTTTTTAAGCACTTGGTAATAATTTCCCCTCTGTAGTGGTTGCACAGAGCTCTGTTTCAGTACCATAAGAAGCTCTCCTGTAGTTGGAATATTCACTTCATCATGGAGCCGCTTTTGTGTTGCCCAGAGTGGGTTGGCTGGGGAGGTTTGGGACAGGGATGGAGGACGTGACTAGGATTGAAGTGTTTTGCTAATCCTCTGGGCAGGCTCGCTCTTTAGGGTTCAGCACTTAGCAAATTGGCAAATCTGCTCTATCTGTCTTGGTCACCCACACACGTGATTACACAGAACCAGTCAAATAATGAAGATATTTTAAACTGTAATTTTACATGTAGTGTTTAAAATGAAGTGTAATAATTGAATGTGATGGAAATAGTGCTGCACAATTACTACTGCAGTTGCCTAAAAGCTGCTACAGTCAAGCTTTTTGGATTTTTTTTTTCCCTCAAAAAGCTCCCTGCAGAGAGTGAGGTTTGCAAGGCACTGGGTGCCTAATGGCTCTGACACAAACACGGGCAGGTTTAGCTTCTGTCACCCCCATGGGAGATGGTTGTGAACTGGTCCAAGTGCTCCTGCAAATCTTGCCTGGGTAACAGCCACACAAAGTGATGAATGTGTTCTTCAGAGAAGACATAAAGGTTGTTATTTTGCTCATTTAAACCTGTCAGAACTGAAATGCCAGGTAAAACAGAGTTGGACCTGGATGTGTGCAGAACTGTGCTCTCTGGATAGCTCATCTAGAGCTCCATGCACTGGTATTTCTGCTTGTAAATCTGTTTCAAACTCCTACTGAAATGCTTTTCAAAATTCCCATTTAGCTGCCTGTCTAAGCTGGCCGAAGCACCTTAAAAATTGGTGACTTTGCTGATGCTATTCCTGCAATGGCCAGACCTTAGAGTTGCAGGGAATAAAATTCCCCATCCAAAATGTGCTGTGTCACCTCAAGGTAAAATCAGTTATGGAGTAATGAGAAAACAATTAAATCCATGTTGCATGGAGAAGCAGCCTGGAGAAAAGGAGGCTCAGGGGTGACCATATTGCTCTCTACAACTACCTGAACGGAGGGTGCAGCCATGTGGGGGTTGGCCTATTCTTCCAGGCAAACAGCAGCAGGATGAGAGGATGCAGTTTTAAGCTGCACCAGGGAAGGTTCAGGTTGGACATCAGGAAGAATTTCTTCGTAGAAATTAGAGATTAGAATGGGCTGCATTGGGAGGAGGAGTCACCGTTCCTGGAGGTGTTTAAGGAAAGAGTGCACGTGGCATTCAGTGCCATGGTCTATTTAACAGGGTGGTGTTTGCTCATAGGTTGGACCTGGTGATCTCACAGGTCTTTTCCAATGTAACAGTCTGTAATGCTGTGATTCTGTGGGGTAGCCTGAAATAAGACTTGTCCTGTATTAAATAGTACCCATGGTTTGTGTAACTGTATTACATGCAGTTCAGTCTTTCATTACAAAACCCAAAACATTTGCCTGGTTTCAGAGGTAGGAAATAATGTGTCTCTGCTTAGACCCCACTGTCATTAAGGTGGAAGTAAGAATGATGTTACTTCAGCTGATTTGTTGGTTCTGGGCTCCCTGTGCTGGCTGGGGCAGCACATCAGGGTTCCTTCTGCTCTGTCAGGAGCTGCCATCTCCTTGCAGAGGTCACCAGCTCGGGAAGCTGAAGGTACATGAGGTAAGGGGGACTAAAGCCTTGTGTGTAGGAGGCCCTGCCCTGCTGCTGTGGCTGCACAGAGCCCCTGTGGCTGCTCTGCTGGGACCATGCAAGAGAGTGTGCTGTGCCGTGGCCTGGGGCTTTGGCAGCACGAGGAGCAATCCTGCAGTCCTGTTTCACTGCTGGGAACCATCCTCTGTTGTCACAGCAGTGGGGAGTGCTCCTGTTTTAATGACCACTCAGTGCTGAGCAGTGGTTCCCTGCTAACCAGGCTTCCTCTTGCCCTTTGGATCCTTCTCTTTCCATCTTGGATCTGATGGTTCTTCCAGCCTCCATGCAGTAGCTCCAGCTGCAGAACCCTGAAGTAAACAGCCAGCACCAGAAATAGGTGACAAGCTGATAAGCTTGTTGGTTTGGGTTCTTCTTGACTCTGATGCTGGTGTGTCTTGGTGACTGGGAACTGCTGGTTGTGGGGCTTTTTAGTGCTCATATAATCTGAAGGGCACTGTCTGTTTAGGTGTCTTGTGTCCTTTTTCCCTACTGCTGGCAAGCGATCTGAATACTGTGTGTCCAGATTGTCTGCTGGTTTGTTGTTTGGTTTTATTTTTAATGTCTCAGTAACATCCATGGCCCTAGGGGAAAATTTAAATTATAAAAATTAATTCTTGTGAGATTGTTTGTCTGAATTTCAAGGTGTTTTGCTGTTCCAGGAATGTTGCAGTGTTGGGAGCAGGATCATGAAGCCAGGTTGATCCGAATTGGCTTGCAAACTCTTGTAATTTTGAATTTGGAGTAAAATTAGTCAGTTTAACGTGGTTAATACATTAATGCTGTAAGGTTGGTGATAATAAGTTCTTTAGACATTGAGATGTGCGATTACACTGAGTGCAGATAAACAAAATCTTTTGTGCATGTGCTGCATGTAGAAGGATATGCAAATTTGCAGTATTCCAGGAGCACTGGTGTAGCTGGAGTCAAGGCTGCCATTCAAGGCTTGCAGGAATAGCCATGTGTGGTGTGAGGAGATTTTAATTGCAGATTACAAAGAGTCAGGGTTAATTTTACCAAAAAAAGGAGATGACAGACTGCCATAGATTCAGGTTGGAAGACTGTTGATATGTTTTGGAGGATACCAGTCCCTACAGGTTCCATTACAGCCTTCTGGTACAAAATTATCCCTGCTTGGCCACAGTTGACTTGCTCTGAGATGCTGGCAAATGCTTCAGCATTGGTATGAGTGACTGCAGTCACTCAATCCACCAATTCATGTTTTTAGGTTTTGATGGTAGCTCTGCAGAAACAGTTCAGAGTAACTTAACCCAGAAAACAGAATGAAGAACGCTTTTGTATATAAACAGCAATGTGGATGATGGGCAAGGACAAATGTAATTGCTCTAGTAAGACAAGCCAGAGTACTAAATTTGTGAATTTGTATTACACTGAAGAATAATGCTTTTAGGTTTCTCATCAGTAGCCTGAAATTTTAAAATGTTTTGTTCTGCTTGAAACCTTAAGTCTTCAGTGTCAAGCTGGGGTAGGCTCTGCGAAATGGGTGTTTCAAACAACTTTACCAAGTCAGTGCTCATTTTCTGGATTTGGCAATCAAGATAATTTCTTTCTAGCCTGCAGGTTCCTGCTTTTGGGGGAAACTGTGCTGTAGTGATCTCATCAAGTCATGCAATTTTATTATCAAATTTTAAATGTCAAAATTCTTAAAAGGAAGGTGAAGTTACAGTGTCTGGCTAGTGCTAGGCTGCTGTCACAGCATTGTGGAGTACAGGTATGCCACTTCTGCTGGAGTCTGTTAATCCCTTCTGTTGTTCTGCTTGTGTCCCAGTTGAGGGAGTTGCTGAGTTTCCAGTTAAGGCAGTTGTTGAATCAGTTTGGTGATCACTTGCACCCTGGGCAGATGCTAGGGCCACTTGAGCAGTTACCAGAAGTGGGAAGCAGCCTTGGGAGGATGTGATGCGTGCAGCCTGTGGCAGTGAGCCCTCTCCTGTTTGGGGCAGACTGGCATGGAAAAGAGACTCAGCTTCTGTTTGAGGAGGAAGGTGAGCTTCCAGTTCTGCAGCTGGTCCAAGGTTAGAGTTTGCACAAGACTGAAGTACCTGTGGGGCATCACTTTCTCACTGACCTTTTAATATCGAGTTGCTCTGAGATGTTTTAAATGGGCAGTGCTAATGAGACTGTTAATTACCCCCATCCCAATGCTGTATTACTTCCTTCCTCTCTTCACTGGCATTCAGCCTTCTCAGAGGATGAGCAGGGTGGCTGCTGGCTGAGGCAGGATGTAGCTCAGTAATGTCGAATAATTTGTTCTCATGGACTGTGCATGCCACAGGGAACAAAGACCCTAATGGTGTAATCCTGCCCCTGTCACTGACTTGATGTGCTTTATGAGTCTGTTTCTTTCTTTCCATAATTTTTTGTAGTCTGTGAAGTCCACAGGGGCTGCTAAGAGGCTTGGCAGCAGAAGGGGATAGCTGTGGCACTCTTCCTGTGCTTGGACAACGTGGGCTGTAGAGTTTCATCGTATCCAGCTGAGCACTGGTTTTTCAGGGCTGTTTCATACCAAGATGAACATAGCAGAACCTACAACATCCCAGACTTTTCCTGTGGGGAAGTGTTGCCTCTTGTAGCAAATGCCTAATCCTGGCAGTCACGGCCGGGCACCTGGTGGCAGCGAGACCCTGGCAGCAACGTGCAGAGATTTCACCACTTCCAGTTTATGGTTCAGTTACCATGAACCCTAAGGCTCATTTCTCTGAAAACTGTGGCCAGTTTCTGTGTGAGTCCATCTCTGCTGGTAGCAAAGCCAAGGAACCCAGTCTACTGGAAATGTATTTGGAGCTTGATGCCAGATTCCCAAACTGGAGAGGATCAGCTTGCAATTCAAGTGATGCTGACATTTGCGGGAAGGCTTTCTGTTCTGAGCCGTCAGATGTTAGCAAGTGTATGTAATTAACTTGGTATAATTCTGCTTCAGAATGAAATATTCATTCAAAGGAGACTTAAAAAAAAAAAACCTGATGTTTTTAATGTCTGGCTAGTAAGTGATGCTGCACAGAGCAAGGCGTACAGTTGTTGTTAGAGAGATTGGTTTCATGGCAACTCCTGTTTGTTACTGTGGTACACAGAAAGTCCCAAAGGCTTTTACTGTCCATCACTTCTTGGGTCTTGTGGGTAATCCAGATACAAACCCCACACGCATACATTAACAGTGGAAACAGAAAATAATACAAAAGTATAGTCTGAAATGCTCTGGTTGTCTAATTAGCCCAAAGGTCAAATGTAAAACTTTATTTTGCATAGTAGTTTTTCTAGAGTTTAGTAATAAATCTTGTGACCAGAGCAGGTGAGGGAATAGAACTGGAAGGGGTAAAGATTTGTTTTGCCCCAGAGGAAATTGAGGAGTTAAGAGAAGTGATACCAAACCAGGAACCCCTGGCTTGCAAAAGGTGTAATACCAAAAGCTCTGTCCTGATTCAGGGAGAGAGTGGAGGATTTGCTGAGAAGAAAGTTACAAAAGTTTAAAAATTAAGTGGTCCTATTTGATTAAAAGATTGGAACAGGGTGTTGTGTGTTGTTGCTCCATCCAATTCCTGTTTACCTCCCCGTCACAAAGTTCATTGGCCACTTCTGGTCTCTAAATCTTTCTATATTTTGATTGTGATGCTGCAGTGTGCAGAAGGAATTGATTCTTTCTAAGACTTGAACTTTATTGTTTTCTCTTTTGAGAAATATCCCAGGCACCAAAATTTCCTTTTTGTGCTTTATCAAAACCAAAAGGAAGGTCTTGCCTCAGAGTGCAAGTTGAATTTGCAGAGTTTATGATCAGAAAACAACTTCCTGAAAGATGTGTGTGCAGGTGATGCAAGATTGATGAATCCAGCTGAACACCGAGATCTTGTTATGCTTGAGGGGGTTTTTTTTGTTGGTAGTGGGTTTTTAATTTTTGTTTTGGTTGTTTGTTGAGATTGTATCCAGGATGGACCATATAAAGCCAGAAATATTGATGCTTTGACTTGTTGCTGGTTTTCTGGTACCACATGGTTGCTGTGATAGTCTGGTTGCTTCCATCAGTCCAAGCTAGCAGAGTTATTCCACATTGTACCTTAAATGATGCAAGCTGATTGTGTGGATGAGATTCACAGCAGACAGGTTGACCTGTGAGAAAGGATGAAAAGTCCTTTGTAGCTGCATGTGACCTCCAGGTGAGGATTCTTGTTTTGTATGTGAGGTTTTTTTTAGTTCTGTTTCGCTTTTGTGATCAGGCTGACAAGCAAGATTGAATGGTAACACCAACGGAAGGTATCCCACTTTCAGTGAAATTTAAATTGTAGTCATAAGACAACTTGTAGCATCCACCAGAGATGACACATCAAGAGGAAATCATGTCTGGGGTGAACTGAGCTCTGCAGCTTTGCTTGTTGACTCATGATCCTCACCTACAGCAGCACCTTAAAATCATCTTTATATTTTGATACAAAGAAGAGGGAAAGAAAAGAGGAAGTTGCAGTACCCCAGTAATTTCTGCATACATTTTATTCTGAGTATATTCGAGTGATGGAAAAACCTGAGTTCATAATTTGCTTCAAGGTCAGCTCGGTATTTGCCACCGGTAATTGTTACCCTCCAAATCTGTGTTTAGTTACATGTGGCCTGTGTCCAGCTATTGTGCTGTGTCAGAACTGGGGGTTGTGGTGGAGAAGAATATAACCAATGGTTGGCATCCACCCTCCCTGCACAGTCAGGGAATTGCACAGCTGCAGGCAGCTCAGGGGCAAAAAAATCTTGGGTATGGAAATACTAAGCACTTACTAATTCTCCTTACGTCAGAGAGGCTTTCATACCATGCCATGTTTTTGTTCATCTCACAGTATAGATACTTCTGTATTTAAAAAATTGTCTAGTAGATGCTTCAGAACAACTACCTTCTACTTTATTAATGGCTGCTTGTCTACACCAGTGGTTTGTTAGCAGATTGGTTATTGCTTGGGCTTTTTTTCTTCTATCGGTGACAGCTGCACTGAGAATGACAGCACTGAGTCATGTTATGATTTAGACTTTGTTCTGTGGCAGCAGAACCAGAAGTATTAAATTAAGCAGCTCTTTCCCCCCATTTCTGCATGTTGTTGGAGTACCCTTTATTCCAATAAATATCTGTTGTGGGTGAGAAATGCTTTTGGCAGGGTGTGTGCTTGCCCCTCCTTGTTCTGCAGGTTTGTGGGGAGTCACAGCCCCTGAGCAGGAGCCCGCTGCTGTTTCAAGAAGAGACAGCTGGAAGCCTGTGCTGATGCAAGACTAATTCTCATTATTTTCATTAAGTCTTTAGTTGGGTTACCTTGTTTGCTCTGGAAGATAAAATGGTGCCAGGCTTTGCTTCTGGCAGAAAGAGTGCAGGTTTGGGATTCTTGTACAGATACATACTACGATGAACTGCTCTAGTTTTTATGGGGAAGGTGTTATGTGGATGAGCTGAACTCTGTGATTCTGTTACCTTCAAAGACACTGCATTGGTAACCTTTGGGATGAAAGATTTACCAAGTGGAGCTGCAGATGGTTTAAATGACTGGAATATGTGTAGATCTGGCTCAAAAGAATTGTTTTCTTTCTCTTGCAGTTTCTTGCGCAGCCAACCACTTGACGGAAAAGGAGTTCTTCAGCTTCTTGTTTCAAAAGACCTTGGACTATTTTCTGCTGTTCCACTCCTTTGCTCCCACATTTCGGCCAAAAAAAGATCCAAAGAGGAGGATGAGGCAGCTTAGAGGAAAACCCAAAAAAGAGACCTCCAAAGATAAAAAGGAGAGAAAGCAGGCAATGCAAGAGGCCCGGCAACAGATCACCACGGTGGTGCTTCCCACGCTGGCTGTCGTAGTACTGCTGATTGTTGTGTTTGTTTATGTAGCAACTCGTCCTAATACAACTGAATGATGCAGCTTTGCAGACGCTCTAGCTCTGGGATATTAATAATTCTACCAAGAGCCAAAAGGAACTCTCTGCCACTCTTTCAGTACTTTGCAAAGGAACTTGCTGGTATTTTCAGTCTTTCTCTTGGTTAGGGTCCTGCGGATTCTCTTTAGGAATGTAACATAAAACGTATTAGCGAATGTGCCAGTACGTTTTATGGTCCAGTTATGTGCCTTTCAGACTTTTAAAATGGTGTTTTTCTTAAATCTGTTTGAAGCTCTATATTGTAAAAGGAAATGGTGTTCTGCTATAAATTTGTAAAAAATCAGCTTTCAGCTTTTATCACTGTTACAGGTAATGTTGCTCCCATGAGCTCTTGTATGTCTATTTCAGAACTTCCAAAGAAGTACATTTCTTCTTTGTACTTAATGTCATATGAAGTGCTTTGATTCAGAAAGGATATATTTATTTTTTGAATAAAAGAGAGAAGTCTTACTTGGAATCTTCAAATTATTTTGAAAAAAAATGTGACATTGTGAAAGCCTACATTGTGTAATATTTTTTTCATCAACCACTATATAGTTCACTCAAAAAGAATTTCTTTTTGGTGCAAGATGCCAACACGCACAATGAATACTTCAGAATCTGCTGCAAGAAATCTTACAGAATTTTTAAAGGGAGATTCTGCCAGGTTATGGTGAAGTAACTAATAACAAATTACATAAACACAGAGAGTGGCTTATCTGAATGTTCAATATTTGAAACTGTACATGTGGCAATAAAAAGGTGGTTTTGGATACAGCTCTTGATTATTTTTTTATTAAGGAAGGAAAAGTAACATTGGTATAACTTTGGTCTCTAATCTGTTTGAAGTGAGCTGCTGTCCTGTGACATGAGCCCGATCCCCTCATTTGAAGAAAGCTGTGAGCACAGCTTCGGCAGTTCCATTCTAGCTAATCAAGCTACACATTCTCATCAAAATGCCTCAATGACCCTGTATTGTACTACAGCCCTTTCTCATCCAAATTTTTTAAGGCACTCAATAGCCATTAACCTTCAGGAGATTTTGGGGAGGGAGACTGAAAACTCTTCACTGCTGCTTAGGTGTAGGCTGAGCAAGGAAGAACGGGATGCTGCAGTGCCCTGGAGCATGGCAGGAGATATTTCTGTGCTGTGAGGGAAAGATTCGAAGGGTCTTTAACTTTCATGTTGTCTTCTGGCACAGGGATAGTCCCAGTGAAGTCAGTGGGACTCTTCAGAGAGATGCCAGCGGACGAGGGGTCTGCAATCCCCATGTACTGCTCCTGTGCGGAATGCTGCTGCCAGCCAAAGTTGCTTTACAGAAAACCGATTTAGACAAGCAAATGCAGGTCCTTGCAGTGCACTCTGCCCTAAGGCCCACGTTCCCACAGCGGGGCCAGCCCATGGCCAGCTGTAAAGCGGCTCCACTCAGAATGAGGCAGATACCTGACGGTGCAAGGACGGCTGTGGCTCCTGATGCTTGCGGTGCCACCACTGTTGGGAGTGTCTGGAATTAAACTGGCCCTCCAGACTAAGACGTTTTTGAAATGCAAAGTTTACTAAAACCTAAAGGAAGAGTTTGGATGAACATTAAGGTTGTTTCCCCCCTCAGGTTGCATCACAGTTGCACATCACATGCACAACAACCTGCACAGTCAGGATTCCCATTGTGGTCTGGCCACAGGAGTGTTTACCCACTGACTGACCAGTGGGAAGTCTACTGGCAAACCCCTGTGCTCAGCAAGCCGTGTGCTGACACTGAAATTATCTGTGCTTTGCACTGAGAACCACTTCCTTCAACTGCTGAGATCTGAAATGATGAATCTGTAAAGGTAATTGTTTAGTCTGTCATCTCTCAGCTGTTTCTGTTCTCCCAGGCACCACCAAATCCATGTCCTATTTTCATTTTATCCACAGTCAGGGATGGCTGCAATGAAGCTCTTGTAGTTTGCACATTTTTCAACTGAGCTGCTCAGCTTGAATAAAATTTGTGCTTGAGGAAGTGAACAAAAGCGTGTGTATTTTAAATACGTGTGTTCTGTGGGGTACTGGGCGTCTTGGGCATCTAGAATAGAAGCACAGTGTCTGGTAACCTCTTGAATAGATTCCTCCTCTTTCGTAGATTCTTAGCCAAGGTTTTCCTGACCCTGCTTGTTCTGTAATACTTTGTGATGGCTCTGACAAAGTCCCTGTGACTTTCCTGTCTCTGAGTAGTAGCTTATTTCAGTCCCTTCCACCTGCAGGGCTTTTTAATGAGCCCAGGCAATGATTCCATAATTCGGAAAGCCTTCCCTGAAATTGTTCAGAGTCCTTATGCAGTTTTTCCCCCTCTTCATTTTCTGCAAGAGTTGAGGCTGTGACACATAAGAGCAATGAACTGATGAACTGGCTGATAACAAGTAAATAGGTTAAAGGTCAGTTGGGTTAGATAACGTTTATGATTACTCCTCTAATGAGATGTTTCATTTCTGCTGCTTTTTCTTACGCCTTTATCTCTTGTCATCTGTAAACTCTTTGGGTCACAATAATAATCTTTTCAGAGACAAATTTCTATTAATATGAACCTACACGTAATTAGAGACATTGTGTATTTCAGTTCTCTGAAATGTGCAATTTTACTGAGTGCTAATTGAGAGGAAAATAGTGTTACACATTCTGAATGGTTCCTTATGCAGAAGCTAGAATTGATTTCTCTGTTCGGCTCCTGGAAGAATATTTTTTTCCTTTAGTAAACAATGAACTTGGATTCTGACATTTTCTACCAAATTCCCTTTTACTAGTATTGAATATGAGAATGTGGATTTGGAAAAAAGGTATGAAGCCTCTGCAGACAGAAAGTGTCAAAAATCACTGAGTAATAATGGGGAAGTAAATTAATGGCAGTTCCTCAAATGTCAACTTGTGTGAGCTTCTCAGGCAAAGGTGTAACTGTGCCTCTGGTTTTTTAACTGTATGTATTACTCCAACTGTCAGTTGCCTTCAAAAATGTTTTAGAAATAGGTTTCAAACCTTTTCCCAGCATACAGTAGCTTGTGGGCAAAACTGAATGATTTATTACAAGCATTTTACCAGAAAACTCATGCTGAGACACTTCTTCAGCAGTGTCTTATGATATGGTTTCCAAGAGTGCTCATTATCAGGTGAAGTCATTAAAAACCTGCCATTGCCTTCTGATAAATCAAGTTAGGGAAGCAGTTTTTTAAATATAATTTTTCAAAACATAAATCAAATCTGAGTCAAAGACTTCAAGGTTTGAATGGAGTTTTACAAATGCCTGCAAAGTGCTAAGAAAACATAGCAATCGTGTCAAGTATTCTTGCAAAGGGTAAATGCCCCACTGTGTTACACATGGCCCCAGCTCCCCAGAGCCAAGTGAGAGAAGCCAGCGGCACTGCCTGTGGTCTGAAGGAAGAACTACACAGATTTTAAGAGCTCAGAGAGACTGGCTCTTGGTCTTTTGTTTCAATCCATCTACAAGAAAATATTTACTTATTCACTGATGTTCAGTTTAAATGCACCCGTCAGAGAAGATGCACTGTTCTTTCTTCAGACTGTTTATGTTTAGTGCCCAGATGGTTCATGTATAGGTTTGAACACTCCTGTAGCTGTGGAAGAGGTGAAATACCCTGATCAGTCTGTTGGTTTAGAAAGGGACACAGGAGTGTGGCATATCAGCACCTAGGGGCATTGCTCAATCCACTAGCAGAAATTTAGATGCAGTAAATTAAATTACAGCCTGTTCATGGATTTGAGGGTGTCCATGTGATTAAAGAGTAACTCCAACACAGTGAACTTTGCTATCTCATCCCCACAGCAAGGAAAAAACAACACAAGTTTCTGCATTGGTTTGGCCAGTTCCAATGAACTCTGCTTTAACAATCCTTAACCTAGCATTTTCTCAGCAGACTGCTGTGTCTCAGAATTAAAAAAAACAAACTTCCCTAGTACAAGGCAGTTGGTATAAAATCTAGTGGGTAGCTATTTTGAATTGAATTAAATGGGGAAAAAAAAGATTGTGAATGGTATAATTGGCTATTGTAGGTTGTAAAGCCACACAGGAATAATAAAAGCTAAGGACCTTCTCCCCAGTGCCCTCTGCTCTCTCCCAGCCACTGAGTCTCTGGGAGACCCAGGAGCAGAAAGCAGCAGGACTGAGTGGAGTGCAGCACATGCCTGAGCTGGCTGTGTAATCCGAACTTTGATGACGACAGACCACAGATGTGAAGTCACCTGGGGCTCACGCGTTAAGCAGTCTCTGTAGTCAGCTTCCTTCTCATTCCCACTGGTGGTGCTCAGTTGAGATGTGAATTATTAAATGCTGCTGGGCTTGATTCTGCGTGCTGTTGCACTGCTGCTCAATCAGGAATTATAACCAGTTACACTACAGTAAAGCCAGAACAGTGAGATTGGGGGCTTAGGCACTTTCTGTCCTGTCTCTGGTCACAGCAGAGATTTATTAGCCATTGTTTAACTCTTCCCTTTGGAAAAGCAAGAGAGCCGTGCCTGTGATTGTTTGTTCATTTTTGTGTTCATTTGGCACCATGCTTTGCTGCTGCAGTTTGCATTGGCTCACAGTACCCGCTGTCTGACACTCTTCCATTCTTACACTCCTAAATTTCCCGTACATGAGAGAGTAAGAAATGGAAGAAAACGTGCTAAACATCCAACTTTCACGTGAGCCATTTTTAGATGATTCTTTTCAGTTACTGCTGTTTCAGCCCCCTCAGAGTAAGTTTTGGGGAGTGAATTGGACAGCACTGCTCTGGCAGCCTTTATGCCACCAACTATTTCAAAATTACATCTTGATGAAACATGTTGGCAACTGCATGCATATGACTTCTTTTTTTCCTTCAACCAGAAAAAAAAAAAGCTGGTGGCAGCCTGAACCATTGTTCTTTGTGTTTAAAACAAGTCTTTCAACTGGGAGCCAAAAAATTGCTTTTCAGTAAAGCTTTGAAAAATCATCAAAGTCCAGCAGCTTACAAAAATTTTCCATTGCCTTGCTATTCCCAAAGTAGAATAGAAATTTTCTGTATTTTTTGGGCAATCTGCAGCTCCCGAACATTGTGCCTTGTGCTGTCAAATGAACCTAATGATTAATAATTCTTCTTTTTTCATTTTTATTGTTGCTTTCAAGCATTTATGTCCATGGACTCTTCTGATTATTCCTTTTTTAACAATATGCATTAATGTCCAACCCCTGTTCATAAGGTGTATAATTTCTCAGTCTTTATTATTTCTGCTGTCCATCATTCTTTAAATTTGGCATGATAACATCAGGAACATGTGCTTCCTCCAGAAACCTCACACCATTTCAGTCGAGTTTCTACCTTTGAATACAATTAAAGTATTCAAACCAGTGGTGTGGCTCCAGCTATACTGTGGTAGCAATGGGCTCATTTAAACTGGGGACTGTCGGATGAGCAACTTTTGCTGTTTGGCTGAGAAAGAGGAGGATGACCTTTCTGGTAAGTAGGTGTTAAAAAAATGGCACCGATCCATCGTGTCTGAGCCCATTTGTGGCATAATGTTCTCTGAGCAGGCAGTAACAGTGACAAGTAGGCTGTTCAGATACAGGTACTTTGCAGTTTTCAGTGCTTATTACAGGGAGTTTATTATATGGCATTGCACAAAAGCCAGGCTGAAGCTAACTCTGGTATTTCATTAGCCAAAATTAGTAGCTTGCTGGGATGTTAAAAAGCTTTAGAAAAAAAAATCTAACTCATTTTTTGATAATTTCATAAACTCATTCTGCATCATCACATAGACCTATACCTTGAGAGGTACCTCAGGACTGACCTGGAGGTAGACACATACATTTCTTTGAAGATCTGGAGTAGACTGTCATCTTGTGTGTTGGAATCTGTTGGTGGCAAAAGACTGGCTAACTGGCTTAATTTTTTCTTTTGCCCTACTGAAAGACAGTATTTTGCTGTCCTTTTGCTTCTGCAGACCTTTCCCAGCTTAAAATTTAGCTTAATTTTCAGAAGTTCCTGAATTTCTTCATTAGTTCTTTTAAAACTGCATCTACCCCAAGGTAGAGGATACATATATATTTAGTTTGTTCAGATGTCCCTCCATCATTTTTTATTCAGTCTTTGTTCCTCCAGCTGAGTCTAGTAATTTTCCTGAATTTTCCTGTAAAAGGTTCTTTGATATCCTCATCTTCATTACTCATTTTTCTGCAAGCTGAGCCTAACTGGTATTTAAAATCTTGGTATTTTGTGTAAGTATGATGTAGTGTATTTTGTCTTAGTCGAAATATAGCATCAAAAAACAATTTACATTTTAGCCATGGTCCTGAATATTAATGAGATTTCTTTTACTCACAAACTGGAGCAGTTTGACAGCCTGGTATTATTTTTATCCAGATTTTCCCAGGAAGTTGGCAACAGTATGTGCTGGAAAGCAGTTCTTCAGTATCTCATTCACTGAAATTGGTGGTTCATCAACAGTGTCTGTAATTTCTGTTTCGCTTGCACAGCAATAGAATTCAGTATGAATTGCAAATAAAAGGAATCTCAACATTATGCAGTTTTTCGGCACATGGAGTTGAATTAACTCTGCTTGGTTATATAATGTTTTCCTATGATGTAGGAAAATGTAAAGAATTTAGGCCCTTACCTAAGACTGATCACAAGCTGTTTGAAGTTCAAAATTTTTTTCGCTGTTCAATAAACAACAAGCCAACATGGTAACAAAACTTCAATACCAAAATAGGTGCTTTTTAAAAAACTGTAAAGACTTCACGTAAAGCACCTGAGATCAGGTTCTGCCCCTGGTGAAGTCTGATAAAAGGGGAGTATGGGTGGCTTCAAAACATGTGCTTTGTCTATTCACGTTCTTCTCACAGACTGGCATTTCCAGAGACCCAAGGGCTATTTCCATAGCCAAGAATAACCAGAGCATAGATAAGCTTTTTATGCCAGGAGCTGAAACATGCCTAAAAGCCTTTATAATTCTTCTGTACAATCTAGAGAATGTCTCTTGGTTGATTCTAATTTCAAGGGAATAATTCCACTTAGTAGCCCTCCGTACATTACAGAATTGTATCTTAATTTACATTGCTGCAACAGGGGCTCTGCTGCACACAATTTAACTGTGCAAAACCCACCTGTATATTTTAGAATGTGTTTAGAGTTTATTTTGTAATATAGTCAAGTTACAATATACTTAAATCTGTAGGATAATGATGATTTTCTTGAAAATTTGGTGTTATGAATACATGCCATTGGCAATGTGCCTAAATACATTAAGCAGCTAGTTGCAGATTTTAGTTCTAAGAAACTCATGGTTGATTATTTGGTTTACTTTTCTTAATTGTGTGATTGGCTTAAGTGTGCCTGCTTTGCTGTATCCTGGCATACTTTTTCAGAGTATTTTCAGAATATCTTTGCAGCTCTTCAAGGTGCGAATTTAAACGCTCTTCAAACTCTCTTGCATGTTGCTCTTCCTCCTGAAGGAACTTTTCTGTTGTTGCAAGGAAGGACATCTCAGGGGGAGACTGAGCAATGGATAGAAAAGCATGGTTAGTAAAAACCAGCAAGTGCTACAACATGTTTACATTATCAAATTCTAGATGTGATAAACACCTTGAACTATAGCAGCTGATAATGCTATAATGCTTTACACCCCTCCAAGAAAACATCGAGTTTGGCATACATATTTAAAGGCATCCATGTGCCTAAATGACATAAAGTGAACATGATGTTTGAGTACCTGTGATATTCACTGCATTAGGATGTAGATTTGGCATTAAAAATCTAAATATCCCACTAGACAGAAATAAGCTGCTGCAAAACCTCCAAAATCTTTGTATCAGCTGCAGGTTCTGTTAGTTATTTGTATAACTGCCCAAAGCAGAGGACAATAACCTTTTTGGGAATTACAGAATACAATTAGTGTTGGATGCTGCTGATTGCCTCCTGGAATTTTAGCTCTCTGCTTCTGTGATATGCTGCTTTCTAAGGAAAGGAAAAAACCTGTGCTCATTTCAGTACTATTAACTCCAAGCCCTGACATTCTGGACAATGTACTAAATTTCATTTGCTGCAAGTAATTCACTGAAAAAGCTTCTTTCCATTTAATGAGCATTTAGTAGACTCAGACATAAACCATACCAAAAATCATCCTTTAGATGGTTGTCATGGGATGCAGAGTTGTATAAAGCAAAGGACATGTGTGAATCTTTGCTGGAACAAGTTCTAAAGTTTTAAGCAGCAATTTTTGTTGATTTTTTTTGCTAATACCTAGGATGCATTCATTGGAATGTCTTTTTCAAAAGAAATATGAAATAATTGCTTTTTCTAAAGATACTGTGCTTGTTTAAATACATTCAAATATGCTTATTTGTATAGATAAATACAATTATATGACATAAATTTTTAACATTTGACTGAGGAAAAAAATACTATAGGAGCTTTAATATTAAAAGAAAGGTACTTTTCTATCTTTAGATCATCATATATTAGGAAAAATGACTGATATCTTTGTTAAACCATATCTTAAATAGTTTGAGTTACTGATTAAGTTGTTAGTCTAGAATCTTGGGTTTTCTTTTTTCTAGAATTTAAAAATGTTTGACCTTTATATGTCAGCACATCAAATAGGAATTCAGATATTCCAATGGTCTGTGGAAAAGGCCTATTCTATTGCACCTGTAAATTTTTACTCCAGCCTCCACTGTATCAAAGTGGGGTATTCCCTATTTCCACAACTAGAGACAGATTTGGTCTTTGTTTTCAACTTCATTGAAAACTGCTCTTTAGCAGCTTCTAAGGCCAAGAGATACTAATTAGAGAAATGCTTTGGAGCACCAGTCTATTAAAACTCTTTGCAGCAGACATTGAGATGAAATTTAGAGATTTCCTATAGGAAACCCCTTTTCTTTTCAAAGGACAGCAAGTAAGTGATAGTTGGAAATAAACTCTGAATTTAATATTATCCTTCTTGAGTGAGACAGGCTTCCTGATGTATAGGACTCCTAAAATGAAATTAACAGATAAAGCAGAATCTTCTTTCCTCAGTCCCTCCAAATTAGTGTTTTAAAATGATGGGGAAGAAAAGGTCACTTAATTTGTCATGTACGAATAAGAAACCTATAGATATTGGATCACTTTGTGCCACAGCACTCCTCTATCAATCCTTGTACTAGCAGAAATAAGAAAAAGTGCTAATTTCCAAAGTTTCAGGAACTGGAGGGACATCAACTGTCTTCTGATTTTCTGCATAAACACATGCATGATTTCCCATTCACAAATTTTCATTGTTCTCATATGAAGAGTTTTTCCTGAGATTCTGAATGCCATGGCTACAGGCACATTTATTCCTTCATGGGCTAGATCACAAATACATCTCCTTGTGATGTCTGGATTCAGTGATAGAGTTGGCAGTACTATTTTAAATTATTTGAAGAAGGCTTTTGTATTATGAAGAATACATTGGATTTGGAGGCTTTACTTAAAGAATCACCATGTGTTTTGCTTATTGAATACCAGCTATGAAATCACTATTTCAATACTGAGAAAATAAAATAGTTGCAGTGAGAAGCACAAGAAATGGGAAAATCTGAAATATGAATTTAATAGGTGTCATCACCTGGGGAAAAACATCATGTTGGAATTTTCCACATGGACCGCAGATTTACACAGGTGCCACTCTTCAGAAACTTTACATCAGGTTATAAGAGATTCTTAGAGATTCATTATAACAATTCTTACAATTTCTGACTTGTCATTGGAAACAGATTGGCCTCAGGATCAAGCTATCTTCCTAAGCTGCTTCCTAATGTCCTTTGCTTCCACTGGTGCTTTGATGTGTTTCATCTTGAAAGACACTGTAAACTCCAAATGAGACATTTCTGAATTCCCTCAGAGTTGAGAGAAGAATGTTTATCACTTAGAATAAGCAGGTCATGGCTCCCCACAGCTCCTTACCCGAGGGTCAGACATCACAGGCTATGATTTTAGATAGGTCCCTGATGCACTGTTTTTCATGCACTTTGAGAGAAGGATTTATCTAAGCAAGTCTAAAAGGCAACATTCCTTGTTAGCAACACTTTGCTTTCCAAGCCTCTGGTCTGTTCTTTCATTATGTTCTTTATTGTCTTTACTTTTGGTGTCTGAGGAAGAAAAATCACAAAGAAATTGGTTTAATCCATGTCTCAGATCAGATTCATGGTCCCTAGTTTTGAATTTCTTTTTCTCAGATATGACTGCTTTTATGTCTTTTGGTTTTCTAACTGGATCTGGATAGAATGGGTTCATTGTAAGCTTTCCATCTAACTTGTTTGGGTAATAAGGCAACAAGGAGTCTGTTTTTTCATTTCTACAGTGCCATCTGATCTCATATTTCTTTGGTGTATACCAGTAATGAGAATCGCCTTTTTGCCTCATCATTTGCTGGAAGTTAAGGAATTCACCCCACAGAGATGCATATTTCTATATATGAAATATGTGCTAAATATGTCTTAAATAAGAACTACCCAAAGTTGTTATGAATTAATTCGGGATTGCTGGGGAGGAGACCAGGAGGAACCTAGGTCTGTTCTCTCTCAAACACTGCCTAATTAATTTGCCTACAGTTAATCCCTTACTGCCCCGTGAGTTGGCCCAGCATTCCTGGATGCACTTTCAGCAGGGCAGCAAGAAAGCTTTAACACTTGGGATATTTTAACATTTAGCGGTCAAATCAAGGGTGGTTAAACCCCAGTGTTATATCTTCTCATGTTGAATAGCTTCTACTTTCCAGGAAAGATTTTGTACTACCAAGTGTAGAAGTTGGTCTGGATAATTTTTTAGTCTCACAGTGACTAAATTTGGGGGGGTTTTGGAAGTAGTTTCCTCTAACAATACATCTTAGGCAGTAGGTACAGATGCCTGTCTTAAACAAGCTTCTGCTCATACGTGAAAATCAAATTTGAGATGCCTAGAAAATTGCTGAGTGACATAGGAAGACTTTTAGAGGGCCTACCTAGCTAGGTAATAGTAATACCTAGAGTGAGAGGCATGCCTCAGGGTAGGATCAAGACTGTCAAAATGATTTCTAATATTGTCCAGCGGTAGAATTTCCACAACTCTTGTAATCTATTTATTAAACAACTTCCCCTACTAATGTTAGAAAATTTCCTAATGCCTAATTTAAATTTTCATTATTACAGCCTAAGCCTTTCTTGTATTTCCGAGCCTTGAGAGCAAGAACGAACAACAACTGTCTATCACCTGAAGAGAAACATGAGAAAGCATTTCTAAAAGATCAGGCAATCATTTTCTGAAGTTGTTCATTTAAGACAGAGAGCACAGCCCACTGTTCAGAGAAGAAGTATTTCCCTTTTTTTGGGAACTCTTGAAACAAAATTTTTTGGGGTTGTGGGAATTTCAAGTGAATTTCAGAGGAGCTTTCTAGTTCATTCTAAGGCAAGAATGAGTCTCTCTATACGTGTAACCTCTATGTAAGAATGTGAAAGGGCAGAGGTTCCAGTGGAACACTTACTGATCTTTGAAGATTCTCTACCAGGAGGAGAGATGTAAGTCATTGTCTAAAGCCCTAGAGACTATTTTCTTTCTTCCCTCAATACCAAGAGAGTAAGTTTGGTAGATATCAGGACATGACCTGGAAATCTGATGTTTTCAATTTGTGCTACAAATATTCTTCAGAAAACTAGTGCCTTATAACATCTTCTGAAGTTTTGAACATACTGGAAATTTCACTTGGGTCCTGTCCCTGTGTCCTGTCCCCCCACAAGTCCTCAAAACTCTGTCAAAGAACTCTGCTTTAACATATTGTAACTTTTTTTCCCCCTGTTTCTCCTCAATGCAATGGCTTTCCATTTGAACAGATCTCTGGAGTAACAGACTGCTGAATGATTTCTGCACCAAAACTGTGGTATCCAATGTCAGCCTGAGTGATGATTTAATTTCAATGCTCTGAACTGGTACCTGCTTCAATGCTACTGATTTGGACTTGGTCTCTATATAAGAAATATTCCTTGCTTAATAGTTTTGTTATATACTTTGCCCACACACCAGCTGGAAAGTCTTGGCATTGACCCTGTCCTGAGTGTCAGCTGGGAAGTAGTTTCCCTGCAGCTTGCAAAAGTGTCTCAGAATGGACATTTTTTCCAGCCTGTCTGGAAACAGAAGCTTTGCGATTTGGTGTCTCTGTCTGACGCTTCTGTCAGAAGAGAGAAGAATTGGTGTTTATCAGACCCTTCTGAGAAAATCCAAACTACTCTTTTCAAGATTAGTAGGTTAAAGAGGAAAACTCTCAAGCCATGAGAAACCAAAAGCCATTTGCTTAAAATTCCTGTGAAACATAAGAATATTAAAAGAGAAGAGAGGCCAAACACCCAGAAGTCTGTGGCTCTCACTGTTTTCAGACTACTGGGATACAGCTGATGGGACCACAGACAGTGAAGGGCTGCACTGCAATCCCTGCTTTCCAGGCAGGCCATCATTGTGGTGCTTCCTATGCACAGTGAGATTCTGGACTATGGAGATAGTTTTCCAGCAGCCATGTCTCTGACAGGAAAAGATGTGTGTTTGTTTCTGAAGTGGGCAGTACAACTGAGGTACAACAACCACAAACTGCTTGAAGATGATTGGTGTCATGATGCCTCTTTGCTTTACCTGAGGAGATAAGTGGCAAGAAAATTCCTCTGTCAATTCTCCCTAGTAAATGCTGAAATCTTTCCTGTTCGTCTGTAGGTTCAGCCACAGCCTTTTGGCTGAGGATCTCCTGGTTACAAAGATCCCTGTATCACAGTTGGACAGAGAGATGCCTATACTTCATTCCTTACTCACATTCTTAGTTCCATTACCAAATAATGATATGGTTCCATGGTTTGAAGTCAGCAAAGTGCTAATTTTCAAGTGCAAAACAATAGTGGCCTGTAGTGGATGCCTAAGGAAGAATAGAAGATACTAAGGAAGAGGATAGGTCTAAAGCCAAATCATTATGGAAAGTTTTTCTTAAGTTGTCCTAGGCCAAGGGGGATTTGTCCCAATTGTCATGGCAGGTGGTAGTCTCCAGCCTAGGAGGACTAAAAGAAAGAATGCTGTCTTATTGCTCTTTCATTTCAAGAAAAACAAGGACTACAGCAGTTAGAATTTCTGTTCCTTTTCAAATACAATAGCTAACATATGGAAATCAGTTCCTGTGATTCCTCTGATTTCATCCATCAGTCAAATGCTGTGGAAACTTGATTTGTCTAACAGCACTTAAGGCAGTAAGTTTGCAGGTATTATGGAAATACACTTGAAACAGAGTGCTCTTACAGAGGCAATATGAAGCAAAGTGCCCCAATATAGAAGCCAATAAGCTAAAATGTAGAAATCTTTCTCACAGTCACATAATGGCAGGTAATTATCACCATCATTATTAAAACAGAGGTATGGCTCAGTAGGGGATGTTCAATCTTCAGAAAAACTGCATTTCTGTTAGGAAATATTATTTCCAGATATTTCCACTTTTGCTGGGCTGGCACTGTATAAATAATAATGTCAACAAGGGTGATCTAATTTTTGGCTCCTCCATGGCTGCATTTGGTCCAAGGATGGATTTTTGAGAATATATGTGTTACAGAAAAATAGTTACTTACTGATAATTTGACTTCCTCTACAGGGCTCAGAAAGCTCCCTGTTCTGCCCATTTCAGGAAATGGCCCAGAAAAGCCCAAAGGATACCCCACTGGTGGTAATGGAGATTTATAAACAATTTTCTTTTCATGACCTCTGTGAAGTGGATGAGAAGATAAAGTGCTATCACTTTTTGAACAAGTGATACTGCCTTGGCCATACAAAGCAGGGCTGCAGTTTCTGTGGTATCCACCAGCAGTGAGCAGAGCAGTCTGTTGACGTTCCACTCCCCATGCATCTTTATTTTGGAAAGACCTAAAAGAAAAAAAAATAAAAGTGTGAAAACCAGTTAAAACTCTTAAGCTATTACAGCAAAGCCAAGGGATTTTTATTTTATTTGTTTACATGCCTTCAATTACTTAGCTGTTCAGACTGCTTCATGCATGAAGTTATGAACATAAGATTAAACATTACCAAGTTGCAGCAATTTAGCCATTTCCACCTAAGTTACTGTAAATGTCTGACTGCATTCTCTGTCTGCTTCAGCTGTGACTTTAAACAAACCTAATTTAAATACTTTCACTGGAGCTTAGGGAAGGAGCTGAAGAACCTTGCCTTGGTTGGTACAACTGTGGTAGGACAAGGGCTAAAGCACAAACTTACTTCAGGCATTGAATATGGCAATACTCCTTAAGTGTTTGTGACCAATCCTTTGCTAATGGTTGTCATTCCGTTGGCTTTTCAGTGGAAAAAACTATGCAAACACTCTTCAGCCATGTCTTAGCTTACAGTATGATAGGAACTAGAGTGAATTTAACCACACAAATAAAGGAAATTAAATATAAAAGTGTGAGATAAGAGAAAAAACCCTGTTATTAGTGGTGTTGGATAATTAGTCAATTTTGATCTAATATTACCTTGCACAACTATGTTCAAATAGCTAGAATTTAGAATAAATGCTTAAACATAAAATAGCACAGGGATCCAGGAATCTTTGAACCTGCATTTTCACTGCAATGCTAAATTTGCATGATAACACTTTGGAGATTAATATTAAAAAATCAATAGATTTTTAAAATACATTTTCTAAAAATTATACAAGAACCTGCTTTTGTAACAATAAAGGAAATCTTCAAGCTTAAAAAATATTTTTTAGGAATTGTATCATGATGTTCCATAAGTCTTGTATCCCAGTGATCAGAATTGATGTGCAAGTACATATTTGTATTCATTTGTAGTTCTGTAAAGCAATAACTATTATGGTTAAGAGCAACTTAAAAAAAAAAAGAGCCATTTTCTTTCCATTCAAAATATCTTCTTTTCCTGACAGTTAACTGAACAATTCTGATACCATATTGATAAAAGCAGAAAATTTTGAGACTAGCTTGCCCAGATGTCTGCCAAATTACACTTATTTTCAATTGCATAATTCCTTGTATTATATACCAAAACATGCAAAAAATTATTTCAGATTTTATTGAATTTCTGTTATAGTATTTCTAGTTGAGATCTCTGCTTATGATGAAATTTTAATCTTGGAAGGTAACTAGTAAAACATGATAGCTGTTTGAACATATTCTATCATTGCAAATATCCTAAAACACTCTACTAATTTGAAATGCAGCTATAAAAGCTTTTAAAGAGCATGTTCTCTGCCACTAAAATATAATTTTATAAATATTCAAGAGTATGCAGTGCTACTCAGTACTTTTTTTTTAATAAAAGGAAGAGCTTGCCAAGTGCAAGGAAAAGACATTTTTCTGCAGAAAGACCACACCATCATTTTCTAATCTTAATTTAAATATTTGGGATTGGGAGATGGTGGCTGTGCAGCCCTGATAGACCTGCTTTTACATAAGCCCTTGTGCTGGTTTTTGCAGGGATAGATGACACAGGGATGTTTTAGTCACTGCTGAGCAGCACTTACACAGGGTCAGGGCCTTTTCTGCTCCTTACCCTATTCCACAGGCCAGGAGGCTGAGGGTGCTCAAGGAGCTGGGAGAGGACACAGCTGGTCCCAACTGACAACAGGGATATTCCAGACCGTACGGCACCATGCTCAGCAATAAAAAGCTCAGGGAAAGTTGGCTGGCATCAGTTGATGGGTGGTGAGCAATTGCATGGTGCATCACTTGTTTTGTATATTCTAATTATAGCATTATAGTAGTAGTAGTAGTAGTAGTAGTAGTAGTAGTAGTAGTATTGCCACCTTACTTTTCTGACTTATTAAAACTGAACCTCAACACATGAATTTTACTTTTTTTTAGCCCAAATTCTTCCCCTGGGAGTGGGGGAGTGAGCGAGTGACTGTGCAGTGTTTACCTGTCAGGTTAAACCACGACAGCCCTAAAACATGAAACTGAATGTTCAGTAAATGGACTCTGCAGAACAACTCAGAGAACTAATGAAGAACATATTTTTTTCTCTGATTATAAAAGAAGCTGTGATTAAGATACTCTGAATGCTACGGGAAAGCAAATTATAAGCATGATGCTATATTATTATTATAATTATTACTATAATAATAATATTATTATACATTCTAACAAAAAACTCTCTGAGACTATTCACCAAACCTTCCAGTTTTCTAAATTATCTAAAATGTTTACCTTTAAGGAGGCAAAGTTTTCTCCTTTCTTTCATGCTTTTCTTTAAATAAACAAACTTTGCTCTTTGGCCAGAGAAGAATAATTTTTTCTTTTTTTTTCTCCCTATTTTAAAGTCCATTCCATCTATGGTTTAGATGAAGGGCACAGTGAAAAAAACCTGCCCACAGCTGAAGATAGATAGCATGAATAATAAAATCACAGATTTTTTCATCTTGTGTTCTGACCTTTTTGGAATTAATTTTCTCTCTAAACCCACAGTAAAGTCTTTGTGATCTGTGTTCTTTTTTTCCCCCACAACTGCTTCTCTATGTATTTAATAACAATTATTGCTGGTATGTTCTAGCTTACTTCGCTAAGACCAGAATTTTCAGACTTGAGTGCCTGCTTGACTTGGGTTATGGGAGCTTTTAGATAGTAAAAACAAATACTGGGGCCCCTCCTCCCAAAAAGAGGAAAAAATGAAAAATAATTTTTTTTTTAAAGGAACTCCCTCATAGGATTGCTGGGGCTGCTTGGTTTTTTTGAAAAACATGACACCTACATGGAGGTGCTTTGATATGGATACCGGGCCTTTACTTTGGATGGTTTCCACAGTAGTGGTTTAATTTCTACCAGTTCGTGTGCCAGATAATATCTAAGACCATAGATCTACTTTAAATATAATCTGCAAATTTGTGAAGAACTGTCCATTTGTTAACACTACCAATGGAAATACACTGTAACTGCAGTTGTACAACTTATGCTTTCAGTGGGATTACTGTCATAGAGTATTTAACATGTACACATACTTCACAAAAATAAAATCACTGTTGACATGGTGACATAGGGGACAAGAAGTGAAAGAACAATGTCCTCACCAAAGGAATTTATATAGACAGGATCTACTTTTCCAGACTCACACATAAAATCTGCCTGGTCCTTATGTGGTCAATTACTTCAGTGATGCAAAACAAAGTCCTTACACAGCTTTGCAGCTTGACATAACCAGTCTTGAGAAAGAAAGCAACAGGTCTTCAATGACCAGAATGTCTTCAAGCATTTGTGCTGTTGCTTTTACCTGGCACTAAAAGTGCTAGCTTGATTTTAAAATGGATAAAAAGCATTTTCCTGAAGAATTGTTTTCACTGTTTCTACTGTATCTATTGCAATAACTGATACAGTGGTGAGTGTGACTGAGTGTGTGTGATCTCCAAAGGGCAGTGAAAACCTCCTTAACATGGATACTTGACTTCCAACACACATCCTTTAAGTGATCCCCAACTACCTTAGCAGGCATTCAGTCCTAACCTTACCCTTCACTTTTGCCCTTCACATGATGAAAGGGCACTTCGGTTTGACTAATTACCTATTTAGAGCATATTTTTTGTGGTAAATAAATAGCTTTTCATTGGGGAACTCACCTGCATGTTTTAATTTTGAAACAAACAAACTGAATGCATCAGGTTTATCAGAGAAACTCCTCTTCAACCATGCCAAAATTTAAATCAACTGTATGCGGTCAAGGTCTAAATGATTGAAATCCTGAGGGTGGGGAAATTGTAAATGGAAATATGTAAATGGCAATTAGAAGTAAGGCATTTATATAAGAGAACCAGGTAATTATATGAGAGTAATTAATTAAGGTGGTTATAGGTAGAATGTGGGCGAAGTCCTTTTTTAGGAACATTATGCTATTGCTGCATATCTTTCTTTGCAATATTTAGAAATTCATTGTATGCTCAAAGAAAGAAGAAATCGTGCTGCTTTTTACGTATAACTTCTGCAATTTCCTGTGGTTTCTCTAGAGGTCTCCTCTCCCAGACATGATGGTGCCCATGCCCAGAATTCCATTATCTCTTGAGAGACACAGCTGAAAAATACTGTAGAATATACACCCATCCCTTGCACAAACACCATGTTTTCTAATTTTTTAACATGTAAAAAAAAGTCTTTGTGACCTTTCTCCAGTGCCATAATTACCATGGAAACAGAACTGCAAATTAAACCAGAAATAACAGGGTTTATGCTCATAATAAAATAAACATATTCCAGATTTTAACTCAACCAACACCAATTGCCTGGTTTATCTGCATACGTTTGATGGTTGAAAATTTAATTTTAGTTTTCTGGAAAAATCTTGAAGTAGTTTCCTGCTTGGGAACAGAGAACTGATATTATAGAGAGGGCCCAATATTAAAAACACTGGCTGGCTGATGTGCATACAGAGTACATGTCAAATTTGCACATGTTTTGAAATCTGTATATTATTTATCTAACTAGCTTTTAATTTAGGAATTCTAATGCATGATTTAGATCCTGAAAACCAGGCTCAATATATCTGTTTCATCATATTAATTATAATAATAATTTGTACTGTGTTCAGTAGCTTGGCTGAGAATTCTGTTGTAAGAAAGGTTAACTCTCACAGGTTTCTCTCTCACAGTTTTGGTTTAATGTTGATCTTCAGTGGCTATGAAATCAAAATCCTGCAAATTACATGCACAGTTCTATTGTCTCAAATATTTGTGTTCTCATAAATGAAATTTCACAGTCCATTATACAGAGCAAGTGTAAATCTTGAGAAAATGGGAGAGAAATCTTACTTTTTCTCACTTGAGAAGAGTTGAGGGCTGAGCAAAAATTGCACTGACCAATTCTGGTGAAGTTATGAGACCTACTGATGCAGAATACCTTGTATCTTGGTTTGCAAGTATTTGTTTCAGCAAAATCTTCAAGATAACTTGAAACTTCATAGGAAATCAGGCCATACCTGCCACTTCCATATATATATATATCTATTTGTATGCATGCATTATGCCTATGAATACATATAATATAACTATTTATTTATATAAACATGAATACTGCCTCAAAGTCAAAACAACATTCTTTAAAAAGAAATTTTAGCCAAAAATGTAGCTATGTATATTGGGATGCCCCTCTAATTTGCAGAAAGAAAATAATTTAAAATGGTTACACTAAATTTCTAAGTTTGAAATCCTAACATGTACAATTTTTGCTCCAACTATTTCAGCTTGTTTCACAGAACTGTTTTATGTTAGCGCTATTGTGTAAGTTCCTTATTACAAATGATCAACATATTTTGTTTTCTATTAATTTTTACTTTCCTGTACTATGAAATATTGTTTAGCAGGGAGTTTCTTTTATTTTCTTTTTTTTTGTTTGTTTCATTGCAATGCCATGATTATAACATGTTTGAAGGCAATTCAGTGGCTCACTGAACACAGGGAAATAAGAAGAAAGTCATTGCTACAATGCTTTCTATGAGTCTGAGTATTCTCAAGTCTCATTATTTTTCCCTAACAAGGAGTTTATTGTAGTAATGACTTACTCAGGCCATCTGAAATTATGTTTCTTTTAAAAATCAGGTCACCCAAGAACACTGAAACTAGAGAAGGCATTAAAATACATTTAATGAAACTTCCAGCAAATGAAACTGGAGGAGACAAAGCTTTTCAGCAGGACTTATAGTTCAAACTGCTTATTAAGATAACCTCCTGTTGAGCAGTTTACCTCTCATGTTGTTTTTTTCTATCCTTTCCTTGGCTTGTTTTTATTTGGTAGTAAAAATACAGTCTGTTCTGTTTTGCAAAACCTGGAACTAAGAATAACTTGAGCAGCACATAAAAAGTTTTAAAAGTTGTTTCATGTGCTAAATACTAAAACAGAGATTAAACATTTCTGGGACTTCATTTATTGCCAAATTCCATTAGTCACCCAAAAAATGTAGGAAGTGCTTACAAATATACTAACTAGGTCTGATATTTATGTTGGTGGGAGTTCTGAATGAACAGAAACAGCAAAAAAACCCAAGTCTGGCCAACTTAGATGTTTCCAAAACACTTACAGGAAGTTTCATATATGTGTACAATCTAAATATTACCTCTCCTCCTCTTCTTGCATCTTTGAATGGGTTTGGTAGCTGTGCTCGGTTTCCCCATATGTATCCATGCAACCCAGGATCAGTGTTTCTGTGTCATTTTGTAGTTTAACAAGGCTGTTTTGTAGTTTTAAATTCTCCTGTTTCATTTTGTGAACAGAAGCTGTGAAATTTCCATGTTCTTTGTTACATAAATCTATACTCTGTGAAAGGAGATAAAACCATCATTATGTAGTTATTTTTTTCCACGGTAAATGGGTGTATTTTTAACAAGCAAACACAAAACAATGTTCTATGCTAAAGAAAAGACCTAGCTACCATGTATAATCATGCAACATTTAGGGCAAACCAAGAGAATTGCCTCCAGAAAAAAAAAAATCACGGTAGATAAATGGAAAAGAAGGGATAACAGCCTCTGCAACACAATAAAACAAATTAAAATTTCTCAACAAAAGCACATTCAAAATATTATTGTTGTAAATTCATCACTTGCTTTGTAAAACTGATGACATAAAAGCAGCTATAGCTGCAGATCGTATTGCCATAGCTGCAGACTGTATTGCTCCCTCCAGTAACAATTCCTCCAAAAACAACAAGCAAAATTATAGAATTTCATTACTATACTAGATACAAAGTATATGCACAGGCAAAATTTAATATCTGTGTTGAGATAGTCACCTTCAGTTGCAGAAGCAGTTAGTAAAGCCACATTAGCACTGTGCTCTCTGTCTGAGTTACTAAACCCTGCTTCTCAGCTGGGTTAGCCCACAAGGTATGCAAGGTAAAATACTGCAAGTGCAAGCTACATGTGCACTGTGAGCAGGGCTAAAGAGCCCCATCCACCAGGATATCAAGAGGGGAAGATGGAGATTAGCTCTGGCAGTTGTCTAGCCAGGATACTCTGTTTCTCCTATCACTTAATCCATGAAGCCTACGCTGCACACCTGAGCCAGCTATTTTGGAACTACCTCTCTGCAGAGTACTGCATTGCATTGTGTAATATATTTGCAATAACAGCATACTGTCATCAACAGGAAATTCTCAAAAGGTTTATCAGATTACACACAAAAGACTAAAACCCCTTGCATTTCATTAAGTTGTGCTTTCATATATTTCTAGATTTACATTATTATTTTGGAACTCAGTAACTCATGAGTGTTACAGATTTGGTTCTTAGTACACTGGAGGCACAAGTGTGCTCCTGCATTTGAAAGCTTGTTTATTCCTTGCACTGGTTTGATGCCATCTCTTCCTATGAACCCTGCCTTGCTTAGTTTTAGGGGGAATTTATGAGCCAAGCTGGCATGGAAATGCCAGAAGGTATAAGAAAATTTAATATTTTGTTCAGTGATGGAGGAGTAGGGCCTCAACTATGTCTCACAAGTGGAAAGAGTGGCAGAACTGAGGAAGAAGGAGAGTGCTAAGTCATCCTACCACTAATAGCTCTAGAATCAGCAGTAAAGTTTTAACGGCATGAACCCCAAAACTGAGCTACAGTCACATTGCTTTTGGCATCTAAACCCTGAAAGCAACCCTGCCTGATGGTGCATTACACCATACTGACTTAGGCTGGCACTGGTCTCAGAGGTCTGTGCAGTGCTCTACTGTACAGCACAAACACACCCATGAAAATCACTCCAATCCCTGGAATCTTAATGTCAAATATGCCACAATCTCTGATGTTTAGATCCTCACAATACAATAGTAAAGCAGGAAAGAATTATTAAGTCCACAAATCTACTGAAATGTGTATTGACCTTGGTTTATGTAGGAACTGAATTTTACTGTTAAAATTTAACAAATATGTGATGTCTCCAAGGATCCTTGTCAGACAGCTCTTCTCAATCTTCAAGAAGAGTGTCACTGTTAGACAGTTCCACAATAATGTATCATATATGCACACACATATATCCATAACTGTGCCTATGTATGTGTAAGTAAGACATCACTGATAGACATATAAGCTATTTAAAGGGTGTGGATAAATGTGACATTCCTTCATGCATAAGACAATTAACAGGCTACCAATCCCCCTCAAATGTATTTACATCAGTATTTACAAACACCATTCCAGTGGGTTTTTTTTAGTGATAGGTACAGTAACTGCAGATGTTCTATAAGCAGGGGATGTTTTGAAGCTTTTTGTGGAAAACAGCACATACACTATTTATTATATCTTTATAAACCATAGTTCTACATAATCCTATGGCACACTTTTTATCAATTAAATTTTAAAGATCCCGTTTGGGGACAAATAAATACTAAACTCTGAAACTAAGCTGGGTGGGAGCAAGATGCATCAGGTTTTTACACTGCTATTTAAATACCATATGAACAAAGGGTAAGATATTTTAAAAAGGATGTATTTTTGTGCCTGTGAGAATGATGACTGTTTAAATTTAAGTGACGTCACTTACAAAAAAATAAGCTCCCAGAAACTGTTTAGTGTCTAGACACTTACTGAAAAATTTAGTTTACTTGTAGTTTAATACAATTAAGGTAAAAATTACTTTTAGCTATACCCATCTTCAGGTTGTGTGTAGATACCACTTGGTTTTGATTATGCTGCATGCCTTATTTTTTTTTATTTATTTTATGCAAGCCAGAAATCCCCCAATCTGCCACAATCTCAATCTACATTTGCAATAAATATAAGTAACTATTCTGCATACTTCATGGATTAAAAAAGTTACCATGCAACTTTCACACTCCTGTTTTTCCAATATCTCTTTTAGATGTGTGTTTTCAGATTTGATAACTTGGTAGTGGAATTCCAACAACTAGGAAAAGATTAAGTTTAAGTTAAATACAAGAATATTACTCTTAACTTGCATAACATTGAATATAGTCATATTTAAGCTTAACTTTACAAAATGCACATTACATAATTATAAAATGATAATATTTAAAAATATAGCAATACTAAAGCAGAAATCACTATTAAACCATCTATAAAGGATATACAGATGTAATGTCTCTGATTTTATTTACCTTCTTGAAAGAAGTAATGACTTAGGAAAATAAGCAAGTTCACATGCTGTTAGTAGATACAAAGAGGGGCAGATTTTACAGGTCACTGGAACTGGATGAAATCCTAGTCATGATGCCAGAAACAGTGTCTACTCTTTTAGTGATATGAAAATATGACCTGGTAAAGAGCACCACATAGTAGGAGACATCTCTCATTTTCCCCAAACAGTAACTTTACTATTGTCAAAAGTAAAGTATTACCTTAATCACAATTTTCCTTTTGTAATGACCCTCTCAGAAAATCCAGAGACACTCAGAAACCTCTAAATATGATGGTTCTTTTGCTTTACAAACTAAGTAATGAAGATAACATATTTGCTTTTAAAACTTAAAGTTGCCATAAAAAATCCTACTGGTATCTTACAGTTTCCAGCTACAAAATTACTAGAATTTTCTATGCAGATTTGTAACATTCTTCAAGAAGTTTCAGAAAACACTGAAAAATTAGAAACTTAAATCACATATAATAACCACAGACTGGAAGTTTTCCAAGATCTTTTGCACTTTAAAATGGTAACTAGATGTGATGGTCAGAATGAATTTCAATTTAGATGTACTGTTGACATTTACTGGTGCTTTCTTGTTCCAGGATCAATTGGGCTGCTTTAGTATTACTTCACAGATATTACAGCACTGCTGATAAAAACTACAGCAAGAAATGCAATGTCTTTTTTTTTCACAGATAATGAATGTCATTATCAATAGTGTGGAGTAAAATGATGTAGGCTGGTTTTGCCTACTTGCATACCTGTTGTTTTGCTCTCAATTTGTGTTTTGTCTCTAATTCCATTTTTAACTGTCTTTCCAGAAGACTAGCTTTTGCCATGATAGTTGCTATAGTGATCTTCTTCTGATGAAGCTCCTCTGTCAGGTCAGAGATTTCTGTCTTCATTCTTTCCTGCTCAGAGAGATGGGACTGCTCCTCTCGATAAACATGGTTTCTTATCTGTAGCAAATACATTTCAAAAAGAAAAAATGCTGTGCAGTAAATATGATTGCATCACTTGCTACTTATCAGTGACTCTTTTGCTGTTGCTTCCAAGACACCAACTCTTCTAACTGAATCAGAGATTCTGAGATTGTAAAATAAAATGTCTTCAGAAGTCAGTGCACAGAGCTTTGTTTACTCTTACATCTTTTTTCAACACTTCTCTTGTACTTTCATTTTCCTATTTAATATTACAAAGGAACAAAATCCAATACACTTCGATGAATGCTTTAAAAGAAAGTAATAAAAATAATGTAAAGAATTGCAACTTATGGTAAAGAATATCCAAGGAAATATCCATTCAATAAGCTTAAGTATGATTTATTTATACTGTTCCTAAGTTAAGTTAGGTTTAAAATACGTTTGATTAAGCCTAAATTAATTTAGAAGCAACATAAACAAATCAATCTAGAGACTCTTTAATAAGAAAGTTTGTTAGAAATAAAGAGTAATATGGTAAATCACTTTATGAGGATTTTTCCTGCCATTACATATAAAATTTAAGGTCCAACTTCCTGCACTACCTCCTGTGCAGTGTTCTCCAAAGTGTCAACACAAAAATTGCATAATCTTTTTACTACAGCCAACAATTTAGTACTGATCGATTTTTTTACTGTGTAAGAAACAAAACTACAAAAACCAGCATAACAATCTCTGAACCCACTCTAAAAACTCATTGCAGTATTGTACAAAATGAGTAACAGATTGCATTTCATTTTTATTTATGCAAATTGCACAGAAATACCAGAATTCTAAACAAATAGATGTAGGTGCAAAAAAACCTAAGAGCTATATCATGGCTGTAATGCCAAAATTGATGCACCCAAGTCAGCTGCATCCAAGTAGAGACATTCAAAACCCACCTGGATGCAATTCCTGTGTAACCTGCTCTAGGTGATTCTATCTTGACAGGGGGGTTGGACCCCTCTGACCCTAACAATCCTGTCATTCCTGCTTGCATTGCTATTCACAAAACCACAGCATGCCTGTAAGAGGACTTCTGAGCATCCTCTGCTTCCAAAGTATTTCAGCCTGCCAAGCCATTGTACCATTCCAGTGTAAAGTGGCATGCCACTGCTGCTTGCTCACAGCACTTTTGAGAAGTGCAATGCAATGTGAAGCACAGTTCAAATGAAACTGGGCAGCAGGTACCTGATTAAACTTAGCCTTGTGTCAGTACCTGCCATAGTGACTTGTATCAGTTGATCTGTTTGCATATCCTACCTCTGAGAGCACCTACAAATTACAGCTTACCTCTACAGGCTATAAAGTACTCATAGCCTTGTGGTTGCATGGTATTATCTGAATCACAGCAATGTGTAGGTGTGGTCTCTTCCCTTATTTCAATGAAGGACATAGTTAGTCCACAGGATCAGAATGTCAATTTTTTAGCTACACAACTACCCTCAGAAATGCAACCATATATGAAATGTTTGTCATAGAAAAACCTGCATGCTTTCCTGAACTTGTAATGTATCCTCCTGCTCTCTACCGTATATGCACATGCCCTAGGTCAGTACTCTCCTCTCTCCTAAAAATCCTAAATTGCAGTCGATGATACGATATCAGGAAATGATGTGAAATACCTTGTTCAGCTCTTCTTCTTGGTGTCCTTGGCTTTCTGCAAATAGCAATAACTCAGTGTCTTTATTTCCTACTTGCTCAGGAAGTTGAACATGCGATGATTGATGCCTTTAAGTAAGAAATAAGCAAAATGTGAAACAACCAGAATGTTCAGTGCTCTTTACCTTGCAGTATCCTCTTCACAGTGTAAAACTGTGGAACACCTGCTTGCTGATGAAAAAAAAAACCAACCAACACAACTAACATTTGGCCTAAACCAGCTGGATTGTGGGAAATGTCTAGAGATTAAGGACAATGCAACTATGTGCAGAAAGAATCCTGAAAGCTCGTGTAGATTGATATTTCATATAATCTGAAATGGCTACAGCAGATTGGATAAACCATAAAACCATGAAGATTCTATTCAAAGAAGGTTAGGGAGAATCTTAATTGCACTATTTCCAAAGTGTTTTAATGTTGAGAAAAGGAAAGACTGTAAACATATAGGTAGAAATATCTGAAATGTGTTGATTTGTAAAGATCTAGGCATCATTAAAGCCTTTTAACAGAGCCTGCATCTATTGCCTCAAATCATCGGGTATAATTGTCAATGAAACTATTCAGTCTAAAATTGTTTAGAAGCTGACATTTAAATAGAGTATCTTTCCAAACTCACTTAATTTAAATCAAATGTAAGAAAAACTTATTAGCTCAGAAGTACTTGTTAATTTAAATATGTCTTCACCATACATACTTTATTTGAATTTCCTGCATATCTTTATACTCTTTGATTTTCAATAATTCTGTATGCAACTCTTGGCATTCCAGTTGTATCCTTCTCCAGAGACTATCCCGTGACTGCAACTCATTTCTCATTTCTGAAAAGTCTGCCTCCATGTTCTAAAGAAACAAGAAAATGCACAAACAGTTAAATAAAGTTGGCTTAAAATGCTTTATTTTAACACATCACATTCAATACCTGTGCATATGATTTTCATTTCTGAAAAAGGCACTGCTTTCATGTCAGTTCCTCTCATCTAAAAATCAGATGCTGAATATTCTTTAGCTCCTGCAATGTTCCAATGCCACAATAGAAAACATCATTCAGAAGTTCTTTATTGTACTAAATGCATCTAAAATACATAGTTTGCTTGTTTTAGCAGGTCCTGAATCCTAGAACATGTTTCACATGCTGGAATTGGTGCCATAAGTAGCTTAAATTTTCTATTTTCCTAACAGCATTTCCAAATATATAAACTTAAAAATTACAAGGCTGTAGAAATCATCTCCAAAACTAGTTCCATCTTCATGGAGTCAATTGCTTATTTAAGTGAACATCACAAAATTTTCAAACAATCACAAAAATATTTTTCTTAGGGACTTGACAAATCTTATCTCTGTTTTATCTTTAATTTTTGAATGATAATGTGTTAGACAACCTGAAGTATTACATTTGGCATCATAAAATATGAATTAAAAAAAATCAGAATTTCACAAAAATATTCTGAAAACATACTAAATATAAGAAAGTGGAAATATAAACCACAAATAACAAAAGTAACAATAATAATCAGATCTTGCAGTAGTAATATCCAGAGAATATTTATTGCTTGTCACCTAGGATGCAAAAGCATGTTCCAGATTATAAAAAGAGATTTGTCCAAGGATATTGATCTTTACCTTTAAAACTATTACATAAAAAACATTAGTGTTTTTCATAATTTCTTCATTTCATTTGAATATCGTGCCATCTTTAAAAGCAATAATAAAGCCTTTAAAATTTCAAGAGACAACTGGAATCCAGAAATGACACTGCAAGCAAGAACTTCACAGGTTTATTTCCCTTAAAGCCTCATATGAGAATGACCTTCCTTCCAAGAAGTCAGTGGTTTTCTCTGGCTGAAAGGGCTGCTGAAGACAGGTATGAAATGCTTTTGTGTTTTGGGGGGTTTTTTTAGGAGCTCCATATATGGATCCATTAATCTTATCCTTTGTTACATTAAGGACAAGAGAGCTTTTTTAAATATTGAAGTCCAACTCTGGGTATATTCAAGTGAAATAAAGCTTAATGAACTGTTAAAATTGTAAGACTTGCTTATTATCATCTTCATGATGCCAACATTCAAGAAACAGCCACACTTATTTTATAACATGAACTTGGGAGATGGTTACCCTTCTGATTTCATTCTAGGGTGGACAAGGGAAATGAATTTTGCACAATTGGGTGGCAGAAGTAATATTTTCTATGACAGACTGCAGTCATCATACACATTTACATAAACTGTATTTTCTTCTGTGAATTACAATAGTAGCAGGAACAACAGCAGCCACAGCAGCAGCTGCAATAATAATTGGAACAGAACTTTAGGTCAAGAGTTTCACCTTTTATTTTAGAAAATATATATTGTGTCTGGTTAAAATGAAAATTAATTTTAAAGCAGAAAACTTTAGGATTTTTTTTAGAAAATATCTCATAAAATGCAACTTATAAAGAGTGTTTCACATTGAAAAAAATCCAGAGTTTTTTCTTTTCTTCTGTGAGAAGCTTTGCTTCGACTAGCTTGCCATGTTTGATATCAAAAGGAAGTTCCAAAAATTTCCTGATCAGCTCTTGTTCTGCTCAAAGCTGTTTGTGGTGGGTTAACCCTGACTGCATGCCAGGTGCCCACCATAGCCACCCTGTCACTGCCCTTCCCAGCTGGACAGGGCAGAGATGTGAGAGAAATGCTCCCGGGTCAAGATCAGGACAGGGAGAGATCACCCACCAGTGACTGCTATGGGCAGAACTGACTCAACTCGGGGAAATTAATTTACTGCTAATAAAATCAGATCAGGATCATGAGAAATAAAAACTAAATCTTAGAACACCTTTTCCCCACCCCTCCTTTCTTCTCAGGCTCAACTTGACTCCTCAGTTCTCTACCTTCTCCCATCCAGTGATGCAGGGGGATGAGGAATGAGGGCTGCAGTCCATCACACCTCTGCTCCTCCTTTCCCTGCAAGGGGGGCTCCTCACACTCTTCCCCTGCTCCAGTGTAGGTCCCTTGCACAGGGGACAATCCTCCACGAACTTACTCAACGTGAGTCCTTCCCGTATGCTAAAGTTCTTCATTAACTCCTCCAGCATGGATTCATTCTATTGGATGCAGTCCTTCAGGAAGAGGCTGCTCCAACGTGGGTCCCCCACGGGGCCACAAGTCCTGCCAGCAAACTGCTCCAGTGTGGGCTCCCCTCTCTCCACAGGGCCACAGGTACTGCCAGGAGCCTGCTCCACCATGGGCTTCCCACAGCCTCCTTCAGCCACCCCTTTGCTCAGGTGTGGGTCCCTCCAGGGGCTGCAGCTGCATCTCTGCTCCATTGTGGACCCCCACGGGCTGCAGGACACAGCTGCCTCACCATGGGCTGCAGCGTGGGCTGCAGGGGAATCTCAGCTCCAGCACCTGGAGCAGCTCCTGCCCCTCCTTCTGCACTGACCTTGGTGTGTGCAGGGCTGTTCCTCTCACATACTCTCACTCCTCTCTCCTGATTGCACAGGGTTTTTTCCCCCTCTCCTCATACATTATCCCCAAGGTGCCACCACCGTTGCTGTTGGGCTCAGCCTTGCCCAGGAGTGGGTCCATCTTCAAGCTGCCTGGCATTGGCTCTGTCAGACATGGGGGAAGCTTCCAGCAGCTCCTCATAGAAGACACCTCTGGAGCATTGCAACCTTCCCAATGCAAACCCAATACACTGTTTAACCTTTTAAATACAATTATATGATGTATTTATAGGCAAATTAGTGTCCAGCAGCTGACTTAATGCAGACTTTTCAAGAACCAAGCCCCTTGTGTGATATTTCAGGTTGCTTCTCATATTATGGCTACAGATAAGTTTTTCAGATAATTCATAAAGTAGAGAAATAGACTGCAGTCTCCATTTGGATCTTCTAAACTTGTATTTTCTGTAAAGCCAACAAACTAGTCTTCCATACATTTCACTTTAGTACTAGCTAATTAAAAGTATGAGAGAAATATTTAGAAGCATACATGAAATTGTCATAGTCATAGAGGAATATATGAGGCACAATACAAGTCTTGCTTTCATTGCCATCAGGCTTCTCCACACCAAGATTCCCGTCTACTCCTTCCTCCTCTACCCGTATTATGTCCAACTATTCCCAACGTCCACCTAATACTCCTTCACACAAACCTGCTTGCTTTTTCTGGCTGACATCAGACCTTGTACTTTCTTCTTTCTCATACAGATATTCCTATAAAAATATTTCCCCTGAGCTACCCCTTTTCACCGTACACTGACGTTACATCAGTGTTTCCCTTCTGCACCTATTTCCAAGTGCAGCTTTTCTAACTAACATAGCAGCATTCCACACCACCAACACAGTTATTCTGCAACTTTCTGCCCTTTAGATGACACCGTTATGTACATCTAGCTCCACTTCTACTTAAAGTGTCTTCACTGCTTCCTACAGCTCCTGTATTCTCTTCTCATGGTTCCAAAATTCCTTCTGCTTGAAGACTTTCTTAAAGGCTACAGTGCAATGACATCTACTCTCTTCATCATACAGCATCTATCAACATGCTCCAACTGCCATGATTTGTTTCCCTGCATATTCTAGCCCCACTGCTTTTGACAGCAGCCTTTTTAACAGGCCCCAAAGCAGATTTTTGCTTGCACAACTTGTATACAGGCAAAAGACTCAGTGAACTAATGTGTAAATGGCATGTATAAAACTTTGCTGTTCTGACACCTGAAATTAACCTCTGCCATGTATATGCTAATTTCTATAAAGTATATTGCATATGCTGTTATCACTCTGCAAGACTGTCTATAAACAGAAACAAATCTTTCTCAAAAAAGACTTGAAGTTACTATAGGCCATTTAATATATTACAGAACCAAGAACTGCTTAAATAAATAAGCAAAAACATAATTGATACATGTTATCAGAAAAAAATAGCAATGAGAATCTCATTCCCAATATGTTTCAAACAGGGCTAATAAAAAAGGCTGTAAAGATCTTGTATTATCTCAATCTTGTCAGAACTCATATAGCATGACTAAAAGAAGGGGAGCAAATGGCCGTCTTCATGGATCAGTGCTATGCTGAAAAAGAGTGAATTAGGGATAAGATAAAAACTGATGGTTCTTTACATGGCCAGAAACTTAAAAATTCATTGACTGCAAAATCTGCTTTCAAAACTAATGAAGTATACCATACATGTTGGTATATACTTACTAGCTATATGGCACAGGGTACAGCAAGGTGTAACTCAGATAGAGAGATTTCACAGAAGTCATGTATATACAAGGAACCAAGTAAACTAGGCAAAGTTCCTGTAGATGCTATGGATATTGGAGAGTTATAAAACCCCAGATAAACAGACAAGAATAAAATATACTACTACAAATCAAACTTATTTCTATTTTACTCAAAAAAACCCCCCAAATCCGCACTGTTCCCAGATCATTGTGTTCCTGCAAAGAACACAACTAATGTACATTTATGTAGGCATCTCAGTACAACTTTTTAAATTTTTTAATTGATTTTCCAACATTAACTCCACAGTTGTCATGAAAAACTAATACTACCTGGCACTGATTTTGGTACATTTTTAGATCCTTGTGGAGTTTCAGGTTTTCCTCTTCCAGTTTATGCTTGTTTCTTGCTATTTCACTCACAGTTGCCTTTAGCTTCTCAATAATCAAATCATTGTTTTCACTTTTGGGCTGGGCATAGGTAATTACCTCTTCGTGGTTTTGTTTCTTATTGTGTATTTGGAATTGATAATTCTGGGTCTGCTTCTATAAAACAAGAAAATATTTTAAATTAAATTCAATAATTATATGTAAATTGTTAGGACCAACCCATTGCTACTGAAATGATAAGGCTATTCCCATCTTCACCAGGATTTGCTTAGAAAAGATGGCCCAATTGAAACAGTTTGAATTACTTGCCCTCAGTAAAAAAAATTGTTTCAAAAACCTTCAAGGGCATAGAATTTTTTCAAGAATTTTTCTTCTGTGCTGTGTATTTTCCTAGTACTTAATGTTAATGAGCCTCAAATATGAAAAAGGTGATTATGATGACCTACTCAAAGCAGTTACCTATAAAAGGCAATTTGAGAGAAATGTTCCTCTTTGATTCATCGAACTCAGTAGGAGTTCTGTGTGTGTGCCCCTCAGGATAGATATTAACCTTTGACTAGAGGGCTGCCATTACACAGTTCATGTACAAACAGCTCAGTTACTACAGGACCTGTACTTCTTTGAGATCACTATCCCTAAACTTGGGGAAAAATAACTTGTACATTCATCAGAGTCCTACACTTCATGCAGCTTCTTGTACTAATTGAAATCCTAAAAACAAAACTTTGGAAGATTGGTATTGCCATTATTTCTGAATCCACAGACATTGTGAAGAAGCATAATTACTATGGCAACAGTTTTTGCCGTTTAAAAAACCTATCCACATGGATCCCTCTACTGGGAGATTAACAAGCAGCACTAATCTTTCAGAAGACTGAGAATTAGTTGAAAAATGACAACAAAACATGACCTGGAAACCATATATCATGTGCAAAGATCAAGTTGGGCAAGAAAATATACAGTAAAAATAAATAGGGTTACAAATACAATATTTCACTGACAAGGACTGCAAAAAGTCATGCCTTAGACAGCTTTTGATGTTATTGACTGTGTTGCTGTAATTTGTGTTGGCTGAGAACTAAAGCAGAATGGACCACTGGCTGCATATCAAATAAAAAGCAAAAAAAATCTGCAAGCTGAGTTTCATTTCTATAGATAAAAAATTAAGGTCTCTTTGACATCCAAGTTAAGGACTCTGACACACCAAAGTGTCAATGCATCCTGTGAAAAATATAGTGCAAGACTCCAACTGGAAATCAAAGACCTCACAAAAGATGAATTTGAGGCAGATACAGGAACAATTAACCCTTTTGAAACAGCTAAGGGGCAACAGTCCAAGAGACTTGGATTTAAAAATATAGGTGGTGTTACGTTAGAGTTGTGAAGAAATTTGTCTTCAATGCAAGTTCACTGATGGCAATGAAAGCTTCAACAGAAAAACGTGAATGATCATGCTGAGTACTCTGACTTGTCGAACTGTATAATCAACATGTATCAGTCAATAGTATTGTCTAGTCAAAGACTTGCTTTTTTAACACATTTCTATGGAAGATCAGTTGATGGAATATGATGTTCTCAGCAGCTAAACCCAAAACTTAACTGTTATTCTTGGGAACTCTGGATATATGTAAAGAGTCTCACAGGAATTGTTAAGAAAGTGTTTCACTAGATGAAGATCCAACGAACTTAGTAACAGTGGAAAAGGCAATTACCAGTCAGCAATATAATTGGTTTCCCCTTAATTTTCAAGGTGTTGTGTGGCCCAGTCAATTTGTAAGTTATTTTCTGGGGTTTTTTTTTTTAGAGCAGGATAGGTCATCAAGACATCAGTAAATCAACATTTTTTTCTGGATTGGAAGGAATTTTAAAAAAAATGCAATATCAATAGGCTGTATCTAAAAAAAGTAATAAGCAAATTGGCAAGTAAAAAAGAATCACAAAGTCAACAAAGGAACTGCATGGTAACTAGAAAGCTGAAAAATATTATAAAAAAGGGGTTAAGTGATCCAACAAACAACTCCAAGAATGATTCTGGACTAGCATATGAAAATTCATTTTTCTGCATAAATTATATTAGTGTATATTTATGATCCTCAAAATAATAAAGACTATCAAATTTGAAGGAACTTTATATTTGAGTCACCATCGTAATGGCATGCACCTCTTGCTTGGTAAAATACTTTATAATAACTTGTCACAATCAATTGCATATTAATAACTACCATGAAAGATAAAAATATGTCCACAATATACTTAAAAAGTAAAAATTTATTGTTTTTTGCAGTTTTTTTTGATTTTTTAAAAAGAAATGTTGTACTTTTCATCATGAGACTTATTCATTTTCTCATTTTCATGAGAAAAATTAAATTAAAACAACCAAATGTAACACCAGATCTTCCAGTATGGTTGTACCTCACCTAAAGCAGAATATTCACTACCAATATGGACATGAATTATAAAATTCATTTTAAGCTTAGTTTTTTAAAATTAAGTTCTAATAAGCTGTAGCTGAGGAAACAGTTTATTTTCTTCCTAGAGCAGGAAGGTAGGAATTTTACCTGAAATAAATTACATTTCTCCGGCAAAAATTTTTCATGAGCATTTAAGTAAACAGGGTGATTTTCACAGGTTGTCCCATTCTTCTCCCATTTTCTTGATTTTGCCTTAAATTCCTGAAAGACAGCAAAACAAGGCTAGGAAACATAGGTAAAATATCTGTTTTCCTAAATCTAAATAATTTTGTAATTTGTATCATTCTAAGAAAAATCTACTTTTTAAATTAATACATAATACTTCCATAATTTTGGGAAGACGGAAAAAAAAGAACAATTCTCCAAACCAGCCATCCCCACCAGAAAAAATCCAGTCTTAAGTGCACTCACAATACTGAGTGATACACATAATTATTAAATAAAAACTATAAAAGAAAATATTAGAGTTATTACCATAATACACCCATTTTATTGGATGGCAGTTCCTGTGACTTTAAAGCTGTATCAGTGTGAGCAGAGTAATCAGCAGGGAATCAAACCCTTAATATTCAGACATATGTTTTGAGTGCTTGCTTTTTCCCTTTTTTTTTTTTTTTTTTTTAAATGGGACAGCAGCTACATTGAATAAATTTTACTTGTTCTCTTTAAAATTGCTGCTTCAGGTTCTGAGTTCACCTAGTTTAAACAAAAAAGCTGTTTAATAAATGCTGTTATATTAGATTTATCTAATACTGGTTTTGTATTTGCACTTACATTCATATTTATAGTGAATTTGAATTTGCTTTTAACTCATACCAGAACTTACACGTTCACAAATAGACTCTAAAGGCAGTATCCTACAAAATGAGCAGAACTTCAGTTACTAGACCTGTTACTCCTTTAGTTTGAAAATTTAGCGGAATAACAGTATACTGCTTTATATATTGAAAACTAATAAACTGTTAAAAGAACATCCTTTTTCACAATGGAAATGTTGTTCCAAAAATACAGATGATATTTTATAATTAATGTAAACTGGCATATTACCCAAATTTAAAAAAATAAGGGTATTTTTGCTACTGAAACAAAACGGAATGCTTTTCAACATAGATTAATACAAATCTTCTTTCATAGCTTTCCAAATATCTGCTTTGGCATTTAAAACAATAAGCATCTTTCTATTTTATGAAACAGGATACAAATGGAGTTTCAGACTACTTAATGAGGACTACAGGTTCAAGGCCTTACTGAAGCACTGCTGAGCTTAGTAGATTTTCACCACAGTAATTATTTCCTGAATACTAGAATTTGCTGAATATATTCCAAGCTCTCATTTTTCACCCTGCATAATTAATCAAATTATAACATTGTCTTAGATTGTTTTCACATTTTAATCTTGAATAAGGTTATTCTCAAATTAGCTGACAGTAGTGATATATTTAGTCCATGATAGATGTATAAACCATTTATTATTCTCATAGTAGCTGATGTTGGCAGCTAAGCTGCAGTCCAAAGCATAGTAGCTTTTCTGATGGTGAGAACTTCTGTGTGGAAGGGACAGCCAACACCACGTAGAGTTGGGATGTGTCTAGGATGTCTATGTAGGTAGAGGCACTTGAAGGTCACAGAAGTTAGTCCTCTATATTACAGAATAACATAAAAGGCAAGTCCAAAATAAAGATCCTAAAACCCTGTTTAATTTGGGTTAAAGTATGAAATTACTTAAAATCTACTAGCGCTTAATTTTTTGATTGTTAAGTTTTCAAAGTGTCCAAATCATCTACATCATAAATCTACATCTTAGAGGTGTAAGTCTTCCCAAGGCTTAGCAGCTTAGCAGCTGGGCAAGGAGCTCCCATATCAACAGATATTCCTCTCCTTGCTTTGCCTACAGGACACAGTTTAGTAAGCACTCAAAACACATATTACTTTATTGTGTTTTTTACGAAGGATGGACAGATTAAAAACAATTTTTTTTGTGACCCTCCTATGCTTCATCTGATTACTGGTTAGACTGTTCTTCCCATATCTGGAAGACTTAGTTTAAACATTTTTCAAGACAAAATCTGAAGTAGAATCTTCCCATGTCAGTTTTCTACCTAATAAACGTTATTTTTCAACAAGCTCTAGAATTCTTCCTTTTTCAGTTGTTTCACTTTGCACAGGATACCAGCAAATGTATTGGATAGGTAAAAAAGAAGCAGCAAAATTTAGCACACGTAGAGATTATATTGCTCAGTTACAAGAAATAAAACTGGGTATCAGCTTCTGCCCCAGTGAATGTAGCCTGAGGAGTATTTGGGGAGAAGACACCACTTGCAGGCACACTCTCTACATGCCAGTTCTCCGTCTTGCCCAACTTCCCTGTTGGTCCAATAAATATTTGATTATTCCCCAGACCATAAAATAAGCCCTAACTCTGAGAAGTAAGGGCGTGATACTATGATCAGAAATCAGTGTCTTCCTGTATCCAAGAAGAACTCTACTAAAATCCAGTTTGTGTCCAAAGGGATGGGGGATTTCACCTAATCCTGTCCTCGGCACCTATTATCTAGTCCCTCAGTCAGTATGCTGGATTCTGTGGAATCTATTTTTAAGTGCCTAATGCTTCCTCATCCTTTCCTAGGGAAAGCGGGCACTGAGGTCAAGGTCATGGACTGCCTCAGGCACATGGGTGCTGACAAGATATACGTGTAACAAGCAGTTTTCCAATCCTAAATCCTTTTTTCTATGTAGCCTGACATGGCCAACGTTGTCCAGAGGTCTATAAAACTTGAATTAATGGTAGGTATTATGTGACAGTATCCTGCATATGTAAAAGGATATGCCTCAAGAGATTATATTGTCCAGTACACATATATTAATCAGGGAAACAGTAAAATTTATTTATATTTACACTTAGAAAAAAAATGGTATTAATCAATATTAGAACTATGCACCATTCTTGCAAGAGCAAGATAATGAAATTTTTTTTAGAATTATCAGCAAATTAAAGCCTAAAATTAATCAAAAATTAGTTCTAGAGGCACACTAAAATTAGAATATAATAACAAAGTTTTCTTACCTCCAGTTTCACGTATAAATTCTTTGGTTCAGATGATGTCTCCAAGTTTTCCCCACATTTTCCTCTGCTTTCGAGTTTTTTTTGTTTTAACTGATGTGACTGTAACTTTTCATAAGTATGTGCCAATGTTGAGAACTAAAAATGAAAGCAGAGTTGAACATGCAGAATCTACCAAAGATGACCACATGGCCAAAGATTTCTTTAAACTAGAATCGCCAACTGCAGCTTCAGCATTCTAAATGTTTAATCAATGTAAAAAAAATCAATTAATAACATTAATTTATTACAGATGGACAAGGCTAAGCTCTCACATAAATGTTAACTAACTGTTCAAATGAGTTCATTTGACAGCTGCTTAAGTCTGGTGAAGTTCTTCATGGCACTGTTACCCATTGAGTCATTTCCTTTACAATGTTTTTATGGAATGTTCTACACTTGTTTACTGCCATCTTGTGTTGACATTTTTAAAGGGTGCTTCCCTTTATGAAAGATTACCATTAAGGTACTTTAAACTTGCATGTTTCTTTTGTTGAATGAAAATTGTTGAAATGTTCTGTGTGTGATGATTCCACTCTTCTGGTACCAGCGAGTGTCTCTCAGATTTAGATATCAAATAGACAACAGACACTGCCTACTAATCTCACCATGAAAACCTGGCTAAGGAGTCAGAGGAAATGAGTTAGAGGCAGAGAAAGGAAGGCACCAGAAGTACCAGCCTCTCCCAAAAAAGAGCCGGTCTGATCAACAGTTCACACAAACAAAGGGTCTGTCTAGTGGCTGTTAAGAGATTTGATACAGAAAACTGATACTGTTTGGTAGGAATATGTACGTTTGGTTTTGAAAAAAATATGGAAACCCCAAGGATATTGACAAAGGAAACATTAAAAATATGAGGAAAGCTGAGCAAAAGAACTTGGTGAAGAACGTTAGGTAGAAAAGACACTTACAGCTATAAATACTGATCATGCCTCCTGTTATTTAGTTCCTTTAAATTTAGGTATATGTGACTTTAAACAATCTGACTCTAACATAAAGTTCTTTGTATAACCAAACAAAATCCATAAAATCTCATATTTTTCTTAACAGCTCAAAGTGAACTACTGTTTGGAAATGGAATGAAATCCTACTGAATGAACATGGAAGGAGCAATTGAAGTCTGTGCAGATGGTAAAAATGGCCAAAGAAGTACAAAAAAGATACAGAACAGAAACGAGTTAAAAAATCATCTGGAAACTTCCTAGACACATTTGGGACTAACTTAAGAATCATACTATGGGACAGCAAAAACTAATGGAAAAGATGATAAGAAGACAGATTGTCCTAGACTAGAAAGTTTCATGATATGGAGAGGCCCAGGCATAGATTTGACCAAATTGGAATGTCTGAATAGCAATTCTATAACATGGACATACAGAGCTGAGTTATCACCTTCAGAACCAAACCAAAAGTCTTGCAGTGAAGCTGCCTATAGTTGAAATTGACTTTGCCAGAGAACACAGTTAAGATAAAATATTTAAAATGAGTCAGAGCATCCAGGCTCAAACAACACGGAACTCATTGACCTTGGAAGAAAGACATCCTTTTTCAAACAACAGTTTAGCTCTTGAATGTATTATGGCATATGTAAACTGCCTGGGAAGAGCAAATTCAGATAAGACAGATATTAGAATGTTTATGCTAAAAAAGCTAGGAAATACAGGATCCAACAATTCAGCAGATCAGTCTAAAATGGAACAGAATGGCCAAAAAGAGAAAATTTAGCTTGAGTATTATACATTTAATGACACCAGGATATTAAAGAAAAAGAATAGTCTGGATGTTATAATGACTGGAAACTAGACTAAAAGCCAAAACTCCTTTCATTTAATGCTACATATTTGCTTTAAAAGGTCCAAATTATTCTATTTCACGTTATACATGTTAAAAAAAAAAAAAAAGATACATTTTAGTGAGTTCTGGGGTAGAATCCATCTCACTTTAGATTTCTGAAAGTCAGACATACAAGCCTGAGCTACTGTGCATTAGAAAAAGCTGCCTGTAAATGCTTAGTCATTTCACCTATCTTAAATTCTTGTCATACCCTAACATGAATTGTATGCTGGGGGTGTCCATTTCTTTCCATTGATTCTAAAGGGAGCCTAGGATAGTTCAGACACAGCTTTTAAATCTCTAAGTGAGGAAATTAGTTGCAAACTGCTTAGAGCAAGAATGGATCCTTGTTCTTTCACTGAGAGATTTCTGCCACTTTCAAAGTGAGAATAACAACTAGACATTAATAAAAAGAAAAGGATCAAAGTAATGAAGGGTTTGGGTAAACACCTCCTCTATTTAATTATGATAAAATGTTGCACATTTGAATGAGTGCAATGGTGCGGCCTAGGAGGTTCAGGTTACACACCAGGAATTATTTCCCTAATACAAGAAAAATATAGGTTTTACTGCATTCAACAGGCACACAATCAATTCAGTGTGAATACCGCTCATTAAACACCTGCTTTTAGCAGTACCAAGGGTAAAAAGCACAGAGATCCACAGAAGAGAAATTTGTTCTGAATAGCCTCACATTCTGATAGCTAGAAAAAATGATCCTTACTATTTCTATCAAGATTAGGAAGGAATAAATCTTGGGAGGGATTTTAAGGATACGTCTGCAGAGAAAGATACAATGCAAAACTAAATTGTAGCTCACGAGATTATATAGTTTAGAAGGTGCTATAACTTCCAAGTGAGAATAAGAACCAAAGAACCAAAAGAAGGGAGTCAAAAGAGATAAGGCAAATTCACAGAAGCCCTATATTTTAGATATGAGTTTGTGTAGCTGAGAATTGGGGACATGAAAGCCATTCCATTGCAGACACTGCAGCACTGCAGTTCAGGAAAGAAACTCAATGAGGAGATGTAAAAGCTAGAGGAGAAGAGTAGGATAGTCCTACTGTCTAGCATGGATGGGTGCTAGGAATTGTTCTGACAGGCAGACGTCTGTTTATCACACAGAAAATCTGTGGAGCTCTCTTAGCACAGGCATTTAACAGTTACTTCTTCAGTCAGTGGGTACTAGGGGGATATTTCATGAAGAACTATGGTTTGGTAAAAGGAGAGGAATGGGGATTGGAAAATAAAATACAAATAGCATCAGTGCTGGAACCTTTAGCAAAATAAATAGGATGACTGAGAGAGAAGAAAATGTTTGAAGGCATGGATTGGGAAAGTGATGTATATTCTCAAGAGCTAGAAATCCAAACTTCTTGCATAAAGATAAAAAAGGAAGCAATCAAGAAACTCAAAGAAAGGTTACGGGCTCTGAGTGGTAACTAAAAAGGAGAATTTGGGCAAGAAATATAACCAGGTTTAAAAAGAAAAGCTTGTAGGCTAGAAAATGTTAGGTTCTTTAAAAAAGTAAAAGAGAAAGCAGGTTGTATTTGTCCGTAAAAAGGACTTGTAGGGTAATTAACAACTCCCAAATAAAAACCTTTATGAAAAATGGCCTGGAGTTTCAATTTCAGAAGGTTCAATTTCAGTGAAGATCTTAGCCACAACATTTAACAATAAACAAAATAATTTTTACCATATTATAAAAAATAATTAAGAAATAAAAAACATTGCAGCAAATGTTATAAAGGATAAAAAAGGAGAGATCTGCTGTAGTTCGGAGGATAGTTCTGCATTGCTAATGGTACCTTACAACTTATATGTAAAAAGTCAAGCTGTTTTTCATTGTGTGATGTTTACCTTCTCAATAATCACGCTAAGATGATGTTTTTCTGCAATTTGTGTAAATTAGAAAACAGCTTTTATTTCTAGCTACTTTCCCAAATGATTGAAAGTGTTAATTACAAAAACCCCAAAACATTCACTGCTTACTTACAGAACTGTTTGCCAAATCAATTTTTATACATAAAAGCTAGTATAAATAAAAGACAACATAACATTTTAAAAAAAGTATTACATTTATTCATTTGATTGACTCAGGTTGTACTATCACTTCTAAATGAAAATAATCATATCCAATTTATGCAATCCAAGATCATTATATACTAAGTGTGATGACTGGAAATTCTGAATCATAACACTTAAGTTATAGTGTTATAATCTCTGGTAGGAGAATCCAGTGTAGGGAACAGAAAAATAGCAGGGAAAACAATGCAGAATTGTGTGTATTTGTTAAAATCTGAGAAACAGAATCAACTCAAGTTTGTTGAGAACTTAGTAGAAAATATTGAAGAAATAAAAATGCAGGTGCAGATCAAACACAGCCAAATTGAATCATAAAACCATAGAATGGTTTGGGTAAAAAGGGACCTTTAAAATATCATCTACACCAACCCCCCTGCCATAAACAGGGACACCTCCTACTAAACCAGGCTGCTGTAAGCCCCATCCAATCTGGCCTTGAGCCCTTCCAGGAATAGGGCATCCATAATTTCTCTGGACAACCTGTTCTAGTGTCTCACCACCCTCACTGAAAAAAAAATAAATTTGTTCCTCAGGTACAGTCTAAATCTGCACTCTTTCAGTTTAAAATCCTTGTCTCTTCTCTCAGCCTGTCCTCTGAGAGATGGTCCAGCCCCCTGATCTTCGTGGCTTCCTCCTGATTTGCTGTAACAGGTCCAAGTCCTTCTTGTACTGGGGACCCCAGAGCTGGACACAGCACTGCCGGTGGGGTCTCACCAGAGCAGAGCAGAGGGGGAGAATCACCTCCCTCAACCTGTTGGCAACATTTCTTTTTATGCAGACCAGGGTACACCTGGCTTTCTGGGTTGCAAGCACACTCTGAAATAAATAGCCAAAACAAAATTCCCAATATCATTAATGTGGGTTACTCCAGTTTTGATACTAAGGAAATCTATACCTTATGGAAAGCTATCAGGCCACTTTAATAGTCCCTGTAAATGAGGTAAACTAAAACCAGAAAAATGTCTAGCAAGGACATGGTAAGAATAGTTTAAATCTTAAAATTCCTAATGTGCATCAGAGTTAGCATTAATCCTATTATCTATTTTATTCATCCACCACGGCTTTAGTTTACTAGTCTGAAGTTAGGAAATCAAGTATCTGTCTTCATAACAGATGTCACATTCACATCAAAATCCATCCAAAGAGTTTGGACATGACAGTACATTAATTATACTGGAGCCTGGCAGGAAGCTGTAGTCATCATCATTTGTATGACACGATTCATCTTTCCCAAATCCATAATGGGACATCTATACCATTTGGCATATATAAGCTTTTTATACTGCAATCATAAAATAATGAAACTGACATTTTTCTTACTTGAGATTTCAGTGCTTGAAGCTGGGTTTCATAACTCTGAGCCATTTCATATTTAGTTTTCTGTAAATTTTCCAATTCTTGTTGAAGTAGTCCCACCTTAAAATCAGTTAAAATAAGCATTCAAATGTACCTTTTTTGAAGTGTTTCAAACGATGTCATTTTTGGAAAAGCAATGTGAAACTTTGAGAGAAGACTATCGCTTTAAGGAGAGATATTTAAAATGAATATTAATTCAACAACTTGATAACAAAACTGGATACCACAAGCCCAGATTGTGCCAACATCAAATTAGGGATTTTATAGTAAAAATCTCATTGCATGCTTATGTTATGATTTAATAATAATATTGTACAATTCTGCCATGAAAAACCATTTATGAAAGCTTTTCTGACCCAGCTATGTGAATGAAATGCTGTGCCCCGTTGTGAAAATTTTCCTTGAATGGCTTATAAATGATACAGATGACCTTCCACTATTTAAATTATTGGAACATACTGTAGACTCATTCCAGCTCCCTAAGAACAGTATCTTGAATTATTATTGAGTTTCACAGAGATCTGAGAAATATAACAGTGCATACATGGCACTTATGCTTTTCTGGAGGGCAGCTGGAAGCTTGGTAGAATATGCTAAAATATTTCAGGTAACATCTCTGTACAGGCAAATAATTGATGTTTTGAGGATTGGCAACCTGAATTCTCTTGGTTCTTCTGACTGCAGTGGCTAAGGGCAAGTTCCTAATTGCTCATTAGGGAGAGTCACTCCATTTTCAAAACTCCCACTGGCAATTTAGCCACCTAGCTCACACAAGGATGCCCTTGTGTAAGCATCTAAATTCAGCTGGCTTGAACTGGAACTGAATGCTATGCAAGGATTTCTTGATGCTTCTGAGTGAATATTCAGCAAACAAGATTGTGAATTACAGTAAACATCAGGGACACTGGGGCTTTAAATTTCATAAGAAAGTCTAAGTAGTAATGCAATTCAAATCTTCACAATGAATAAAATTACCATACAAAGACAGTAGATCATGTAAAATGTTAAAAACCAGGTATAAACAGGAGTAACAAAGACATAATTTCGTGAACCTTTTTGAACTGCATTCTTCCATTTAAAATTTCAAATGAAACAAGAAGTGCTGGCATTTAGAAAAAAACTTTAAATTATCTTTTTAGAGTTAAACTGAGAATATTTGATTTAGACTTTAGGGAAATAGAAGAAATATGAGATTTTCAATGACATTTTTACAATCACTTTTCAGAACAGAAGCACACTTTAAAACAAAACTCGAAGGATAATTAGTGACCTTTAAGGGGTGTTTGGTATTTTTACATGATAGAACAAACAGTCTCCTTATAGAGAATTTAAAGCATACTAATAAGAAACTAGCAGAATAAATACTTCCTTTATAGAATGTGATATTCTTAAATACCTCTTGACCTTTTAGATCCAGTTTGTTTTGGGCATTTGCTAATTCTTGATCCTGAATTTCCATTTTTGCTTCTAAAGCTCTCATCTTTCTTTCCCATTCCATTTGCTTTCTGTTTACCATGATGTCAATTTGATGCACTAATTCCTGAAGTTCAGCTTCACATGGAGAAGGTCTAAAAGCATAAAGAGATTAATTTCTTCAAACACAGAATAAGGGAGGAAACTATTTTTTATTTACATTGCTACAATTTTATTTTAATTCTGATGGAACTAACCACTTTTTAACATCATAAAAAAAGAAATGGAAAAGTTTAATGATGCCTTCAAATATAAGTGGAACCTCACTTCATCCATCTTGAATTTGTCTGCATGCTCAACTTCTGACTGCACTAAACTAAAAAAACAGTGTAGTGTGGATATGTGTTATCAAAGATCTTTTATTTGGTGCTTAAATTGTTTTGATAATTATTACAGGAAATTGGAGAAAATTTGTTAGATTTATAATTTCATAATTAAAACTCAGCATGATTTTTTAAAGTTAAAAACTTTGAAACTTCTTTTACATCAACAAATCCTTGAAACGGTAAAAGTATCAATGTTAAGCTTGGAAAGGCTTTTCAAATGCATACATAAATCTTAATTACTTTTTAATGATAAAACTGTTGCCAATGCCACTTTGAAATTTGCTACGAAGCATAGGATGACAACAATCAAAGTGCAAGCAAGTGATGTACATATCTCAAAACAAAAACACCTCCCTCCCAAGTGCCTGAAACCCATCTCAAAAGTAGCACTAATGATGAGAAAACTTTGATTCCCTCTGGGTGGAATATAAAATGGAATTTTGGAAACAGAAGATAAAGCAATACTGCGTCAGGACTACCTTTTCTTTGATACTGCTGTAAGGATCTGTGTACTTCCAGCAGCATCTAATGTCACATGGCAACACTTTGGTGACCCACCAGCAGTGACTCAGCTATCTGATTTTAACATTCAGAAATATATAGATTTTAGCCTTTCTTAATTGTGTATCGCATGGATAATCTAAATATTGTTATGCAAGTGCAAATGCAACTTCTAGCCTGGATCATCAGATTACCTTTTCAGATCCACCATGGTTGACACCTCTTAAATTTCACCTTCCTCTTTCAGATCATCCTGCACAAGGCAAATTCTGCATCTGTTGCTAAACAAAATTTCTCTCAACAGTTCTTGCAGGGTACTTGCATCTAGAACTACCATTATGTAAAAGGGAGCTGTTGAAAGAAAAATCCCTTCTGAAAGAGCTTCTCAGCCCATCTTCACCTTCTCTGTCTAATTCCTTACCTGGATCCTCTGAATAGACTTGCAGCTGCAGAAGGAAATCTGCACATGAGGTTGTAAATTACTGCTGCTGTTGTACTACCAAAACTCCAACCATGGCTCTGCTGTTGCAAACAGATCTGCAGTCATCTCCACCCAGTAGCATGGAGGTACTACTTGCTCCAGTAACTATTGTTTCAGTCCACTGAGTGTTTTGGAAAGGGTACTAACTAGCCCCCTCAGAATATGGCCAATCATATGGCATCACAGTCACAGGAATTTATTTTGATCACTGGATGTGGAATGCAATGGTTTCCTTTATTTAATAAGCCATCATGCAAACAAACACACAGAGAACAAATTTTCTCATAAACGAAGAAGGATGCATGATTTTTTTTCCCACGTGGATTCAGCATTGCCACTTTGCTGAATGCTTACATCAAATGGATTCATCACACAGGGAAGTAATGACTGGTACTTAAGCAAGTGGCAGCTACTTGGGGTTTTTTTTTTGGTTCATTTACTTTGAATCAGCTCAAAACACTTAAAGTTATCTCATTTTCCAGTGATGTAGGCAAGCTCTTAGTCTTCTTTTATTCTGTCTCCACATAGGTGAAAATATGGATGATTCATATTCAACTGTCATTAATAACTATTTATCTTCAGTAAAACTAAATGTTTCCAAATTTAGACAAACCAAAATCCAGATGAAAATATTTACCACCTCCAGGGCTTTTTTTCTTTTTCTTTATCACAAATGATTTTTGCACTAGTTAGACCTTTCTAGCTCTATTTACCTGTCTTTTTCTTTGGAGTTCTGCACTGGTCTGCATTTTTCTCATTGTTTCCTAACAGATACAGAAAGAATATTGTTGTCCATACACTTTAGAATAACGTTGTAATTTAGAAACTGATGTTTTAAGAACTGTTTGGTTCATACTATCTGTCTTGACTTCATACCTTCTTCCCTAATTATTTATATTTGCTCACAGATAGGAAAATAAGTATGGCCATATTTCTGCAAACACAAGCAAAACCTATACAGTTAACAAATATTTCCATCTTACATAGTATATTCACTTGATATTTAACCCAGCTTCTACAGCCAATACTAATTCATTTTCTTATTGCAAAACTTGCTCTAAAAATAGGAAATATACAAACCAGTTGTCACACAATACTCCATTAGCATCTCCTACCCCAAGGTTCCATTCTAAGAACTACAACTAATTTATTTAACAATTTTCAGCCATGCAGATTCATACACATCTGTGGATGGATAATTTGTGATTTATGAGTCCTTGCAGCTGGAATGTAATTGCCGTGATTTCCACCACCATTATTCAGCCATTTTTCCACTGCATTATCCCTGGAATACTGTCAGGATAGACTGAAATGTTTCCTTTGATTGCATGTGTATCCTAAACTACTCTTCCAGATTCTTTGAACAGTTAATGGAAATAGCAAACTACTAAGAATTCTGGTTTATGATGGCACAAATCATTCTAGATTCATCTGCAATAGCCTGAAATTTCATATATGTCAATTAAAACAAAGGCAAGGCAGAATCTCAACTTCTGAAAAAGGCTTCTGATTTATATCCAAAAAATAGCAATATCTTTGATTTTTTTTTAAATTCAAGTTTTTATATGGTTGCTTTTACCACTCATATAATTAACCAAAAAAATGCCAGAATGCTTCTCAAAGCAAAAGAAATGGCCACACTGATCAGAATATAATATTTTACTGCAGCAATTTTTCCTATCATGAAAGTGCATGCGTTATTTTTCAGTACAATACAGCTCACTTTTAAATCCTATTAAAAACTTTCTTGAGTCAGAATAAAGCAGGATAGACTATACCTGATTTCTTTAAAAAATACTTTTACACTTAATATGCAACATATCACCTTGTATTGTTTCTTGGTAATAAGGACAAAATAAACCAGCTTATTTGAAAAATTGGTAATTAGTTTATTCTCAAATTATGATGGATAAATATTCTGTTTAACTCATTCTGTGGGGAAGTACTTCTTATATTTGTGTGTTCCTTGAAGATGCTGGATGGGAGGAGGCCCTACATCAAATCTCACTCATGTTTTCACTTCTTTAGAAAGATTTTGTGCTGTAGTAATATATTTTTTTAGATTAACATCAAAAGAACTGAACTTAGATTATGCAAAAATAAAAAAGTTTTGTTATGAAAAGTGCACTTAATATTTGGGGAGAACAGTTCTAGTTATTATCTGTGGAAAATAAGACTAGGGCTTTAGCAATTAATAGCCTTTTTTTAAGATTTTTAATGTTCTAGGAGCTGTGATATGTAAGTTTATACTGCTGTAGCCTAGCAACTTCAACTGCTTCTTAAAAAAAGTTTGAAATAACATTTCTTCACATTTTAATAAAACTCCACATAGCTTTCATTCCCTTCCCCCCCCCCTTTTTTTTGTTCAGGTATGAACATTTTAAAAATTTAAATAACTAACAGAAACAATAAGTAGAGTATTAGCTAAAGCAGTAAAAAGTGTCGTCGTAACTATCAGCAACCTCTCCAGTTTGCATAGAAAGCAGAAGAAACCAAGAATTAAGTTTGCTTCTAAAATCAATAATATTTTGTGTTTCGCATTTTTAATAAACCTACGAAATTAACTTCCATCATGTATTCAACTCCTAAGACAGTAAGTCATTACATACTTAGTCACAGCTTGTTCCTGGAACACTTCTAAGTCCTCCTCCATAATACTGATTGTTTTAACCTGTTAAAACACCAAAAATCAAGTAATTCAGATTCTTAAATGCATTAATTTACATAACCAAGTAGTGCATACTGGATAGTTCTATGCTTTCCTTTCAAATTCTGTAATTTCCTCATTGCAAACAACATTAACAGGGGAGTGCAGCTCTCATTAGAGGCTGGAACAGGTGAGACAAAACCTTCTGGAGCAAGCTCTGCTCTTCGACAGCAGTTCCTGCACTTGGTGCAGCACTGAGATACCAGAGATGGTGCTAAGCTTGAGCCTAGCCCTGGATCTCCATGAGGAAGTTTGTTTCGGATCATTCCCTGTTGTATGATGTCAATGATTCGCAAAGACACTCTGAAGCACATAAACCTAAATTTGCCATAGATCCGTGTCTGTATTCATCAAACATTTGTACCTTTGCACAACATGGTTAACGCACACCCAGGTTATAACTGCCCTCAAACACAGTTTTGGACTCCTATTGAGTATTCACTCCCTTGCTTGGCAGACGCAGTCTGAGACACAGCCCTCACACACCTCGGCAGGAAGATAAGAACCAGGCTGTTGCTGGGACCAGTCCGGTTCTGTGGGTCCAGCAGGGCACAAGGATGTGGGGGCACGTCTGCCTGCAGGCAAGAACATTACGGGTGATGGGGTAGCATGAAAAACAGCCCTAATTCCTCGGGGGGGGAGAGCACTGGGGCTCTCCAGGGCACGGGTACCAGTACCCACAGGTGTGCGGACAATGACACATGGCACTGCAGCCTTGGCTCCACTGGGAGAAGGCACCTGAGGTGACATTGCCAAAGGGGCACTGGCTGAACAGGGGCCAAGCACCAGAAGTGACACTGCCCCAGGACCGGCACCTTTGGATCCACAGGGGAGCCATGCGTGAGGTGACACTGCCACAGGACCAGCACCCTTAAATCCATAAGCGACCGACACCTGAGGTGACACCGGCACAGGGGCAGCCTTGGCTGTGACGGGCACCTGAGGAGACCGGTGTACCGACGGCACCTCCCCGGGTCCCCGGACGCCTGAGGAGGCACTGACGGCACCCCCTGGGCCTCCGCCTCCCCTCCCGTTACCTGCCGTGCTCCCCCCTCCGCT
>VZRZ01003250.1:1042964-1089498 GCA_013398175.1 Climacteris rufus
GCATCCCGATGTCGTTCCCGGCGTCTTTTGCAGGGCTCCGCGTCCCTCCTTCGAGCTGAAGGAAGGTGGAGGGACTTTCACCTCAGGAAAATTTCACCCGGGGTAAAGAATATGTACTTTTCCTTTAACATAATTTAAGAAATGAGTAGGCAAGGTGTATCTTTTTTTTTTTTTTTCCTTCCTTTTTCTTTTCCTTCCCCTTAAACCACTATTATTACTAGAGAATGAAAAGGCTGACCATTAGCCTTTCGTCCCTGAATGAGTAGCTATGCTTTTTTAAAAGGGCTTCAAATGATTTTCAGATTATTTTGCAAACGACCTTGGCCTGATGTCACTCCTCTTTACATTCTTGTGGCCTTCAGTCTGTCTGATTCAACAACAAAATGCTTTTAGAAATCACAGCTATTTCAGCTTTTTACAGTAATAGTTTGGGGTTTTTAGATCTCTTCAAACACCAGTGAGTTTTTCTATCAGGATGGTACCATTCACTTTGTATTTACTGTCCTGAAATTGCACCGAGCAGTTTCAGGAGCTGCCAGTCTATTTAGGTGCGGTAAATGTCGAGCTTTGGCTTTGTTTTGCTTGGTATGTTTACTGAAATTAGCCAAGTGAACAGCATTTTTAATACCAGTTCTAAGGAATAATATGTCTCATTGGGTTCTTACCTGCTGTGCTGAGGGAGATGGTTTTCATGTCAGCAGAAATGCTGTTTCAAGCTATGAAATATGATTTTTTTTTAAATAAGAGATTAAATATAGGTAAAGTTTCAGGAAAGTCACAGAATCACAGAATTATTAAGGTTGGAAGGGACTTCTGGAGATCACCTCTTCAAAGGCAGGGCCACCTAAAGCAGGTGAGACAGGAACTCCCTGATGAGGTTTGCTTACTCTAGAAAATAACAATTTCCCCTTGTGGTCTTTGGGAAAGATGACTAAAAGTGTTTTTATTTTTAATAAAAATAAAGTGTTTTCTTGTGGCTGTTCTTCATTTCGGGAATATCCCAGGAACGCTTCAGATCGTAGCTGATAAGGCAGCAGCAAGCGCAGGGTGAGGGCGGTGCTGAGGCGAAGGGCGGCGCCGGCCCCGGCACAGCCCGGTCCCACAGCCCCAGCCAGAGGAGCAGAGAGGGGACAGGAGCAGTGACCGGGGCTCTCCATGGCCAAGGGATGGCCAGCCCAGCCCATGGGGACGGGCAACCCTGAGGGGAGTCCAGAAGACAAATCAGCAAAACTGGGAGCAGCGGGGTGCGGTGCTCAGCACAGGACCCAGGGGTCACACAGGACCCAGGGACACGGCCCTGAGCTGAAATGCTGCTCCTGAGCTGAGGCCATAGCCCCCCAAAACAGCATCTCTCGGCTCCACAGCAGCCTTGACCCAGGTTATGGCTGCACCCTGTCAGAGCTGGCCTGGAGGACAGGAAGCCAAGCCCCCAAGGATGACAGGAGAAAGCTGTAGGACGTGTTGCACCCTGAAAACATTTTCTTCATTACGCTTTTAATACGTCATTGCACTTTTCTTCATTAGTTACTTACTGTAATAGAATTAATGTTTCCAATATAATTTTTTCGAATTGAAGTAGTTTTGAGGTTTTTTTGAATAGTGACTTTGGGATTATTCATTTTAAATACTTCAGGATGATTTAAAGTACTATATACTAGAAATAATTTCTAATGTAACTGCCAGCAAATTTTCATTTGTTCATCTGCTGCAATTGAAGTGAACTTTTCAGCCATATTCCCAGTGCATATATTTTAATTTGCTTCCTGTCTTATCCTCTCTCAGTGGTAATCAGTTATTCAGAAATTTAACTTCCATCTGTCATGCCCAGATAGAAATGGGAGGGGGGCAACTTAAAAAAATACAGAAAAATAATTTTAAAATTTCCTATCTACATTTTCAAAGCTTTTTAGCAATTCCACTGCTACTGAGCCGGGGTTGTACTTCTGACTCTCTGATGTACATCCAAATACCTCACACACTATATTAAAAAAATCCCATATCAAATTGCTGACCTTTTCTATTTGCTTTTGCTCATCCACATCATCTCTTGACTAGGTCTTGTCTTATGAGACTCAAAACTTTTATTTTTTGACTTTAAAGAACATGCCTTACAAATTGTGACAGCCAGCAAAAAAAAAAAAAAAAAAAGCTAATTTCAAATCAGCTTTTAAATTAAAATTCATGGAAAGCCATAAGTGGATTTTTGCAGAAAAAAAAGAAATATCAGGGCAGGTACACAATGAAGTGGGAACAAATGTCAAACAAGACAAGGTACAACACTGACATATTTATAAAAACAAGGGAACAAGGGGAGCAAGGCATTAGCTAGGAAGCTGCCTTGCAGCGGGATCTCAATAGATTGGAGCATTGGGCAGTGATTAATCGGATGAAAATTAAGAAGTCAGAATGTTGGATGCTGTACCTAGAGGGATGAGAGTTTGGTACGTTTCTAATACTAAAGCAATAATACACAATTCAATATGGCATATTTTAGAGCAGAATGGAAGTGATGGTGTTAAAGGAGTAGCATAATTTAGATGTAATTTCAGTGATAAATGATTATATACCCACTAGTTATCCTTCCTAGATATGTGTCACTTGAATTCTTCAATATGTGTTGGTATGGTAGTGTAATATGTAATAGCAGGTAAAAGCTAAGTGCATTTGTGTATTTAGGTTTAAATACAATTTGTATTTACAGGATATATTCACAACTTACTTCGCAATCTCAGATGACAGATTTGATTGAACATTTTGTTGCAGTAAGGTCAGCATAGCTGTCAAGAAACAGACTCATTTCTTTAGCGTAGAAACCACATGATTTTAGTGGTGTTTATGTGATGGATTCATAGCAGCTCTGTAAAAGTTTATTAATTGCATTCTGTATGTTAGTTTGAATGTTTATGGACATACCAACTTAATTTACAGAAAGAAAAAGGAATAGCTGAGTATAAGCCATTCAACAACTATGCAGAAGTCACTGAGAGACAAGAAAATCTATGAAAAAAATCCCTAAGATGTAAGCAATCACAAAAGAAGGACATTTAAAAAGAGCCTTTGCAAGAGGGATTTCTACTTCTGAAAATTAGATGGGCATAAAATGTGCTTGAAGATTCTAGAAGAGCCTAACTGGTTTACTGGTTGGAGCAGATAAATCTTGGTCATACAGACATAGATGAAGAGTACTGTTTCTAAATATTTAGTTTCTAGTTTAAACTGAAAACTACTCTTTTCTTAAGCAGCTTATGAAATCACTGGAAGAAAGAATGGAAAGAGTTTGGATTTAGTAGGATTTGCCAGGTAAACCAATTGATATGTCATATTGTAGGCTGAAGCCTTGTCTAAAAGTAGAGAATTGTAAGAATTTATCCTGTAAGAGGAAACCTGAAAATTAAGGGTTGTGCTCTGGGAGAATGCAGAAAGGAGATAAAGGTGTGATTAGGCCTGTTTTTGTGACATTTACAAGTTAGTCTTTCTATGTCAATCTCTAAGGGTGACAAAAAATAATGGTAGAATCATGTAGGGTTGGAAAAGGCCCTTAAAGATCATGGAGTCCAACCTCTAACCCAGCACTGCCAAGTCCACAACTAAACCATGTCCCTAAGCACAACAGATACTCATCTCTTAAATACCTCCAGGGATGGTGACCCCACCACTTCCCTGGGCAGCCTGTTCCAGTGCTTGACAAACCTTTCAGCGAAGACATTTTACCTAATTTATGATCGAAACCTCACCTGGTGCAACGTTGAAGCCATTTCTTTGTTATTTGGGTGAAGAGATTGACTCTCATCTGGCTACACCCTCCTTTGAAGCAGTTGTAGAGAGCAAGAAATCCCCCTGACCCTCCTTTTCTTCAAGTTAAACACCCCCAGCTCCCTCAGCCACTCCTCATCAGTGCTCCTGACCCTTCTGCAGCTCTGTTGCCCTTCTCTGGACATGCTCCAGCACCTCAATGTCTTTCTTCCTGTGAGTGGCCCAAAACTGAGCACAGGACTTGAGTTGAGGCCTCACCAGTGCTGAGTGCAGGGGGACAATCAGTGCCCTGGTCATGCTGGCCACACTATTGCTGTTCCAGGCCAGGTGCCATTGGCCTTCTTGGCCACCTGGGCACTCTGCTTGTCATGTTCAGCTGGCTGTTGACCAGCACCCCCAGGTCCTTTTCCACTGTGCAACTTTCCAGCCATTCTGACCCAAGCCTGGAACATTGCATGAGGTTGTTGTGACCCAAGATCTTTGTTGAATCTTATCTATGTAATGTTAGATAATGTGTGCACAAAAGAACAATCCCTTGTTTAAAGGTTGCTGCTGATATTTTTCTGCAAACTCATAATAGTGTTAGCATTACTGCAACATCTTTTAGTATGGCATAGTCTTTCCTTTATAGTTATTTCTACTGAAGCATAAAAATATAAAAATATTTATGGTTTAATAGCATGGGGGTGGTTACTAGAGCTCTATAGACAAGAAAATTGCTTGGTTAACTTTTTTTTACTTATCAAATGAAATAGTCTGTTGTCTGTGATCTTGTCTTCAATTAAAAAAAAAGACTGTTAAACTTGAGACCGTGCATTTCATCTTTTGGTATATATTCTGCCACAGTTGGCTCAGTTGCTATATTGTGTCACACCAACATAAAGATTTATTGAAAATTATTCTGGTTAAAATAGGCAAGTTACAGAAAAAAAAATACTCTCTCTAGAAGCATAAATTTTTTTTGTACCCTTTGAAGGGATTACAGGAAACAAACTGGTTTGTTTTCATTCTGAATTTAAATTATTTTATGATAGTTCTACAATTTTAGTTTTCAATGGCATAAAATGTGCTAACCATTGTATAAGCTGCTTTTGGTCACATTTAAATTTGATGACTGAACAGTAGATAATTTGAAGTTTTGTAATCTTGCATAGATTTAAGATTTTCTTTTTTGAATCAAGCACATTAAGTGAATATTCTGTTGCAATAATTTGTAGAGAAATAATTAACAGTGCTGACATTTAAGTTGTCATTTGAGGTTCCAGAGTTAGCAATTGAGAAGGTGTCATGGGAGTTCACATTGCTTACTTGCATAAGAATGTATTCATATAGAATGCAACACTATATTGGTTATATTAAGATGGTATTTTCAGGTTATGCTTGAGTGATCAGGTGCTGTGCCTTAACTGATTTTACTTCTTTTATCTTTGGAATCACTGTTTAGTTTTCTAATTATCTGAATGTCACTATTTTTAGAATTACTACTGGGGTACAGTGGTAGAGCAATTAAAAAGTATTGCTGTGTTACCTTCTATAGAGGTGCATTATGAGGCCTGAGATATTTGGCTTGTCTGGAAAAGTTAAGCCCCCATTTAACTTGACTGTAAAGAGATATTTATTTGGCTGGCGACTCAGAGGCAGTCGCGTAGGATGCTGGCTTTGTCATTCTCTTGTTTTTCTCTAGAAACAGAATGCAGCTTTTTATCAACCTAACATCTAAACTCAACCTTGACATCTAAACTTCTACCTTGAGAGGCATAACTCTAGTTAGAGTGAAAATAACAGTAGCACAATACTTGCTTGCTGTCTCTGCCTTCTGCAGATGCTTGCTCTGAGCATTTACATGCTCAAGGCTGAGTTTGGGCTGAACAAATACTGCATCTGCTTGAACATCCCGTTCTTCTTAGCAGTTGGCAGCTCATGATGATGGAACCTGAGTTAGTGTGAGTGTTCCTTGCAGGGCCAACGGCATCCAAATGTCTAACACCACCAGCAGCAATGGAAACTTTGCTTCAGTTTGCTGGTAGAAGCAAAAGCAAGCAAAGCTCTCCTAGAAAATTTGAACTAACAGAAATACTCTACATTTTCTACAAGCTGAAAATGAGGATTGGAGCGCTCTCCCATTCTTCATGGGAGTAACCCGATTACTTCTAAGGGTGGAGCCTTAATCCTGACTTTCCCTCCCAACCCGAATGCCACATTCTCATAAGACCACATTGCAACTTTATTGCAGGCATCACTATTTCTTACATTGTTAGCACTGTGCTATTACCCACAAGGTTAACTGGTCAGGCAGATATAAGCCGTGGTCAGTTTATTTTTTATTTAGGGTACCTACCTGATCAAATTAGTGGGAGAAAATGTGCAGGATCCATGGAGAAAGACACAGACATATGCATATACAAACATGCATAAACACAAATGTGCAGTCTGAATCGTACACTTGTTTTGGGTGTTTGCCTAGGGCAAAAGATTCTTGGAAAGGTATTCTTGAAGTATTCCATCTCCCAACACAGTCGGTGTGGCATGAAAAAGACTACATCTGACTTAGGCCTTTGCGCCTTCTTGGCTCCAGGGTTGCTTGGCCAAGTTTCTGCTGGACATTTCTGGGGCATGAGGCAGAGTTCTTTGCAAAGCAGCTGCTCTTGCTCAGCTTCCCTGCCCCAACTAGTCTGAGACAACTTGGTTTGGGGGCTGTGTTTTCCCTCACTGATACATTAAAATCTGCCTTCTTCTGCTACTTACTGTTTTCAGCCTGACCTCAATCAAGTCTTAAGGCCAAGCAACGAAGATACCAACAGCAAAGTGTATATCCAGGGAATGGTTTTCTCAGGCTACTGGACATCATCAAATTTTATGTTTTTCTCATGAATAACTGGCCAGGGTTTGAGCCTGTTTTTGAAACAAGGAAACAGGACCTTCAGCCTCTGACAAGTTACCTCTTCCATTGCTCTTTCTAGGAAACAGCAATTAGATCTGGGTTTTGTGTGTGTTTGTGTGTGTGTGTGTGTCTGTATGCATACTTTAGAAGCTGCTACCATTGCTGTAAAGTGGTGAACAAGAAAGTAGGAAAGAAATCAGCCCTGGTTTTACTTGTATCTGTGGCCTTTGAGCAGTGAGATATATTTTCTGCTTGCTTCCTCCTGTCTGAAACACAAGACTTGAGAATGAAGATGGTCCTGTAGCAGTCCTTAGAGACATCAGTGTGGTGTGTGAGAAACACCAAGATTAAGGCAAGAGTTGAGAGAGGCTGAGGAAGGACTAGGTAGATGAAAGACAACAAGGTGGGTACAGAGTGCATGAGGAACGGAGTTGGACAACAGTAGTTCGTAAAGTAAGAGGAATGAGATTCTGCCAGTAAGGACCCAAAATCACCTTTGTGTATTTGCAGCTGTTTGTGATGCTAATTGCTAGTTGTACAGGCACTGATGCTGGGCAACGGAGAATTTGAAGGAGAAATTGTATCCATAATGCAATGTTAATCTTTTTGGTGCAATTTCATGATGTACCTGTGTTACTTAGTTGTCAAGTCCATTGTGGATACAAGCACAATGCCTTTCATGGCTCTCTTGCTGCTGGAGCAGGAAAGGATTACAGGTCATGTGAAACAGAGAACTGAACAAATACAAAATGGAGAACCAATCCTCCATTCAGACTTTTGTAACAGTTATGAAGGAGAAAGTTTGAATGGAATTTCTAAAAGTTCATTAGCTACTCTCATAATGTTGCATAAAACCAGATGTACTGTGGACAAATGTCTGCAGAAAAAAATTGGTTCAGCAAGAACTTAATTGTTTTCTAAATAACTAAATACAATAGTTATTACTAACAATGAATTTATTAATAATTACTAATTACTTATTGCTAATTACTAAGTAACATGGTTATTACTATATTATTAAATAACTTGGTTATTTAATAATGTTAGAGCCACCATGGAGTTTTTCTTTAGTGATCCTTTTACAATCTTGAATATTCTTCCTCTGCCTTAAACCAATTCCAGTTCCATCTCTTTAAAACCTTCCATATCCTTCATACCTATCTTATCTTGCACATTCTTGTTTAGGAACATTCAAATAAAAAATTACCTTTTACTAGAAATGCTGTATTCTGTGTCCTCTACCATCTCAGGAAAGGCTCAATTTTTGTTCCCTTTCTAGTGCTGCTTACTTTTCAAATACAACTGTTGAATAATTAAGTAATTATCTTTTAGAGTTGTCTAATCATGAGCTATAAGCACAGGGATTTGTGTGAGATCAGTGACTAAAATGTCCTTGTTTAATGTCCTATTCTAACTGGTTTTGTATTCCTGACAAACACCTGATTGCTGCAATCTATGATTGAGTGAATATACTTTTCTTTATGAATAGCTTGTTGATGTCCTAGGATTCTCTGGGACAAAGGCAGCTGCATACATATAAGGTGATATTAGTATTTTCCATCTTATCAGAGAAAGTTCACAGCTGGGGAGATATTAAAGCAATATTTTCAGCTCTCCACATTCCCAGTAGTCTAAATTGAAAACCCAAATATAAAATCGAGGACTAAAAATAGCTTTCCCCCACTCAGTTCACAGTATTATAAAGAACCTCCTACTTTACCTACTTCTCAAAGCCATAATGGTCTTTAAAGGCCAATTCTAATGATCCTTATATCTAGTCTAGATTCTACTGACTGAAACAATGTCACTCTTCTGGAGTTTTTCTTCAACAGGCAAATGGACCTGCTGATGTGATTTTTTGGGTCTTTGTCCAAAATTTTCTTAGTTTCACTTCTCCAACCTCAAAACTTCACTGGTATAGACCAGTGAGACAGGGCCAGCCAAACCTACATGGTAGCAATTTTTTGAAATGTTTCGTGCTTCCTACCAAAGCCATGCACTTATGTCAGTGTTAACTATTCAGTAGAATTACAGATCACCTGAAGTATGTGAGGATGCTTGAAAATGGTGGATTTTAGGCCCTCTTGTGTATGGCTACTGCAAAAAAAGAAACTATCAAGGCCAAATTTGTGCACATAACTTTTAGCAAATAGAGAAGAAGGGTGGTTCTTTGACTTTGAGTGCTGGACTCAACCCTGAAATATGTCATAGGTTTCATAGGCTTTTCAGCTAACTATTTGGATTAATTTCCAGATGTGAAATATTTATATACTAATAATTATATTCTCATTTGTTTAGATATCCTTTTTCTTTGGCTGTTGCAGCAGTGGCCATTTCCTGTCTACTGTGCATGGAATATGTAGGAAACAGTCCTGGCTTGGCTAGCCAGTCCTCCCATCCAATAATTCTCTTGGCTGGGGTTCAATAACTGAGTGGCCATGACATTAATTATTCATATGCATTCTTCATTCACAGATTGTTCTTCTTACTCACTTCAGCAAAAGTAGTTTAATGCAATTTCATCTTGCCTGACAGAGAAAGATAACTCTAAGCCAAACTAATGTTTCTGTTAATATGCTGTAATGAAAAGGTGTTTTGCATTCTCATCCTGTTTTCCATGTGGTTCAACACATTTCATTGATCATTTTACAAAATGACTGTTAGAGTTGCATTGAAATCAGAGGGGTTGCATTCAGATTTTCAGAATCAGTGCGATACTGGAAATTTTTATATGGCCTTTAAGAATTACCACATCTGAAAATTAGGTTTTTAATAGACTTTTCAATTTATTTATTTAAATAGCAGTTTGTTTGTGCAGAAACATTGTAAATGTCTTTGTTGCAGTTTACTGTCATTGTGCTAAAAAGCAGCCAGTTCGGACCATTTAAGATTAAGCTGCTTTGATGGTTCTTGTTATACTGTGTAAAGGATTTTTCCCACCGAGTTTTATGCTGAAAAGAATTCCACAGATCAAAGCATCAACTGACATGCTGATAAAGAGTTTTTTTTATGGTCTTCTTGCATTTTTTCAAACCTTTGGGGAGAAAAGAAGCATGTGTTCTTTTGAGGTGTTGAATTCTTTATCAGTTCATAGAGATTAACTGTATTTGCAACATTAGGGAGTGCTTTCTAAACAGATTCACAACATTGCTGTCCTTTCCTTAAGTTTTGGGAAGTGAATGTTAATCTATTTTTGCTTTTTTTAAGAGCACTTCCAAGCCACATGGCTAGTCATCTGTTACTGCCACATGGAGCCAAACCTGCGAACGCTTCTGCTTCTGCCTCCTGCATCTTTTCGGGGTCTAGTAGGTTATTTTTCGTAGATGTGAAACTTGATGTGTTGTTATACAAATGGTGGATCTGGAAATATCTTCTATCATTTTTAGTGTGCACTCAGCCTTATAATTCTGCATCCTTCTCATTGCCTGGAAAGCCTGTTATTGTTGGTGTGTGTTGGGTGTGTGCATAGTCTGTGGAAGGCATAGAGTGCATAATTGGTGGAACACAGAGTGAAGTGGCCTAAGATGAAATCTTTGAATCGAGAAGAGGGTTTTAGTCAACTACATTTGAAAAATGCTTAAAGGAATCCGTGGTCAAGTGAGAATACATTATTTCCATAGTAAGCAGTTTCCTGTTACAATTCCCTTTTTTGTTATCTTTCATTTTGCACATATAACTTCTGCACTATTAGCCTCAGTAAAGACAAATATCCGACTACTATTAAAGTTGTTTTTTTTTTTTTTTTTTTGCCTGTTGCTATTGAGGATTTTTCCCAGGCCTTATCATCCTTTGTACCTCAATAACCCCTTGCTATGAGATACATAATAAAAAATAATTTTGTGACTGTTTACATAAGGCCAAGCATAGATTTTAATATGGTTTTATAGTTCTTTGGAGCCAATTGTGTGAACACTCTTTATTTTAGTCAAGTTCAATTGCATTATTTTTATTTCTTTAAAGATCTTTTTTATAGCAGTAGGTTCTGGGTGCTGAGTTGTGTTCTAGAGACTTTTTAACAAGTTACTGTCTAGCAGCTGGCTCACAGTATGTCAGCTGTTCCACAGTAATTTCACATTTTTGTTTTATTGATGTACAAATAATGGAAATAATTTAAGCTGGTTTAGCCCTCAGTTAACAAAGCTTCTGATAAGAGACTCCTCACATAGAAAGTTTATAATATAAAGGGATGAATCATAGAATAGTTTGAGATGAGAGGGACCTTTAAAGGTCATCTAGTCCAACCTTCCTTCCTGAAGGAGCAGAGATATCTTAAACTAGATGAAGACAAAGGTGAGGATACAGATGAAGAACAGACGCAGGAAGAAGAAAAAGATTGCAGTGATAAAAGTCATGCTGTATATTCCGTAATTTTTTCCACTGCCTTTTTGAACCTAAGATAAAGGATATGTAGGAAGTGAAGTAGAATACAGGCAAATAGTGTGCCATTTTTTCACTTACGTTATATCAGTTTTATAATGTATGTATTCCATAAAAAACATATTTGGTACCCATGCATTTAAGGTGCCTATACCTTTGAACAAACAATTGACGTAAATACCTGGATCTCTTTTAGGTATGCAACAAATTCCTCAAAATCTGGTTAAAAATTGTGCTGCTTTTCAATGATTTTAGGTCAAATGAAGTTAAACAAAGTCACAGGACTAAAAATCTACAGAGTTTTTGTCTACAGCTTAAATTTCTGTCTTTCTGTCCCTTGACAGTCCATGAACAGATATAAGCATTTCTAGGCCTGGTTCATCTCTTCTTAATGTATAGAACTAAAATGAGACTGTTGAAATTTGCCTTTAAAGTTCTTATTTCTGTCCAATGACTCTAAAGGAAAGTTACAATACCTGGTTTACATAGAACACTGTATATTATATATCTAAAGCTAAGTGAACTGAATCTTAGACTCAAGAAACACTTTTCACATCAATGCGATACTTTCCACCACACAGAGAAATAGAATAGCAGAAAATACAGAGGCAATTTGAATATATAGTCCTATTACTTCATGTGACATTTCTTTCTTTAAACATGCTGCTGCTAATGAAATGATATAGAGAAGCTTGTCAAAACAATGTCTCAGAAAGTGAAAGATGTTATTGAACAGAATTTTGATTCCTTGACTTGCTGTTTTCTTTTTTTAAAGACTGCTTTTTAAATACAGTTTTGAATGTGGAGGAACAGGAAGTGATATGTACTTAACATCTGTTTGAAAAATGTGACATTTTTCTAAGAGTAGTTATACAAATGTTGTTTATTTGGTTTACCTGTAGAGGACTGCAACCTCTCAGAGAACTCAGAAACCAGATGATTATTGACATTGTATTTATACACATTTTATTTTGAGATCTAAGATGGGTATTCCTAAACAGCATATAATGAAGAAGAAGGTTTCCTCGCTTGGAAGTTTCTTTTTTTACGATGAGTTACAAATAACTAATTCTGATTAAGAAGATAGCAGTGCAGTTAGGGTTGTGTGACTTTTTTGGTATTCTTATATTCTATAATTTTCACACTCTTTTCTGATGCTTTTAGGAATCATTGTTTGTTAGCTGTGAATTTTTTGGGCAACTTGGTATTGGTTACTTTGGACCATATAGATTGTGTTCAGACATCACTGTTTCTACAATACCATTTATCCTCAGAGAACAGTGATTTGGGAGTGGGAGAAGCATTTTTTCTTTTAAGTAAAAATAACTTTCAGCTTTTTTATTCATTATACTTCACTTTGGAAGCTCAGGGTTTTATTCTTGTTTTATAATTTTGGATGAAAGGAAATACAGAAACAAACCAAACTGAGAGTTCTACAGTTCATTGTAGTGTGTATGTCCTAACTTGTGAATTTTCAATAATAACTTTGCCAGTAGGATCACTAACTCAGTCTCTTTCTGTTTTATTATTGGCAGATCTTTTGCCACAGTTGCAGTCGTACCAATAATCAGCAGCTTAAATAATTCTGTCCTAATCCATAGGTTCTTTTTGAAGAATCCATATATTACACGAGTATTTCTCTAACACCTTGAACAATCATTATCTTCTGCAGTACTGTGGATTAGCTTTTACTTTTGGCACAAAGTTAATGTGAGTATATGCTGCTTCCTCAGATGATTATTTCTCTGTGACTGCATATTGAAATCTAAGGAGCTTTGTGTTATTTTTTGAAGCTCTGTAACTACCAGTAATGCAATGGTATGTGCCCCTAAATTATTTCTTTCTCGTCTGGATGTGTTCCTGTGCCCCCTGAATATTTTCCTTTATGTTCGATATATTTGCTAGCAGGTATTTCAGTTGTTTTATGGTGTCTACTATAGTACCAAAGATCAGTGTTTAGGCAGCCAAACCCTGCCTTCTTCTGCTTGTCCTCAGCAAACAAAACCAACAGATTTTTCTCTCTTTTGGAAATAAGAGAAAAAGATCATTTTGCCCTGCTGATTTATGGCTCTACAGATCCATGGTTTAGCCATGGTTTTTCCAGCATGATATGACTCCCCTGAAGCTCATGCACCAGCCTCCATTCCTTTTCCTTTTCCATCCAGAAAGAGGAACTATGCTCTATAAACATCTCTTCTCAAGGCAAATGTGCTACAAGGAGAAGAGAAAGCTGTGTATCTTGTGTACAGTAAGTTATGAATTGTCTTAGATATGGAATGTTTTTAGAGATTTTCCCCTGAAATTTATTTTCACCTAGAAAGTGTGTGATTAATTTGCATCAATTTTATTTCAGTTATTTATTTTTTCTATCTCTTTTTCACCTTGTCCCCTCCATACTATACTTACTTATTTGCATTGTAGTGACTCCTACAGAATGTGCACAGAATCTGAAGCACCATTTATCAGACATACAGAGATGCTTGCTGTAAAACTTAAATCAAGAAACAGGGAAAACAGAATCACAGGGCATGGACTATATTCCTAGTTCAAAATTCAGATGTTTTTTCACTTTGCTTAAATATGACAAACATCATAGGAGGTATGATATATTAAAAATGTATTCTTTTTCAGCAGATTGTTCAACTTGACCATCTTCATTTGGCAGTTACCATTTGATATCTTGTGCTTCAATAATAATAAGTTCTGTAAGCTCTGAATTTTCTTGAGGCTTTCTTAATGAGAAAAGCAGGGCTTTTAAAAGAGAGAAGAATTTGTATTTCCTTTGATTTAACAATCTGCTATCTTTCCTCACAATAATGTATTCTAATGTAATTCAAAATGACTGATACTCATAATTCTACAGAGGATTTTGGTTTCCAGAGCTACATAGTGTTTCTGTAGAAACACTGTGCTTTTCTTTCAGTCATTTGCAATACTAGGTTTTCTGTAAAACAAAATTGTTGTTTTATTTCCTGAGAATGAGGCATTCAGCATGTTCTACTGTGTCTTAATTTATGAACACAGTCACTTTTGGATAAATAAGTTGATTTTTCATTGCTGTTTTTTTCACAGAATCACAGAATTAGTTAGGCTGGAAAGAATCTCCTTAGATCAAGTCCAATCCCACTGCTGAAGCACAGTGCACAAAAGCAAATGGAATTTTGTGTTTTTTAATTTATGCCCATTATCTCATATCTTCTTAGTGGGCACTAGTGTGACAAGTCTGACTGCCTCTTCTTCATTCCCTTTCACTAGGTATTTTTATCCATTTATTGATGAGATCTCCGTGAGGCATCTCCATGCTGAACAGTCCCATCCTTCTCAGCCTCTCCTGGTAGGAAACAGGTTTCAATCCCTTAATCAACTTTGTGGCCCTGCTCTGGACTCACTGCAGTAAGTTCATATCTGTCTTGTACTGGGAAGCATTGAACTCAGTACTCCAGATGTGTCCTCACCAGCCCTGAGTGAACCCTTAACCTGCTGGCAGCACTTTTCCTAATGCAGCCGTAGAAGGTGCTGACTTTTTTTTGCCATGACAACACATTTCCTGCCTCACGGTCAGCACCTCTGTCCGCCGTGACCCCCGGCCCTTGTCTGCCTTGTCAGCTGTTTGTCAGCCAGGCAGGCCCCAGAATGTTCTGCTCCATGGCCTTATTCCTCTCCAGGGACAGGACTTTCCTCTTTCCCCTGTTGAACTTTATGAGGTTACTCTCATCCAATGTCTCCAATCTGTTCTGATTGCACACCAATCCAGACTATCAGCCATTCCTCCCAGATTTGTATTATTTTTGAACTTTTTGAAGGTGCACTCAGTCCCACCATCCAGGTCATTAAAGAAGTGTAGGCTCCTGTGTTGACTTCTGGAGCACGTCACTAGTGATTTGCTTCCAATTGGACTTGCAGGTGATCACAACTCTTTGGACCTGGCTGTTCAGGCAGTTATCAATCCACTTTTCTGTCTGTTTGTCTAATCTGTGCTTTGTCAGGTTGTTGATGAAGATATTATGGAAGACAGTCAGTGTCAACAGCCTTACAAAAATTGAGCAAAGCAACATTTACTTCTCTTGCCTCATCCATCAGGTTAAATGACTATCAGTTTGGCTAAGGATGATTTCCCCTTTGTAAATCCATGCTGACTAATCCCAATCACTTTCTTGTCCTTCATAAGTTTGGAAATGTTTTTCAGGGTTATTTGATCCATCATCTTACTGGGGACTGAGGTGAACCTGACTGGACTGTAGTTTCCTGAATATTTCTCAGTGCTCTTTGTGAAGATAAGTGTAATTTGCTCTCTCAGAGTCTTCAGGAACCTCTTCCAGCTGCCATAACCTTTCAGAGATAATCAAGGGTAGCCTTGCAGTAACATCAGCTGTTCCTTCAGTAATTCAGAACCTGCAATGTAAGTACACTCATAAGAAGAAAAAGCAGTCTAATGGTACAGTGCAATCTAAATAGCTGAGGCAGACAAAGGCTTGAAAGAAAATCACAGCTAATTAGTATCATGGTTACCTGGTTACCCAATGGTTTTAACTCCTGTTTTAGCCAAAAAGGCTGTCTGAATTTCTTCATGTTGTTTGGGAAATGTGTACAAATGGTAGCTAAATGTGTCTGAATGTGTGGGAATATTTTTTCATTACAAGTCATTAGTCTTTCTAGTCTATATTGCCACCCAGCTGTGATCAAAGAAACTAGGATGTTACAGGGCTCGAATGTTTTGCTTTTGCTTCTGCTCAAGAAACAGATTACAGGGTATGCTTTATTTGCAGCAGGAGAAAGTATGAACAGACTGCAACAGGATGGATGAAAACAGGGCATTTGTAGCATTAACAGGCACAGTCTGAATTTGTAAAGAGAGATAATTTCCTCAAAGGACCCAGGGGCTGTGGCGATCCTTATCCTGCAGGACATTGTACTTTAACACAACAGCTGTCTTTCTGCCTAAGATAGTATCTCTTTTCTTCCCTTTCCTCTGAAACATCTAAGCTCAAGCCCATAACTTTGGTATGCATTTACGTTTTTGTTTCACTAAGTCTAAAAGCATTAAGATATGTAAGTGCCCTGTTTACTGGTTTGTAGTGGATCAAGTTGTGTGTCAGTACATGAGATTCTCTATTCGTCACTGAAGTAGAACTGGAAGGAAAAATTGTACAAATGTTTGTGATGAAATACATACTAATCACTACAAAAATAAGAATATTGTAAAACTTGCATCCACTTTTCAGGTTTATGAACATACAGACTTAGAGGATATACAGAAAAAAATCATTACCCATATTTGATAAGTAGATAAAATAAGGAATATAGGAATATGAAATAAAAATATTTATGCATCCATGCTTTGCTTATGATTTTTCTTTCAGTTTTTTTTAGTTTTGTTGAAGCTACAAAGGAAAAAAAAAAGTGTTTGCTGAAGATTTGACCACAGTTGCAGAGTAGAAGTTGTCTTGCTGCTCAGGTTTGTAAGATGCAGTACCTATATAAAGGCAGCCAAATTGCAGAAGTGCATTTGCTGTTTTGCTAACTGCTTTATTTTGTCATGTGTTAAACCAACTATTTTCTGTTACGATTAACTGAAAAAAAAAAAATGTACTTGTGACATCAAATTCCACGAATACAAACTGCAGTGTTAGTGGCTCACTTTTGCACACCTTCTTTCAGATCACCTGCCCTTGTTGATCATGTGCTATTTTCTATTGGTCTTTCATATGCTTCAGAATTTATCCACACCTCATATTAAGTTTGTTACGTGGTAAGCTGATTTCCTTTTCCAAATTAACTGTATATTGACTCTGAGATTAGGAGCTCTTGTGTTGTGATATGTCAGAATCTCCAACACAGGCAAGTGAGTCACCCTGGTTCAGAATGTGTCCAATGCCATATAAAGAGTAATTCATCAAGGAGCTTTGCAGTTTGAAAGTGGATGCAGATGGTAACCATGAGTAGAGTTTTTCCAGAAAAACATTAATTCTTTTTATTTACATTTGTTATACTTTCACCTGAAAATTCTGTTTAATGTTGCAGGAAATATGTGCAGATAGATTTCTAGACCACAGAATTTTGAGTGTTCCTCAAATTTTCTTAACATCAGAATAGAAGTTTATAATTGGCCAAGGATTGAAGCTAACCTTTATGTTTTTGGTGATCTGCTTTTTAGTGTAGCTATTAGGGCACTGTGTCCTCAGTAGGCTGAATGCATCTGTGTCAAGGACTCCTCAGAAAATACAGTGAAAGTCAGAAAAGTGGGCAAAATAAAATGGTTACACTTTTTTGAATTCAGAAATACAATACATAGGAGCCATGCTGAGTGTTTCATAGCATTTTCTGGACACATAAATTGATAAAGTTCTGTGACTTGTACTTCTGCAAGTGCTGCACAGCAAGAAGCATTCCATTCCTTCACTGCCATTGATAAATGAGTTGAATTATTAGGAGTGAAGACAGACAGAAACAGAAAGAACTTGGCATGATTATCAAATCAATCTGTAGCAAGTTTTAGGACAAATAACAGCGTGGTCTTTCAAATATGCCAAAGTAAACAGCTTGCATTAGAGGCACCAAGGAGACAATGAAAGCTGCATCCATACAGTGCCATTCGAGGTTTCTTTTCAGAATATTAGTTTTCAGAATATTAGTGCCCTTCAAACACCATGACCATACTCACTGTTCAGAGATGAATTGAGAATGCACCAGAGGGCAGATGATATTGGATATAAAAAAAGAAAGTGAACTCCTGAAAAGAAGTAATGTCAGTGAAGTTGTTTCAACAGGGACTTTTAAGGATTGAAGGGTCTCTTCATGCCCTTAAGGAGATCACAGTATCCAAATACCAAGCTGGTTATTAAGAGCTGGGAGTGCATGGACATCTGGTAATGAAAATCGTAATATAGGATGGAAGGAGTCTACAAATGCGTTGCAGGTTCTCTGTCTGCTTTGCTATAAACCTTCCTGCCTGGAGAACAGAAAGAGGATTAACATACTCCCTTTGCTCCAGGATGCACTGCCTTTTCCAGACTGGCCTGTTCATATTTTGGAGAAGAGAATATTTGTTTGTAATTAAATATATTGAATAGCTTGCCTACCTGTCACCAAAATTATATCCATTGTCTCTGTTTTCCCCTCTGTAATAAATTTGGCATAAAATGTTTTCTACTATTAGTTTGTGTTTCCTCTTGTTTATTAGTCATATCCATTGTTTCTCCTTTTTTTTTAACTTGAGAACAGGTTCAATTATTTGTTATGTGTTGCTGGAGTGCCTAACAACATGAAGCTGAGGTGCTGCAGTGTTCCTGCAGTACAACTAATGAGTAATAATAGTGCTGGTAGTAATAGAAGGACTGGTTTGTTTAATAAATCTAGAAGGGAACTGGTTTCGCTGACTTAGAGCAGAGTGAATGCTGCCTGACATTTTCCAGGGAGACATTAATCATACTGTCTTCCTAGAAGAAGTAAGCAAAATAAGAGAAAAAGAGAACTACAGACTCGTTAGTGCCCTTGGGGCAGGGAGAAAATATAGCTCCTACTGTGAAAAGATATGGGAGACTTGAGTGCACAGAGATGTTAAATGGCTATTAGATATTAGAGGCTGTCACAGCAATGAACTGCTATGGGCACCTCAATATCAAAAAGTCATTGTGAAGAATTCAGAAATAAAATAACACCTTTATGTTCTAAAAGATACACTTTTATTTGAAAAATATCACAAAACTAACTCACTTCTCTTGTTTGATTTGTTATTTTTTTTCGCAAAGGAGTATATGGATCCAATTTTATATTAATGGTTTTCTCTTGAAAGCTTTTCACTGAAGGAAGTTTAAGACATTTCAGAACTATTTGCTTAACTATATTAAGTGGACCTCTGAGAAGCAGTGTAGAGATGCCCAAGCCAGCATTTAATGAAAGCTACTGACCTATTAATATAACTCTATACAACTACTTTGCACATTAATTCAGGAAAAGCAAAGCAGAGCTGGAAAAAATACTGCATGTATTCTGCTAGGTGGACAAAAAGTGTTCATTTGAGGAACTAGACTCTGTTCCCATCTGCTGTAGACCTGTTTCCGTCTGCAGTAATCTGAATGGATTAATACATAGGATGAAGCATAAAGGCTCAAGTGTCAGCAAGACACATGGGGCACATGGAGGACAGGGAGGTGCCTGACTAAACTAGTGGCCTTCTACAATGGAGAGACTGCATCAGTGGACAAGGGAAGAGCTACCAGTGAAGTCTACTAAAAGTGTTAAGGCCCGGAATGCTCTCGAGGTAGTGACAGCGCCTTTATGTGTGTGTGATCCCTGCCGTGGTGAGTTGTATAACTCTCCCAAAGGACAGAGTCCTAGCTACCACAGATAACCTGTTTCTGCTGGCTCCTCTGGGATGAGAGTTTCCCGAGGCGTGGTGTGGTAGTGCAGATGAGAATAAAAGGCTTAGACAGAGGGCTCTTCTCCAGGATAACAGCCATTTATTGTAAATCCAGTGTTGCTTTGTGAGGGTCCAGAGTTATCCAGGTGGCTGAGTAACCCAGAAGGGAGAGCCAGGAAGAAGCCCTGCAGGACTCTTTTAAAGGGAGATGGGATCAGGAAACACCCAATGGGGAACAGCATAGTTCAAAGTGACCAGTGGAGAAGAGCTTTCCAGGACATAGCCATATATGGCATCTGAGATATGGGTACAGGTAACACAAGGGAAATATGGGATTTTACCACAGCTCAGGCAGAGAGTTCAGATATTGGAAGAAGAAGGCTGAAGGCTTTGCCTGTGCTTTCTTCCCACCAAAACCTGAAGCTCAAAAGCAGCAGCTTCTGCCAAGCACACTGCTACAATCTACCTGGACTTCTGTTAAGTCTTTGACATGGTTCCCCACAACATCCTTCCGTCAAAATTAGAGAGATATGGATTTGATAGATGGACTGTTAAGGGGGTAAGGAATTGGTTGGATGGTTGCATCCAGAAAGTAGTGGAAAATGGCTCGATGTGTGGATAGAGATTGGTGGTGAGTGGTGTCCCGCAGGGGTCTATGTTTGGACCAGTGCAATTTGATGTCTTCATTCATGACACAGTGGGATCTAGTGCATCACCAGGAAGTTTGCAGACACCAAGCTGAGCGGTGCAGCTGGCACACCTGAGAAACAGGATACCATCCAGAGGGACCTCGACAAGCTTGAGAAGTGTGCCCATGAGAATCTCCTGAGACGCCAAATACAAGGTCCTGCACCTGGTTTGGGTCAAGCCCTAGTATCAGTACAGACTGGGGGATGAACACATCAAGAGCAGCCCTGTAGAGAAGGACTTGGGACTGCTGGTGGATGAAAAGAAGGACATGACCAGGGAGCATGTGCTTGGATCTCAGAAAATCAAATGTATCCTGGGCTGTATCAGAAGCTGCATGGCCAGGAAGTGGAGGAAGATGACTCTGCCCCTCTGCTCCACTCTGGTGAGACTCCACCTACAGTGCTGTGTCCAGCTCTGGGGTCCTCAGCATAGGAAGGACATGGATCTGTTGGGGCAGGTGTGTAGGAGAGAGACAAAGATGATCAGAGGGTGGAGCACCTCTCATATGAAGACAGGGTGAGAGAGCTTGGAGTTGTTCAGCCTGGAGAAGAGAAGGCTCCAGGGAGAGCTTATTGAGGCTTTTCAGTGCTTAAAAGAGGCTTATGAGAAAGATAAAGAGAGACTTTTTAATGGGACCTATAGCAAGGGACAGGACAAAGAGTAATGGTTTTAAACTACAAGAAGTCAGGCCAGAGTAGATAAAAGAAAGCAATTTTTTTACAATGAGAGCAGTGAAACATTGGAACAGTTTCCCAGATTGGGGCTGATGCCCCATCCCTGGAAGCATTCAAGGTGAGATTGGACCGGGCTCTGAGAAATCTTTTCTAGTTGAAGATGTCCCAATCACTGTATGGTGGTTGGGCTAGATGGCCTTTAAGGGTCCTTTCCAACCAAAATCATTCTATGATAAGACAGGGGACAAGACATTATTAAATCTGAAGAACCTCAGATATAGTTTATAAGATATATCTTAAACTATCAGCAGAAATCTTAGCAATGATCCTTCTTACAATGAAATATTGATCAAAGAGTTGATATACACTCATTGCTAAGGTAATTTTGAACTAGAGTTCTCAAAGAATTCAGAAACATTTAAGAATCGCTCCAGAATGACAAGGAAAAATTAGAGGTATTGAATGACAAATAGAAGTGTAAGGCATTTATTATTTTTTAATTTCTATTCTGTAATAGGTATGGATGAATCTAGAAATAGTAATTCAGGAATCTAATATAGTTTTAAAACTCTTCAAGAGAAAAATATATTGAAGACAGCTAAATGCAAACTTAGCAAAGACTGATTTACTGTGGTTCACCAAAATGAAATCTTGATGAAGTGCACCCTCAGTCAGTGCACAGATAAGGGTGGTGTCGATCTGCTGGAGGGCAGGAAGGCTCTGCAGAGGGATCTTGTCAGGCTGGATCAGTAGGCTGAGGCCAATTATGTGAGGTTCAAAAAGGTCAAGTGCTGGGTCCTGCATTTGGGTCACAACAACACCAGGCACCACTACAGGCTGGGGAAAGCGTGGCTGGACGACTGCGCTGTGGAAAAGGACTGGGGGGGACTGGTCGACTGTTGCCCATTTTTCACTGTAAAATAGCTAGTTTTCTCTGTTAGACAGTCTCAAGGACGATTTCTGTAAACATAGCTATGTTGTTGTAAAAATTATCTTTTTACATTCCTTTCCCATGGACACAGATCCTTTTGACGGACACTTCTTTTAACCAATATAGTTAGAGACGGAAGTGTTAATTTTCTCCAATGATCTGTGATTTCAAAAAGTATATATAAGAATTAAACGAAAGGGGTTTCCCCCCCTTTCCGCCCTTGCTCTGAACATTAGGACTCCAGCTCTCATTAATTCTGCGTCTCGACTGATTACCGGGATAAGCCGTAATAACAGGCATCGCGGTAATAGTCGACAGCAGCTGAGCATGAGCCAGCATGTGCCCAGGTGATCAAGAAGGCCAATGGCATCCTGGCCTGGATCAGCAATAGTGTGGCCAGCAGGATCAGGGCAGTGATTGTGCCCCTGTACTTAGCACTGGTGAAGTCATGCCTCAAATCCTGTGCTCAGTTTTGGGCCACTCACAGCAAGAAAGACATTGAGGTGCTGGAGCATATCCAGAGAAGGTCAACAAGGCTGGTGAGAGGTCTGGAGCACAAGTCGTGTGAGGAGTGGCTGAGGGAGCTGGGAGTGTTTAGCCTGGAGAGGAAGAGGCTCGGGGAGTACCTTATCACTCTCTACAACTGCCTGAAAGGGAGAGCTTGGGGTCAGTCTTTTCTCCCAGGTAACAAACAACAGATGAGAAGAAATGGCCTCAAGTTGTACTAGGGGAGTTTTAGATTGGACATTAGGAAAAATGATTTCACTGAAAGGCTTGTCAACCACTGGAACAGGCTGCCAAGGGAAGTAGTGGAATCACCACCACTGGAGGTATGTAAGAGACATATAGGTGTGGTGTTTAGGGACATGATTTAGTGGTGGACTTACAGTGCTGGGTTAATGGGTAGACTCGATCTTTTCCAACCTAAATGAAGTTGTAATGTAAATGAAGTAATTACATTATTGAAAGATGGTGTTATTACAATGAAGTATCTGCATTGTTACTTTTGTCTAATGGGCATCCATTCTATTGTGGTAATGCAAGGGTAATATAATTTCCACATGCAGTTTAGAAAGCAGAATATCTTGCAGCTGACCTTTAACCACTTGCATTGAGTCTGTTCTCCCTAGTGAGGTATTCCACTTTCAGTGAATTGGATGTTCTGAAAGCTCGATCTGTTCAGATGCTATTATGGAACACTAAATTTGTATGTTAAAATTGAGAGGAAGAGCAAATGACAGCAGAAGTAGAAATGCCACACTTGATGGACCAGATTCTCATTTTATTTCCATCAGTTATTGCAATGTAGTGGAATTACTTCAGCACAATTCTGCCATAAATAAGCAATCATGACATTATCATGGTTAGAGAGGAAGCACTATCTAGTAAATAGAAAAGAATAATTATTTAATATGCTCTAATGATAGCCACTTACTTTCTGCATGATCTCAGGAAAGTGACTTTGTCATTATATTTTTTTTTATTATTTAAGTAGGTCACACTAACATTTTGCTATCATGTTGGATTGTTGTGAGGATAATTAAGATTTCTCAAGTATTTTGATAGCTTCAGGTAAAATGAGTAAATAAATGTAATTACATAATTTTTTCTAGGTAGATTGAAAAAAGAAGTTGCATTTGGCAGAAGTTTATTTATAATTTCAGTGGTTAGCATAATAAAGCTCTTATGTGAAGCTTATGATTGAGTGTATGTATTAGATCTTAATGTCTTAAAAGGGACTGGATTAGTGTGGTTCAAGAAAAGACTGATTAATTTTTGTTAATTGGATGGGAATGATGGGACAATTCCTCTAGCATGTGGGGAATCCTGCATTATTATAATAATAATTATGAATTCATTATGATAAAATGTACAATGATGAAGGGCACACAAATGAAGGGTATGGAAAGAGCGTCTTTAAGTCACCTCAATTTCTACTTTTCTGCCTTCTTGGTCTTTCTGCTTTCCACATATCAAAGAATCTAGGAAGTTACTCATATTTACAATTGAATGCTGTATTTTTTTCCTGCTACCAGTAATATAAAGAATATCCTCTCTACAAGTCTGCTTTTTCCTTAACACACATTCAGTAATAGTGTTTGTGAGGGACAGGTTAAAGGGCTATTATGAAAGCACATCAAATTACATTTACTATTATCTAACCTAAATGAGCCTCCTTGCAGTTTAATCCTGTGATTTCTCATCCTGTCTTTTGGAGGAATGCAGAATGAGTTAGTCTTTTCCACTTTTTGGCAATATTTTATGTAAGAGCATACAAACATGATGTCTTTTCTTTCATTTAGTCTAAACAATCCTGATTCTTTCAACTTCCTACGGCAGGTCATATTTTCTGAGTCAAGTCTTAACAGTTGCTACTTCTCTTTGACTCACTCTGCTCAGCTGACTCCTTTGGGGGCACTGCCTGGGGTTCCAGTCTTCTTTTGAGACAAGTATGTATCTCAGGAGGGAAATAAAGGGACTACCAGTAACATAAGAAAAATTGTCTCACCAACCAAATTGCTTCCAACCCCAAATCTACATTGATTAACATAGCCTGAATGAGAATATAATCATATAATGATATAATGACCATTTTTTGTATTCTTAACTGTAGTTCTTAACAGCTGCTAAATCCTAGTATTTCTAAAAGGTATGATTTGGGATAAAACCCCCTGTAGATTTAATTGATCTTTTTGTTAACTATTTGGTTTTGTGCCTTGGCATGCTGCTTTCACTTTTGCTGTAGGGATTAGAAACTTAATTTGGCTTCTCATGAAGCCTGGAATTATTACATTATTACTGTATTCAAAGAACCTAGAACTATTAGAAAAGCACTAAATATCACAAAAGTTATGATTAAATTTAGAAAATTGGTGGCATTAGTAATTTGCTTAAAGAATATCAATCTGTCAGTTACTGATTTGTTAAATAAGTTCATTTGTATATAATTGCTGGCAGAAACATTTTAAACTCAACTAAGCTTTCTCTCAGACTTTCAGACAGATATGATTTCTTTGTCTTTTCTATTTTATTCAGAATTTTTATCAACTTTCCCACTTTCTTCAGGCTACTGAGTTTCAAGTTTAAATAGTCTATGTATATAATGCAGAAAACAAAAGATCAAACATGAAGAAAACTTATTTCTGTGTGCAGGTTTCTCTGCATATGTAGTTTCACTCATCAGAAATGTGTTTATAACTTCTATAGGTAGTTTTCCAGCTGTAAGCGTTCTAAAACAATGAGCCATTATTGAGATTGCTTTCTGTAGTATTTTCTATTTGCTATTAATCTGTTTATGATTCTGAAAGACTTGTTCCAAAGTCTATTAAAATACATGGCAGACTTTCACAGGTTTTGGATCCATCCTTAAATAACTCATAACATTGACGATGTATTTTCAGTTGAAAGCATAAGGTTGGCACAGTATTTTTGTTTCTCATATGGGTGAAGCTGTTGACTGAGAATTGTGGTTTGTCTGAGCCAGCTCAATTTTAATAGAAAAATTAACTTATATCTCCTCCAAGACTGGTACTTTTCCAGTACTCGGTACTGGTGAAAATCTGTCTTGATTTGCAATCTATTAATTGTCACTGAGATTTTACTGTGTTTATGTCAAGGCAGAATTTGTCCCAATGTCCTAAAATTTATTTACCTTATATTAAAGACCTGCTTCCATTCAGGAATGGAAATCCATACATACAATTCTTAGAAAACCGTGCTAATTTGCTAACACTAGGACAATAATTTTGCATTTTGAATACCTTCTAGGCTCTAAAGCACAATTGTACAACCTCAACAATTCTCCTAATACGTAGCAAAATCTCTAATCTACAGAACACTGTCTCCTGTTACAGAGTATTTGCCACAGAGGCAATAATGGTAACTTCAGAAATGTTTGTTTTCATTACACAGGATGCAAAAGCACCTTTGAAATCAGTGGAATGAGATGTCTTTAGGCAGTTCTGAAAATCCTTTAAAGTACTCTAGCTGCAAATTTGCATATGTAAAAAACCTGAAAATCTTGCAGTGTGGCATCAAACAAATATGAAAACTCTAGTGAGCTGTGAGATGTCTACTGAGATGTATAGTAACATCTGCTAGTGCATGATGTTCATAGGTTGCTGAAAAAGCAAATTCTGCATCTTAAAAAATAGTTTGGAGAACTGGGGTGAGTAGTCAATACTCCGGAAGTTTTAATGGAAACAAAATTCCTCAATATTTAGCTGCAGATACACTCCAGGGATCTAGAAGTTTCCTTCTTCACAACATCATGCTTGGTGGCCTGTAATAGAGTCTGGGAGCTTTGAAGTTGGAACTCTAACCCGCTTTCTTGTTTAGGACAGGTTGAAGCTCTTAAGAACCAAAATGTAGAGGTAACTAAACAAGTGCTCTTTCATTAGTCAGCCAATAATTTTCTGAAGAAGTGGTGAATTTAGCTGTCATTTTTAATCCTCTATAGTCACAGAGCTCAAAAGCTGAGGAATCTGAAATTTTTCTGGGTCCCTTGGTTGCTGCTGAGGAAGCAAGTTGGCATGGACCCAGGCAAGTAACCATCAAAAAAGTAATGTGAATGAAAGACTCTAGTATAATGAATTGTTACAGAAAATTTCTGACCAACTCAGGTGTCATTTACAGATTCTTGGTATGAATGAAAAGCACAATCAACAATGTTCTGCCTGTGTAAAATTATATGGCACTAGAAATTGCTGCAGTTTCGTCGTGGAAGAGAAGAAAGACTACATGGCAATGCATTTCTGGTCCATCTCATCTAAGATGTTATACTTATGTGATAATGGAGAAAAACATGTTCTGCTGCTCTCCAAGCATACAGTGGGATAATTATGAAAGCTGAAAACACAAACCAGAAACTCTTCCAAATAAATGTCTTTAAGGTATTTGGTAATATTTCAAGCTACTTGAATTACTTGCATGGTGTTCAAACAGTCTGTAATTGAAAATATTTACGGCTATGTTTAAATACTTTGAAAAGACCAGACCTCAACAGCAGCTTCATGGTAATGAAGGGTTATTCAATCCACTGGTAGATGGAAGCTAGGGCAAGGACCTTGTGAAAAAAAAAAAATAGGGCAAACAAATGAATTAGTAATTTAAACTGAGCAAACCACACTAAGTCCTAACCTTAATATATTCCTAACCTTAATGTTTAGAAAAGTCCTGGGGTTGATCTTCTTTCATGTGATGAAATTTTGGCATATAATACAAAAAAAATTGTCTTCTGCACTTACTTAAGAGTTAGCTATCTTTGACATGTATTTTTAACCTGAGTGGAATTGCCCTTCATTGTCCATAGCATTGTAAGAGACACATTTATATTAGATTTTTAAGGGTAGGTGAAATGAATCCTATCTTTAAGAAAGAGCACCTTAAAAACAAGATTGCAGTTGTCTTTATTTGCCAAGTTATGAATATTTTTCATTGTTGTTTTTTGAATAAGTAGAAGGTCTGTCTTCTCTAAGGTGTACACACACACACACACACACACACACACACACACACACATACAAACACACACAAACACAATTCCACCAAAATCACCTTTAAATTGAGTTGCAAACAACAAATAGAGAGGTTTTTTCTTGTTTGTACTCCAAAGCTATGTGCTGATCTGCATTTCTCCAGTGTGGACAAATTTTTTAAGTGAACCTCATGTCATATATGACAAATTAAACCAGCAAATGTTAAGCACAGTTCCAGTTATCAAAGAAACATGGAGATGTTGGCAAGTAACCAGTTTCTAGGTGTGTTTCCCAAAAGAAAAGAGACCTTTGATATTATCAGGAAATGTTTGAAGTTTATGACACTGCTACACTTCCATCTGTCCCCAAACTGATGGTGGCACGTGCATCTATCCATGTGCCACTTCATAACACCCTGAAACTGAGAACCATAAATCATTCTGTTGCTGCACTAGTGACAGGTGCAGGATAACAGATGCAGCCTCCAATATATTAAGAGAATGCCATGATTTATTTGCATTAAGGCAGTCTGGGGTTAGCAATCTGTTTGAAACTAGATAACCATATGGTGCATGGCTGTTAGATGAGAATATTTGCTGGTAATAATGTACTGTATTAAAATGCTAACTCCAATATTTAGCCTTGGAAGGTGTCTCTTGACACCTGTGTCAGCTCCTTCAGTTCCTTCAGATGCCTGAAGACTACATTATGTGAGCTGAAGTGCAAAATGTTGCTAATCTTGTGACATCAAGCTTGGCAACTGGGTGCAGGTTTCCAGTAGAGTGAAGTGTTTAAACATGCAAATTTCCCCAATGGCCTTTAAGTTTGGCATGTACCTAACAACCTGACCTAGGTTCCTAAAGGAAGACATTTTCTGATGAAGCATTAGTTGTTGTACTTCTCACTTGTTACTAAAGATGATCATGCTGAACATACAGGCAAAGGCAGGATAGTTCCGTGATTAAGAATGTAGAAGTAAAAATTACCAGAACTGAGGCACACACAAAAATGTCAGTGAAATCGGTGAGTTCAGGTCAGGACAGAGTGTCATCTCCTTTACAGATTTCTCTGTAAAGAAACCTGAACATACAGAAACATACACAAAGCTCTTAGTTTAATAGCAGTGTTTCCATACAGACCTCAAGTCAGAGAAAGCATAAAAATGCAGTGATGTTGTTTAGGGTTCTTTGTGTAACTACAGGCCCATTATTTTGATTCCTAAAGGTATGAGAAGTTTAAGAACATATTGTCATGTAACAACCAGGGCTGACAGTTGCAGAAGAGCTGGCAGGGGTGGGTGGAGGCCTCAGGCAAGGCTGGTCAGGGCAATTAAGTACTGTGAGTGCCCTCAGGGCCCTGACATATTTTCATGGAAAAAGAAACCAGAGACAATGGAAAAATGGAGAACGAGATAAATTGGAGCCTGGCTTTAGTGAATGTGAATTGCATTTGAATAGCCTGACATCCTTCTTTGCTAACTCATTTTCTAGACAAAAGAAATGCCATCGATGTCATCTGTCTGGCTTACAAGCCATATGGGAAATTGGAAAAGATGCAAATTAGTGGAAGAAATTTCAGGTGAATATGGAATTAGACAGAGGAGAGACAGCAATAGGTGCCTTTGAAGGGGCATGTACTATGCAGAGGAAAATCAGGAGTGGAGTTCCTAAAGAAGTAGCCCAGTGACTGATGTCTGAATTATTTGCATATCATTTTAGGACTAAATGTGAAAACATGCTGACAAAACTTGCTTATGACATTGTGTTATGGGAAGTGATTACTACAGAAGAAGTTCAGGCTATCATACAAGAAATAAATACATGATCTTAGGATTCAAAGTACTTGAAATGGTAAAAAAATCCTCATATGTGGAAAAAATGTCAAATCATGAATTTAAGAAATAGTAGAAGGAATTTCCAGAGTCACTAAAGAAGACATGTCTTGGAAAAAGAAGGAAGATTTCAGCAGACTGCTTTTTCACAAAGAGATTATGAGCAACCAAAGAAATGCGACTACAAAACTGTACAAATAATGCTAGGGCATTGCAGTTACAACAAGTTTAGTAGACAAACAGATACCAGATTAAGATGCCACTTTACATGGTAGTATCCTAACAGCTGGAGGGACTGCTCTTCAAGGAATCCCTCTCAACTATAGCAGAAAATAAGAATTAGATTCCTACTTTCTATATGAGTAAAACTGGTGAAATAAGTCACACTTCTATTAATCAGCTGGGAATCTAGGATTTTTCATTTGCACTGATTGTATAAAATAAACAGCAGAAGAATCTGACCAGGCACCACTCATTGCATTTTCCAGCAGCTTGTTTCCTCCTTTGTCATGAAGTTCATAGATTTGTTGAAATTAAAAAAAGCTGACCTCACAATGGTCTAATTTTAGGACCTATTTGTTCATGAAGATTGAATTGCCAACAAGCTCAATCTAAAACAAACACCCATACTTATCTAAGTCCCTTCTCATCTTTAAAGTCAAAGTACTTCGTAGATAACTGTTAGAACCTTGTATCAATGCTCTGTTTACCACAGATAAAGGAACTAAGGCCCAAAGGTGGCACATCTTGCTGAAAACCACAGGAAATTGAGTTGTGTAAGGAACAGATCCCAGCAGTCTTGAGTTTCAGAATACTGCCTCATCTACTGGTACCTGCTGCCTCCCACAAATAAGTACCAGAAGAGTTTCCAGAGATGACCTGTAACACTCCTGACAAAGTAACTATCCAGCAGGAATTCTTCCAAGCTGTTAGACGAAAGCAAGAGAGGCTCTCCCTAACACCAAAGCTTGAGCACCAAGACAGGATTCCCAGACAACCCCTCTCTCTTTGACTGTAACCCTTCCCATCTGTATGGCTTTTGAAAAAACATTCATTCTCCCCAAGTCCTTAAGAGGCACTTAAATTTTCCTCCCTAGCTCATGGAAGATCTTTTCATGTTAGCACATGCTCAAAACCTTACGGCTAAGGAATTGTTTCATTTGAAGATGCCCTTGCCTTCCTCTGTGTCTTGTGATGGGAGTAAACCAGGGCTCGCTTCAGGGATCTGAAGTCACTGTTGCTGTTTATGTCCTGACAGAGTTGTGAGAGCTACAGGATTTATGCGAAATCCATAGTTTGGAATGAAGAATTTGGTAAAAATTAAAGAACCAGGGCCCTCACTTTTATCACATGCTGGTAGCAGCATAGCTGCAATTCTATGCACGTATCCCAAGTTCACAGCTTCCAAGTAGGTCACACAGAGGGCAGAAGAAACTCACAGAGTCTCTGGTATATGATTACAAACTCTTTTATGATGTGTAAATAGGCAGATAGAGAAGAAGAACATTGTCCTTTTAATACTTGAGGAAACAAAGAAGATCATGGTGTGAAGGATAAGCTGTTAGCTTTGCACAGGTGTCATCTGGTATTCATAGATTCACAGAATTTCGGGCCGGAAAGAAGTCTTAAATCATTTTTATTGACTCACTGCCTGTTAGAGGTTAATACATTTCACCCAGAGAAGTGAGCAATTTCTTCTTTCAGACTACAATGAATGCCACTGAAATTCCTTTGCCCACTGTAGTTTCAGGTGCTGCTGTAGCTATTTTTCTTGCTTAAGTTTCTCAAAGAGCCTTCTGTTTATAATTCCTACAGGAAACTAAAAAAAATAGTGAAATATGTTTGACCTTTTGATCCTTTTGATCCTATGGCCAGCTGGGCTTTTTTTCAGCTCTCACAAGTGTTTAATTTTCTCTTTTTAGGACAATGCTTTTGCGCTAACACAGTGTTCATTAAATTTCTGTAATTGTATTTAATTAGACCACAGAAATGTGTTACTGGCTTTGACTTCACACACCATGGGATTCTACATAACATTTGAATCTCAGTGGCATCCTATTAGCCATCAACATTTTGGCTTGGTGTAATTGTGGTCAGCTTCAGAGACAGACTATAAAAGTGATCATCAAATATTCTTCTGTCTTCAGTCAAGCTGAGCAATGAGGCACTCCTTTGCTGTCCATCCATTTTACAGTTACTGCTGACCCCAAATGGCTCTTTCATTGTTGCACAGCAATGCACATAGTGCCTGGCTTTGGAAAGAGTCCAGTTTCCCTGAAATAATGACAGGCAGCAGAGAATTAGCATCCACTGCCTTTTTTCTAAGTCATCTTCTTTTTTTTTTTCAATGTCTCTGCTAATGACTGTCATCCTCTTGTGTTCCTTCACCACGTGAACTTGGATTTTTGTCTGTCTTGCAGGATTTTCATTGCATTAATGAGAGTACTTAATATTATTGTAAGGACATTTATTAGGATGCACCTTACTTTGTCTCCCAGGAGAACACAAATTCCTGTATACACCTGTATATTGACATTTGTTACCACAAGATTTTTGATGTTGGTTACATAGGGCTGCATACAGGAAAATGTATAAAGCAAACATGATTCAAGTTGGGGCACTGTGAACTGCAGTCAGGTAAAACAAAATGAACAAAAACTGGTGGCAGGATTGGGCTTAAAGGGTCACATTTAATGGGTCACAGTCTACCTTGGAAGACAAGGGGGATGATGCATGGCTCTGTCCTGGGCATCTTTAGCATCTTTACCAACAGTCTGGAGGAGGGAGTGTGCCCTCTTGTCAAAATTGCAGAGGCAACCAAACCAGGGGAAAATGGCACACACTGAAAAACATTTTAAAAGAGAAATACAGTGCAGGAGAACATAACCGAGGTTGTTTTGAAACTCTAAAATACCCTCAGTGAGAGAGACTCAATCAAAAGGAAAGTTATGAGAGGTGGGGGTGTGCATGTGTGTGTACAAGTGCATGCATGCGTGTGTGTGTCCATTTGTATGTATGTGTATGTGTATATGTATGTGTATCAGAAAAATTCACATGGATTCATCAACCCCACTCTTGTACTTCTGAGCTACCTGGTGCACAAAGCTACAATGAAATAACTAGTAATTTCAGTTCCTTATGCGCTTACTGAGATTCTAATCTCTGAAGTATTGGATAGTGCCTTAAAAAAGGTACTTTAAAAAAAGTGCATCTTACTAAATGCAAAGACCTGCTGCGTATTTTAAATCAATTGAGGTGTGAATGCTCTACCATTTGGTGATCTGTCTCCGATGTGTCCTACCTAGTCAGAAGTAAATTAATGTTATTGAAATGGCAAGGCTAGCACTAAAAAATGAAACACTGCATAATCCTACATCAGACTTCTTGTCCAGCTGCATTATTACGTAGTTTTTAATTATAATCTGCATTATCAAATACTTTATCTGCAGGCTGTCTTTTATCACGAACTTTCCCCTCATTCAGTGAATGATCACTGTTCTTTACTGCTTGAAAACTTTAAAGCCTCTTCTGAAAACAAAAAGATACTAATTTCCTTTTGCAACTTCCCATGTTGTTTTTTATAACTAGAATATCCAGGCATGTATTTACTGTCATAGAATTCTTCAGGGTGGAGGAGGGATAATCTCATTCTACAGAATGAGAAATGAGAAACAGAGATGAAACAAGGAACCTTCCCCTGGTGAAAAAAGGAACCCAGGCAGGATTTTCTGAACCCACCTGGCAGCCAGTGCTGCATCAGTATGACCCTTCACTTCAGAGTAAACCCTCAGGATCAGCTTCCAGTGGCAGCTCCAACACCTGACTTACTTTAGAACTGTTTCTTAGGCTGAAAGTGGATGCCAGCCTCACTGGGGGATGTCCAGTCCAAGTGGCTGGCACTGCAGGGGAGCACTAGGGTAGTGCAAGGGCAGTGGTGGGCTTCCTTCCTCCCAAGCCTACACTTTCTCTTGGCTGTCCCTTCCCTGACACCTTCTTTACTAACAGTGGCCTCCTCTCTTGTTTCTCCACATTTACCTGCCTCTCACCATTCCTCTAACAGTAGCATCTCTCCGAAGCACAAATGCTTATGGCTCCATGTCATCCTCCACTGTTTTTCCTTTACCCTCATTTTTCTTCCTCATTTTCTCTCCCTTCATGCATCAGCATGCACGAGTTGAAAAGCTGTGCCCAAGTACTTCAGCAGTGTGTTTTGTGTATCATTGGGCACATTTCCAAGTGTTTGTAGCTGTAATTGGGGCCACAAATTGAAGCGAGCTCTCAGTGTGACACTTCAGGCCCTGACTAACATTTAATTAACATAGTCCTTAAGCAGTGAGTCATCACATAATGTCTCTTTTGCAACCTCATCCTGATTTTTGGTGTGTGATTCATGTAATCTTTCGTGAACTCTGTCACCCTCTTCACCATCATGGACAATAAACTCCTAATTACAGAATTACACCATTCCAATAATGAAATCAGGAGCTGTTCACAGGCAAAATACTATTTTGATAATATTGAATATTTGCATTTTTTAATGCAGCTGGGAATCAGAAGATACCAACTGTATTTTTTTTAACTTGTGCAAACTTCTAGCAAGGCATCCATAAATCAATGCTTTGAGAGCCAATTTAACTTTTAAACTTAGTGTAACATTACCATCTTTTTCTTTGCAAAGACACTCGCTATGTTTCTAAAAGTGGCAAAAACAATTACTCCTTTGAGTAATAATTAATGGAAAAGCTATTACAGGTGTTACAAAACCAGGAATTTCCCCTCTGTACACTGACTCTTCTTGCAGTGTTCCACGCATTGGCTCTACAACTCCACTGACAGTGATTTTCACATGCTCTTTATGAATCACAGAGCAGATTTACAAGTACTTTTTCAAGGCTATGTATTCAAGTGAGACCAACAGCTGTCACCATGATGCTTAAGAATCCAGCTAAAGGACTGAGGCTTCAAAAAAACTTAATCAGTTTAATTTTCTCTGCTCATTTCAGAAGAGAAAGCAGAGTAATGCTTCCAGCCCATTCTTTAAAGGATGCAATGAAATCAGCATTGAGTGGGGAGAGCTGCGTTTAAGGAGCAGCTCCACCCCCATGCTGTGCTAAATGTTTATGCAAAGTGAAGGGAACTATAAAACATTGGTGTTTGATGGGCTTAAAGCTACTGAGCAAATGTCTAAATTAAATTATGTTGCTTTCCCCATTCTCCTTTTCTTGGCAGAAGATATTAGCAGGTTGCCTTCTGCTTATTTATTGACACTGCTATTTTCAACAGATCTGAATCCCTTCATAAGACAAAAAGAAATAAAGTAGACTGGTATGGCACAGTAAACAGTTTGATAGGTCAAGCTATCACAAGCTTACCAACAGGGAAATAAAACAGATAATATCTGGGTTGTTAAAGCCTCCCAGATGGGCAGCTGCTCACTTTTCAGTAGGAACTCAGAAGAGCATTGCAGACATCAAATATGACATTTTTAATAGGGTTTGTACTATTGAAGCACAGCTATGCTCAACGGGCACAGCGGCCGAGTTCGGTTCTTTCTTTAATTCTGCTCCTTTGCATTATTTGCACTAACGCACTTCAGAACAGAGGAGTGGGTCAGATCAAGGGTTTGTCTAGCTCAGTGTCCTTCCTCAGAAAATGTCCAGAGGTACATCCACAGGGAGCAGAGGAAGCATGCAACAATCATTTGCCAAAACGTTATTCCAGCCTTCAACAGTTTGTAGCTTCATGCCCTCCTGGGCCAGAGGCGATATCCATGTGTTCCATCATCCTCTAAGGTTTCTTTTCCATAAACTTATCCCTCTAGTCCATGTAAGCTTCTTAGTCTTCATAATAATCTGTACAAAATATTCTCTATGGTGAAAATAATTTTTTTTCAACCTGCCATCTGCTACTACATTTGATATTTCTTAGCTTTTCTATTTGGAGAAGCAGATAATAACTGAAACATGTTCACCCTCTCCATTTCACTTGTCATTTTTCTGATACTGCTATAAACCACCTTTTTTGACAGGATGAAGGGTAAGATGAGGCAATCCAGTAGACAGATATGGACCATTTTCTGTTCTGAGGATCAGTAACTTTGCCAAAAATGGACATTTCAGTTAAGCAAACTGTGAGGTAATGTCAAATCTGATAAATAGTTTAGACTGCAAAAGAGGAGGATAAATTGGGAAAATGTCAAAACATTTCATTTTGACATTTGCAGAATGAAATATTTTGTATTGCTGAATTGTTTGTTTTGACATTATCTATCTGAAACCTACAAAGTTCTTTTCTAAACAAGAAAGTGGAGTGTAAAGCCTACAAAAAGACCAAATAATAAAAAAGGCAACTAAATGAAACACTTCATTTAGGATTTAATAAGAGTCTTCCATGTAAACCAAAACTATTTGTCTCAATTTGCTTTGAAGAACATTTGAATAGAAATGTTTTTATATTTCCATTCAGACCAAGGTCCTGCTGTGGTTTTTCAGTGTGGCTGTGGAACAGAGACATCTGCTGTGTTCCCACCCCTATTTACAGGGCTTTGAGTAGATTCCCCTTTCCCCAGTATTTTTGGTTCTTACTTTCAGTTGCCATTCTTGTACTTGGTCATACAGATTTGTGCAATGGAAGGCAAGTACAAGCTGATTTGATATTACTAATGCAGAAAGATCTGGCTTGTTTAGCCTTCCAAACCAAAGGTTAGCAAGTAATACAGATGCTCCATATAAATATGTAAGGATAGACATGTCAGGGGAAGGAGAAAATACTCACTGAGTGAAGATGATTTAAACTGAAGGACAAAATTAGCAAAAAATCCCAAACCACCTCATGTGAAAGAATTTAGTTAGGAAAATTTTTAACTCTCTGAGAAACAAATATAGGGAGATTGAAGGGAATAGAAGAGTATGTTTAGGACGGAACCTGATCAGTTCATAAAAAGACTTACATGATGTAGTACCCTAGGATAAAAACCAGAACTTTGTGAATGTTTTGTGCCTTTATCACAGTTTACAGAAGTATACAGAAGTTGTCTCATTGGCTACAAATCCGGCATTAAATGTGTCAAAGGATCCCAGTACTATTGCCATACACCGCATCAATACTGACATGGATGTATATTTTACTATAATGTATCTGTATGATGAATTGAATTCCTGATGATTGAATCGTGGGCAAACATGAACCAGAACAGCTGGTACTCCCGTTCCTAAAAGAGTTGAGATTTGCAATATAAATTGTCTACACTACACTGAAAACCAACTGCCTCTCAGTAGGCAATATCTGCAGACCAAACTTTTGGAACTGTAGTTTGGTCTGCAGATGGGGTTAAATTAGCTTAGGAAGATGCCTTTGGCTCCCAGGTGAAACCTGCTGTCAGAGATGGGCTATCCTCCAAAATTATCATTGTGAGAGAGAACAGCTGAACACTGATTTAACATTTTAGGGTGCTTGGATGGTCACTGTGGCTGGTGATGTGATTTGTGCTGGAGAGTTGGCACCCTTGTGCCTGGTGCCAAAAGGGAAATGGGGTTGCTCCTTTGTGGGGAATTAAATGGCTGCTGTTTGCTGCTTGCCTTGCACTCATCACTCATTGAATGATGTCTAGAAAAGATTTCTACACCACTTTCAGTCTTTGAAAATATGTCCCATCCTCAGAGGTGGCTATATGCAATGCATACTAGCACAACATGTCTACAAGGCAGAAATTATTTTGCTATTTTCTTTCTTAGCATATTTTCTCACTCACATCTGTGGGTTGAATAAAATTCTAATTGTAGTAGCACATAGAAGGCAGCCAGGTAAGTCTCCATGTGCTGTGAATGGTACAGACAGAGAAGTCACTCTGTGCACCAAAAAGGTGATGTGTGAGGAATAGGTATGCCCAGAGGGAAAGGAAGCAAAGGGGAGCACATCATGGTGATGGTCCAAATGCTTGTGCTGCGAAGCAGCTCAGCTTCAGCAGCAGTGATGGGAAGGCATCACTGGGCCCAACCTAAATTTGTGCTGTTGGTTCAGGCTGAGGGGCAGGCTTGACAGACCGAGACTTGCCTGTCACCATGGGCTGGGCTGGCCATCCCTGGGCTGTGGCTGACCCTGGTCCCTGTCCCTTTACCTGCTGTGCTCTTCTGGCTGGGTGCTGTGGGACATGGGAAGCTGTGGATGCCCCATCCCTGGAAGTCTTCAAGGCCAGGCTGAGCAACGTGGTCTAGTGGCAGGTGTCCCTGTCCATGGCTGGAGGGTTGGAAAAAGACGGTCTTTAAGGTCCCTTCCAACCCAAACCATTCTATTATTCTATGATTCTGTGAGTCTATGATTCGCTGATTCTAGGATTCTATGATCCTATGATCACCGTGTCAGGAAGAGCCCTGCCCTTGCCCTTGCTGTCCCTCCCAGGCCCTGTCTCTCCTGCCCTTGCTGCACCACTGCCTGACACCCTGAGGGACAGCTCAATCTGTACAAGGTTTTAGGTATAGGTACATGTATTAGAAATTACCCTGCTGACTCAAACACTTTGATGAGGATGAGTGATGCTCCTTTCTCACAAAGAACGGACTTGCATGACTACTCACCCATTACCCTGCACGGTTCCCAGTGAAACATTTTGGAGGAGCCAGCTTTGCTATCAGAGACTAAGGGAAGCTGCTGGCCACACTCTGCTGTGGGTTGTCCATCCCCGTGGCCTCGGGGCGACACCTGAGGCGTTAATACATCAGCACTCCCGGGTTTTTGAGGTGAGGTCCTTCGTGTTCGTGCTGGTTTCCACTTGATGGCAGCAGAGCCCACAGCAACGGGAGCGGGCAGGTCTGAGAGCAGATCTGGTTGTTACTACTGATGGTGAATGGCAGACAATGAGCCCTCACAGCAAAAAGGTGGCTCTTAGAAAGAATATGCAGTGTATTTAGATAATATGGATTTGGATAATTTGGATATATGGATAATGATATGGATTGCAGATGCAAGAGCGGTAAGCCTGGCTCTGACAAGAAATGGAGTCTTCCTGCCTGTTTCCTAAACTGGGAGGCATAAATACAGAGTCTTTTGCAAGAGATGAAATCTCCACCACTGTAAATATGTATGAGACCAGGTGTCCTCAAACTTTCTTAGAAAATTCAGTAACTTGGGAAAATTGCATATTTCAGGTTAGTTTTGTCTGCTTTCAGTATAAACCATTTGTTCCGAATTTCAGTGTGCTGTGCAAATAGAAAGTAGCCAGAAGTTTATTGTTTCTGAGGCTGAGACACTTTTCAGCATTGACTTTACAATTGCTCTCAGGGAAGTGCCCACAGAAGAAGCAAAATGAGAAGCATTTCAGAGAATAAACAGAGAAGTACAACAAGGACACAGATTTACAGAAAGAATACTTTTTGCAAGGTAGTCAGCTGCTCTGTAGGCAAGTCAGGGTTTTAATTAGGTCTACATTTGCAGGTGTTTCCTAAGAGCCTAATCATCATTATTTGGAATAAACTAGAGGAGCTTGAACTTTCCTCAATGCTATCTCCCACATGTCACCTGGCAGCTGTGGTGTTTACTGTGGTGTTTTTTGAACTCTGTTGGCATATTGCAAGGTCTGGAACAGTGGATGCTTTTCTCATTCTTGTCTTTGTTCCAAGGTTACATTAACAGAAACAGTATCTGTATTTTTCAAATCACGTCAGACACCAGTATAAAAATGAATTAAATATTATTCTCGTCTTCTTGGAAATGTTTGCCATTGCTATTTAATGGCTCTCCATTTTCCTGCCAGGATAAGTAATAGTTTTTGAAAAGACTTAATTTCCCATTGTTAAGTTATATACTCAGTAAACTGAAGGAAAGAGCCAAAATGTCAGCTGCATTGGACATCTCTGTTCCTTGCATTCTACTGGAATTGCAGGTGCCTGCAGCTTGCGAAGCAGGGCAGAAAAACTCAGTGGAGGAAATCAGAAGTTCCCAGAAAGCACAGCTACGTTTTCCGTGACAAGTCAATTTCTGACAATGTTTCCTCGTTACAAAACTAGATATAATGTAACATCCCACCACCTTGAGTCCCTTTAAAAGGACATATACTCTCGAAAAACAAAGCACTTTGTTACAAGAACTGAAGAAGACAAGAGATGGCCATATAGTTCCTTGTGTTTCAACTGGAATTCTGGTGTTGCACATACTGCAGGGGCCATAGAAGGACTCAGCAGGAATAGCACTGATATTCAAGACTGTGAGTAACTTTAAGTTTCTTCCTCTGGTTTTCATGAGAATGGCTCAGGGAAATGATGTAAGAACCTATAGAGTAGATATCTCACTCCGGCTTCTTCTTTTATTTTTTTTCCCTGCTTCATGTTCCCCACAGGACTAACTTCAGAGACTTGGAGAGGTTACAGGATGTGGGGTGGGATGGTGATCAAGGGAGCTGCCAGAAACACTGGACAGAGGCACAGAGAATGATGCTCGCTTTCTTTCTCTGGACCTTTTAAAAATTGCTGCTTCCAAAGGTGTTTCCCTACTTTATTATTTTTAATGTACTGAAGCATATATTTGTGGTTTAGTAACTTCTGCACACTACAGGTATCTCTTGCACTAGTCAATGTTAACTCTGATTTGCTTATTCACTACTTTGAGACAGGACTATGTGAGAAAATCTGTTCATCATCTACATTGTCAGGAACTAGTTTTTGACCTAAAATTACTCTATGACTGCAGTGCTTGACATATTTTTAAAATTCCATGAATCACAATTTATTTTCATCTTTGGGGAAAGTGGGAAATAGTTACAAGCCTCTGACACAACCATAACAGCCAGGAGTGTCAAAATTTTAAACTTGTTTAGGTCTTTAGATTCGGTTCCTGGAAGGTTTATTAAAGAATTAGTACATTATTAATCATTACAAATACATTGCATTTGTAAATCAAGCACGAGCACAAGCACATCAAAAGTGTTTATAACCTGTGGTCATGGATAAGCGTTCACTTACTGGAGTCAAAAAAGAACTCTATATTGGTGGAAATAACCCTTTATTAGGACATTTATTACACATGCAGTAATGTTTGCAGCCCTCCCTTGCAGGCAACTTTGATTGAGATTTATTTTTCTGAAATATCTGAACTTTCTCGGTAACAATTTCTGTGAAATCTCTCATGAGGCAATCTCCAGTGTTAGCACTAGACCCCAGGAGAGAGTTGTCACCAGGCAGCTGCACTGCTTCAACAGCTACTGAGGTTTTGAGCAAACACTCCACGCTCTTGCCAGTGAGACAAGATCATATCCAAAAGGAAGTTGGTGACAGATTCCAAACAGTAACAACTGGAAAAGAATTTTTTCCCCATTTGCTCTACTGACAAATTAGTTTGTTACATATAAACACTTATTTAATGCTGCTGGCTATATCAAGATGTTGCTCCCACCTGATTATTTATTGCTTCTTTGTGAATATCCATCTATTGTTTTATATTTAATTATGTATTAAGGCATTCTGTGTTTTCATAGGTACCATTTGATTGTCTTTCAAATCAAAATAATGATATAATTAAAATTTCCTTTTTCAGTAAAAATAATTATTTCTCCTTGTATAATATTGTAATATTTAATTTAATTAGACCAATATGTTCATTGACACATCTGGTTGATCTTTGATATTATTTATAGGGTAACAGCCAATGGTTTGGACAGATTTAACTTACTCCTATTCACAAAGTTTTGAAATTGTGGCATGAATTGGAAAGTGATTTGCAAGGGCATTTATGTTAGATGTCACTTTCCAAATAGATAAGGAAATCTAATAATAAAAATCGAACAAACAGCTTTTTTCCCACATAAAATGTTCAGGTGTTTTGAACCCTGTATAATTCTTTATGTTTTCATTATTTGTGAAAGATTGTCAAGAGATTTGGAGAGAGGTTTTTAAAATTCAGCACAGAAATAAAGAGATTCAGGAACTTTGAAAAGCTCTTCTGGATCAGTGGGTCCAGGTTCTAGGTTACAGAAAGCCATCATGCATCATCCTTTTCTTTAACTGGAAAATTTAAAAGCAATTTTAATTCAGGCAGATTTTAAAAACAATTGAAGATTAAAATTTCTTCATAACCAGTTACAATTACCTGTTCTCACTTTACCTTAAATATATTTTCTGCTCACTGTTTATCTTCTCAGCCAGCTATGTCTCAGCTCTTGTTTAGTTAGAGTAAGCAAGCCCATCTCTGAGCTTTCTCCTCAGGTTTTCTCCTCCTCTGACTGAAATGACCACCCTTCAAAGCACCTGTTTCTGCTGAATTTACCCTTCTTGGCCTGCAGTACACAGGGGTTTAGGTGAGAGCTCACTGATTTCTGCAGTGCCATTACCACCTTTCTTCCCTTGCTGCCTGATTCACCTAATGCTGAAGCTGAATGACACCGGGGGAGCAAAACCTGCCACGCTGAGTTTGCCTGTGACAATCAAATGCAAGGAATCTTGACAGGAGCTTCTTAATGAATCCATGAGATGGATGTGGGCCCCTCCACTGGAGAGAAGACTAATTCTGCTCACAGAGATACTTTCTAATGAGAAGTCATTGTTTGGAGATTTTTTCACCCTGTTCTCTGAAGCAAATATTGCCAAGTGCCCTGATGGGGACATTTTACCTGGGAAATGAGTTTCACATACTAATGGGCAGCTTATTTTGAGATGTGCCATGGGGACCGGGCCACCTGCATTTAGCTTTAACTCTGTTTTGGCAGGAGGTGTCCCAGGTATTCCCCAGAGAATGACACAGCCTTGCCCTGGAGAAGTATAAAGCTGAATGGAAGTGGGAAATAACAGTGCTTTGGCGCAACTTCTTAGCATCTTCTCTTGTCTCCTTGTGCCACATGCAGAAATAAAGATTCCAGGTACTTGTTGCTGAGTAAGCAGAGCTGCTCTTACAACTCAGTGCTACCAGTCCTACAAACCATGACATACCCTGACGCTTATTGCTCCATACAGTACCTAACATCTGTATGAAATAGCATAAAAATCTGTAATCTGGTGCTTGATGTGGTTTAGTCACTTCATTGGAAAGGGTTTGAAGGAACTGCTCATGGGGAGTTAGAAATACTAAACAGTGGATGAAAGGTGCAACCTTTATCAGTCAGCTGTGGGCTCTGAGCTTTGCTGCTAGAACAGCTCTTGAATAAAATGCCAATAGACTTTCTATCTCCTTGGTTGCTTGGTGTGACCTGGTAAAGACAGTAATAGAAACAGCACTGCTTAATGCATAACAAACTCCAGACTCTGGATCCCTGGTATCTCAGGGGGCGACTGCTGCAACAGAACAAGGCAAATTGAGGGTTATTCTGAATAAGGCAACTGCTAGTTCTTACCCCAGGGCTTTGTTAGGCTGTTTTCTCAGAGATGGGCAGGATCTAGGCCTTGCTGTCTTACAAAATTACACATTTCAAACCTTTCAAAACATTACACATGACAGTCAGCCATTCAGATCCACCCAGAAAGGCAAGCCCTATATTTCTAAGCTTTTCTTTACCAAGTATGTGATTTTCTTGTCAGACTAAAATGTTCTTCATACACATGCACTCATACATACACACATCAAAATCTCTTCTTGTAAACTTTTTTTTTCATCGAAAGAATTACTTTAATTTTCTTTTTAGGAATAACCTAAATAGCCTAAACAATTTCTTACTGCTGTGTGGGAGGTATTAATTATCTACTGGTTCCAGTTTTTAGAGGTGAAATGTTTTTCAAGTTGCTTTATAATGACAGAGATATGAGAAACCCCTAAGTTACAGCTAGGACGTTTTGGAGACTAAATTTCTTTATTCAGCCATTATAGGGCTTTTCTGCCCAACACTCTGAATCATTTATGGGTAGGTTAAGTAATGAAGTTCCAATTAAACAAAACAGAGACTACCTTATGCTCTTGCAAAGTCCTGACTAGAGCAACAGGAGGAATAGAAATTATAGAAGTTATTCTGGTCAGACTAAAAAAAAAAATACTGCAAAGAATCTCTGCCTAATTTCCTATGGAAATTAATTTCTCAGCTGAATTCCTTTAACTGAGGGTGGGTTATCTCTCCTCATTTACACATCTATTGATCTTAAAAACTAAACAAAAAACTCTTGTTCTTTCAACTTTTAAAAATAAAATATGTTAGAAGTTTTCATAGTTTTGATAATATCTTCTTCCTCCTATTTTCCTCGTCTGGCATTAAATGTAACAGAATGAACAATCCTAATAGTTTTCAGTTTTATTTTTTGGTGTTTTTTAAATTGAAAAATTAACAAAGCAGCTTGTCAGGAGGGAAACGAAACTCTTCTGTGTACTGAGAAGATAAAGGTAGAGAAATCAAAAATAAAAAAAGGCAAGAAAAATGATTAAAACTTCCTGTGAAACTTTATTCCACTGATTTTTTTGGTCAACAAGCCAAAAATCTTCTCTTTTCTCCCGTCCCCATGGAGGAGTCTGCTAGATGTAAAAGCTGCAAGTCTCAGTGTGCATCTCTCAGTCTCCTTTCTACCTGCTCCAAGTTCTATATTTTTTTCATGCAGAAGTGATATAAAGTGTCTCCAACCAATGTGCAACAAACAAGGCTGAGAAAGAATCTTTGTTCTACTTTTAGTTAGAGAAAAAGAATCCCTCTGCTAGTGTCTGCCACTTTCAAGGCTGGAATATCCATCTGACCTTCATCTGCACTTGTGGAGAGCAAGAGAGCTATAGGATAAGATAATTTACCTTTAGAATAATAGACCTACATGTCTAATGATGCTCTGACAAAATTGTTCTCATGTAATTCCAATCATCTATATTTTTAGACCATTATTAGCTTTTAAGTCTTAATTGATGCCGGAAGTGTCCATCATGTTACCTGTTATATCATCTGGCTGACAATTCAAAAGTAATATAATGGGACATAAAAGTTTAAAATTAAAGACTACTTAATGGTACTTAATGTATAGATCTAAAAATAAGAAATCTCAAGGAAAAATAATACCAGCTGGGCTAACTCATAAAAGACCTGTACCATCAACCATGGATAAGTCTGAAGAATTGCTGTACTTTTAGAAATGGACCAAAGCAGCAGCTGATGTAAATCAGTACAGGCCCAGTGACTTCAGTAGAATGAAAGTAGCACTGGCACAGAATCTTATCCTTTAAACAAGGTTCTCAAGGTGCTACTAGAAATGATTTATATTACATAGCTCTACTTCTGGGCTTACAGCCCAGTAAAGCTGTAGTTCTCCAAACAACTAAAACAATTCTCTTTGCTCTAGAAAGATTCACCATCTAAACAAGGAATAAGTTTGAAAATAAAAGTAGCTAAAATGTACAAACCTCCAAAACTGAAGATGCAACCATAACTTAGCAGTTTTTTAATGCTTTATGATTCAGTTGCTGTAGATCTTACTCCTACAAGTCTTGGTAGTTACTTGAGAGTACACCTCAAATGTGTCCTGAGGCCGGGAAGAGGGCTGCAGTTCCAAGACCTATAGCTCATTACCATCCAGACTGTATGCTAAGGGCACATTTACACAACTAAAAGAGTGTGGTCCTTGGCCCTCTGGGCCAAGTCCACATAGCTGAAGGCAAGTTGCCCATCTACATCCACACTGCCTTACACTTGGACATGGGTCTCCTCTGGATGATGTTTGGTGCCTCTGTAGCCCTCCAATGAGGTTACTCTTGCATATTCACATTTTAGCGTGTCTGAAATGATGTAAAAGCTGATTCTGAGCCTATTGGTGTGGTGTCTTCAAAGCACGAAACTGCAGTTACATGTTGCCAGCTGGACACGAGGCTTGAGGGCACTTGGGAGCTGTCAGTCTTTCTGCAACAGCACTGAAGGAACAAGGCAAAAACTGCTGCAGTCTCACCCACATTGTGTTTTGGGAGCTGTGCTGGGGGTTGAGCTCTACCCCAGATCCACTCAGGTACTGCCTGGCAGAGAGCTAGCTGGGATTTTGCCCAATATCTTTGGCAGATCAGAATTAGCACCATAATCAGAACCACATCCTTGCACACTTCAAGCTTTGGGAAATAAGGCTTAAAAACCACTGCAATACTTGAAATGCACCAAAAAAATCTGACTGCGTATTTTGGGCCGAAGTGGAAGCTAAGCTATTTTGAAAGTCTGGTCTAGAGCAAGTACAAATCTTTGAGAACACCAGTTGTGTGTATGTACCCAGTGTGACCGCTCTGACAACCCTACACAAGTTTTATGGGAATTCTGAACCTCCAGGCCTCCAATCACATCTATTGACTTCCTTTACCTTTTATTGTTCTGGACACCAGTTAATAAAAATCCAAATACTTATTGATCCTGTGGAAGTCAGGTCCCATAATATTCTAATGGAAAATAATTTAAAAATTGCCGTTAATTATATTAACTTCATTTAAGATTGAAATTGATATTTCTAATTGTATTGGTTTCAGACTTAAAATGAAGTTCCTTCAACAGCTTTGTTAGGACAATAAATGAGGAAAACAAAACTGTGACAATTAAAAAAGAGTCAACCATTGTATATTAGATGAGTCTCATCAAGTCAGGTACTAACTTGAAAGACATTTTCATCTGGAAATACTGCAGGTATCTTTGTTGCATTTATCGTCTACTAATTACTTAGGCCAGTGAGTTTTTCTGGTCTAGGCAAATTTGCACAGGAAAATATTACTTCATCTGTTTCCTTTCATATTGCCAATTCCATAGTTAATCAGATGGGCAATGCCTTGCCCCACAATGTGGAAAGTTCTGTTCAAGAACTAGTATCAGAAGATTTTTAACAGAAATGGAAATATAAACCCCAGACTATTTGCCATGGTAATTAGGAGAATAAACAGGCTTCGCAGTTTTAAAGTAAAAAAAATCTAAAGAATAAAATCTTTCCCCAGGACTGGAGCTCTTCACATTTTAAAACTTGGATGGATAGTGTCAGCTTAACTTGTGAATGCTCATTGTTGTTGCTCACCCAAACACTGCAAGACTTCAAATAAGCTGACAAAATCCAGTGGCTGAGTGAGAAATGTCCCCTCATTAAGCACTATCAAATTATTACTGTCTGCTTGAGACCCTGCACTCCTGGGTGACATGCTGCTGAAGCAGCAGTAAACTAGTCTAGCCCAGTCCAAGTCAAAAAATCAACCATATCAAAATTTCCTTCGCTTTTTATGCTAAGCAGAGCTTCACAGTTCCAGGTTCAAACAGGCTTCACTTGTTAAGGAGAGTAAATCTAAAAACATATTTTAAAGGATTCTTACAGACCTGAAAACATAAATAACTATTTGCATCTTCAGCTGCTCTTAGATGCCCCATACCTTTTTATTGCCATGATGGTTTCAAACAGCAAGCTAAGATATCTAGACATAAGGTAGACAGTACATATTACGTGCTATATACTATATGCTATATACTATACATAATATAGAATATATAATATATAATACAAAATATAGAATATATAATATATAATACATAATATATAATATATAATATATAACATATAATATATAATATATAACATATATAATATAAAATTACATATATTAAAATGTACGTTATATATAATATATAATATATAATATATAATATATAATATATAATATATAATATATAATAG
>VZRZ01003250.1:1089753-1110722 GCA_013398175.1 Climacteris rufus
AAGAAATGAAAAGGTGAGTTGACTAATATCCTGGGTGGAGAATCTGGCCAACCCAGAAACTCCTTCAGGCGGTTGCTGCTGTAAAATTGACCAAAGTCTACACAGAAAAAAAAACCTGCAAAAAGTGTAAAGTCTTCCTACAGAAGGAGAATTGGTCACACAGGACCATCATCTGTTGTCAGTTATGATAGGTAGGGGATGTTTCTTACCCAGTGCCAGGAGTGATGGATTTTGTATGTGCCGTGGGGTCATGCAGCAGCACAGGCCAGCTGGCTATGTGAACATTATACAGCTTTTACAGTTTGCTTAAAGGCTACTTTTCTCATTCTTTTCTATGATCAGTTTGTATTTTCCTTTTAGTGGCAAATTACTTCTTCAGAAAGGGGATTTATACCCCAACACAGTAGCACACTAGTGTATACATGCACAGATGAAACTCTGGGCAAACAATTTAGCTTGTGCATGGAGATGTTTATGGACAGCTTACAAGGGATGCTGATTGCTGGCCAGGCTTCCTCAGCCTTTTTCCCTTTTCCTTTGCACACTGCTGTCCCTTCTGCATCTGCTCCACTTTTTTTTTGAGTGTTGCAGACCTAAACAGGGCTGCTAGGCAGCTTTTGGTATCTCAGCTGCCTTGTTCAGAACTGGCTCAGGTACCTCTCAATTATGTTTTTGAGACTGAATCAGTGAACTCCACGGGAAGGGCTTAAGCAATATCACCTGGCTGTCAGTATTACTTCCTTTATAGTAACTCCTCTCTGGAGAAAGGTTGTCCTGTAACATATGTCTTGTACTCTCCTAAAATAAGGACAAAGAAAGTGACTACAGAGTATGTAAGGGTAAGAAGCTATCTCTGGAAGGCAGGGAACAGCTTTTTTTGCTACCCAAAACCACTCCTCAGTCTTCATTGAACTTCTCCTGAAAAACTCTAAAAATGAAGATCCGACCACCAGGATTCTTCAGAAAGAAGCAGTATAACCTCCCACACATCTCTATCTCACAGGGTTATCAGTTCATATGTCCTTTGCTGGCAATCAAGCCCTTGGCTTGGGTGGGTTACTTGAACTACAGTCAGGGGTTGGACAACAAAGCAGTAGGAAAGATGAAGACAGATGATTCTTGTGTGTATGTGCCTATCTGATGTACAATGAAACTGGCTGGAGCCCTACCCTTGTTCTCTGTATAAGACAAAAGACCCATTCACCAGTGTTTCCTGCCTGGCTATTTTCACTTTGATCCTAACACGAGGTATTACTCCACAAGCCTGTGGGCCATGTGCAGTATTCTGGCAAGGAGCATGTGCTAAACCTACAGATGAACTCCAGGAGGTCTCCAGCAGCCCTGCTCTGACAGATGCAGGATTCATCACTGGCACCGGGGCTCTCCTCCTCTCTTTGGCTGTACCAGCTCATGCCATATGAAAGCAGCTGTGCCTTCTGGGCATCAGACTTCTCAGCAGTGTTAATTAAACCCTACAGGCTAACCTATGTCAATGTAGTTTCATTCTATCCCATTCTAAATATGGTCAATAAATAGTGGGCAGGAAAATATTTTTTTTTTCTGAAGAGGGTCAATGAGAGAAATAATTTGAGCATTGCCCCCAAGAATAGCTGGGAAGAAAATGACATTTTCATTATTGGCAGATTTCCACCATTCATCTGTATTAGCCATGTGTTGGCTTTTGTCAATAAGATTTTATTTTTGCCCAGTTCTTCCTTATAGATATTGGAATTCTTTACAGCCTGTTAGGCTACTGTGAGACATATTTAGAAACACAATGTGTGATCCTACATCTCCATTCCTCTGTCCCCAGGGGAACTCCATTGAAAATGTTTCAGGTTTGGGACTGTGCAGCAAAATAATATGGCTTATCACATGAGGGGAAATATTTTGTGGAATTAAACAGAAATTAAAATATAGTGAGTGAAAACTGCATTCTCCCTGGGCACAGAGAGACAAATGATTATGTGGCCAGTGTTGTAAGAAATGTGTTGCTTTCCAGAAAGGAAGCAAGAACCAAATAGAAATAAAATGCAAAAGCTGTAAAAGAACTTGGTTTCTATTCCATGTTAGTCTGGAAGATTGTATTTTAAAGATAATTTCTGTCCAAATAGCTTCTCATCAACTTCTAATGAATATTTGGACTATATCTAACTTACAAGGAGTTTTAAAACATAATAGAGGGGACAGAATAGCACAGCCACAGCATGACTCCTCTGTCATCAGTACACTCTGACTTGTCCCCTGTGTGCCCTTCAGCTCCAGGCCATCAACAGAACAGGGGCAAGAGCCTAGGCTGCCATGATCTATCCACTGCAGACCTTCTGCTGGTGACAGACCAGTTCACTAAGCACTGAATAACATAATCTGCCATCAACCCAAGATTTATTTGGCCCACTTAATTTGGAATGACACTTCTCACTGTTGACAGTAGAACTGGACATTTTGTCATCCACCTTTAGGAAGTGCGTGGTAGATCCACCAGGGAAATATTTCTCCAGATTTTCCACACTGCATGCTAAATGCACTGTCTTTGCATTTGTAGAGGAGACAATTCAAAAGTAGATTTCTTAACCTTTTTTGTTGTTGTTTATAACCCCCCATTTTTTCTTAATGAAAAAATGGGCATTTTTTTCAGCACTCTAGAGTGTGAAATGGAAGCGGTGCCATGTTACTGTGGATAATGTTACTTTATCTATTTCCCCTGGTTTTATCAATGTAAGGGATCAGTTCCATTCATTGACTTACTTAAGCGATCACGTCCTTGGAAAAGCTGAGGATCCTCTTCAATTCCTGAAGAACCTGAAGATCCTTACATTGTTGTGCAATGTTCCCATGCCCTCCCACATGGAGCGAGATTTTCTTGGTTGCTTAAGTTTTGTAAAGCACTTTTATTTTTTTTCATAAGAAGAGTGTGCAAATGTCCTGGGGCTGTTGCTGGGTGTTATCTACCTGCCTGCTTCTTCCTGAGTTTTGTGTTTCAGGAATGGCAATGTTGACTTACCTGCACTCTGCATTTGATAAAACGTGGATCAAAGAAATACAGTCTCACATGTAGATTTGACTCTTCCCACTCAGCAGAGTAGGACAAGCCTCCAGGAGGAAGCAGCAGGAGAAGAAATCTCACTAGTTTATGACTGAGCTCAATTAATTTTGCAAATGGCATTAAATGAAAAGTCCATTTCATAACTGCAGGTGGCCCAAATGGCTCGCTGAGTCCCCTGTCCTTGTAAAAAAATATAAAAGAATCAGGGGGAAAAAAGTAAGGAACACTGTTTATTGACTTGGGAACAGTTTGTTCACCACCTGCACAACATTAGCACTTTGGGATAAACTTCCCTTGGTGCTCATGATCCCATTGCAATCACACTAGCTGACTGATGACAGAAGAGGGCCCTCACTGCTGTCACCAAATGGCACCACAGAGCAATACTGTTAACAGCTGTTTTCTCCCACATTAGACATTTGCCATTTTGCTCTAATTTTCACAGTTTAATTACTATAATGGGAGCCATGACAGTATTTCATTAGGACTGTTCCTTAACCAGGAACTCCTCAAGGAACACAATATTACTAAACAGCTAAGAGTGAACAGTCCCATTTATTGTTTGGTTATATCTTCATCCTGTAGGGATTAAACCCATTGGAATATCATTGAAGAAACTGGCCTAGCTATGACTGAACATTAATACAAGCAATTAGACAAAAAAAATCCCCAGCCTTTACCTTTCAATAAAGGCAGACATGTTTATTTAAGCAAAAATTACTTGAACAAATGCCATTGGAACTTCCAACTAAATTCCTTCCCAAAAAAGTATTCAAGCACATACTCTGGAAGTACTGTTGGCTTATATTAAAACATGTGCTATTAACTATCCTGTCCTGCTGTAAACAGTACAGTACATCTAAACAGTATTTAGGCATGTGCTTTCTATCTAGGAATATTTAGGCCTTTCTTTCCCTGCTTAGAAATTCCCCCCGTTATGAGACCAACAGTGCACTGGAATAGATGAAGACACTTTTATTGATTACAAAATGGTAAACCAACCAAGTCTTACAGGCCCAAGAATGGGTGCAACTATTGGCATATTTATTATTGACAACCATTGCTGAATGGAAACTAATACCAAGATCAGACAAGGCCTGAAAATTCTGTTTTTTTCAGGATTGCTTAAAATGATCTGCATGGTTATGGATGGATGTTGCAAAAAGATCTTTATGATGATACAGAATATTTAGAAGGGACACATTAACTAGTGCTGTTACTTGCCTACCCATTTCTACTGTCCTGAGTTTAAGATGAAGCAGCTCAAGACTTAGAGATGAATAGTTCCTGTACAGAGATATTCTTTGCAGAATATGTTCATAACTGAAAGAGTTATTAACTTTTCCAAGCAGAAGAAAAGCACCGAGAAGGGCATGTACATGGCTTTTCACATACTGTTTGTCAGCCCTGCGTTTGCCACAACACCACTGCAAGCAGCACAGATGAAAACAGTTTGGATACAAACTCTGTATTGATACAAACAAATAACATTCCATCTCTAACATCTGCTTCCCAAAATACTCCCAGTGGATCTATGAGCATCTCAGTATTTACATCAGAAAAATAAAGTAGTGTCCTTTGTCAACACCACCAGCGATTCCCAAGAGTGTAATGGGAATGAATCAAATATGTAACCAGACAAAGACTAAGGTCATAATACTTTGTAGTGATAAAAGGAGTTAAAAAGTCTTTGGAGCTATTTGTTTAGAGGCAGTTAGAATTGTTAATGGAGTATAACAAAGTGATATATTTTCTCCTATGTGGAATTAGCATTGCTTACCTGTATTTGCGTTACAGTAACATCAACACAAAACCATTACCATCACTAGAAAATCAGATGCCATTTAGGCAGGTTTCAACACCTAAGAAGTTATATACTTTGGATACAAACTCAATGGGTTTGACATGTGCAAAACAGCTTGATAACTGTAAGTTATCTTTGTGTAGACATCATACTAGAGATCCTCATGTGCTGAAATCTGCAAGGATCGCTCTTATTTTCCAATCAATCTCAACACAAAACTCCTACCAGAGACACAGAGACAGCTGGGACCTTGTTGCCAGTGAGACTTCAAACTCTATCTCAGGCACAGCACCAGTCACACCATGGCCACCATTGTAGCCACCACTGTAGTGTTTAGAAAAACTCAGTTTCTAGAAGAACAGCTGATTCCAGTGGGAAAAGGAGAGCATACTAGAATGATTTTTAGCATACTTTTAAATTTTTTTCTAAACAACATTTTCCCCTGAGACCTAGTTCTGGCCTTTGACTACTACAGGTTAACAGATTTGCACATTCATTGTTCATTAGTGGAAACTGGATTCAAGAATCTTTGGGATCTAAGGATATTTTGCTTGGGGACTCTGCCAGAAGTATCATTTATTAAACAAATATGGTTGGCATTTATGATGATAGTGTGTTATTTCTTTAAACTTGCTTGATTATGCTTCTGCCTTGGATCAGCTATGATAATATTTATTCCAAGGGGATCTCCTTAGTTTCAATGCAGGAAATTATTGCTAAATTAACTGGCTCAAAGTATTATTCCTGCATATATTTATTCATAGAACTATTTATAAAAGCGGCTGCACTCAAATAAGTATAAGATTCTTTATTAATTGATACATCTGTCCATATTAGTACTTCAGGCTTTTATATCTGTCACTATTTAGGGCCTCACACTAAAATTACTCAGGTTGAGCAAAGGTTCTCATTATCGTTGTCACACTTTGGATCAGACTGTTATGGTGAAGCTCCTGTAGATCATGTTAGATGTAGAAGAGAATAATGGTTGTAAAAGAGACTGAGAATCAGTTCAATCCACTTGCAAAGCTGCCATTTAACTTTTAAAGCAGAAATAGATCAAGTGAGATTTGCAAAGTAAAAAAAAAAGGCTGATTTTGGAGTTAAATTTAATTCCTTAGGAAGTCATAGAATTTTTAGCATTTCATTTTCAGTACTTTCATTTCTTTCAGGCTGGTTGTACTTCAGATAGTATTTTTTTAACCAGGATACTTGGTGCATTTAAGGGCCAGTAGTTAGAGGACTCTACAAAATTCTGGCCTTTTGGGCATTCACTTATAATCATTTGATATTAATTCTTTACATACCATTGGTACACTGTTCAATCCTGTGATTCTCTAGATAGAACACACTTTTTTCTTTATGCATGGTCCTTATGAGGTATACAACCTGACTAGGACTGGTCAAAAATGCTAGACACATTCTCAGAGTTATTAGGTAGAGCTCTTTGGAATTGAAATTAACTAAATTGAGCTAATTAGTTAAATAATTGTGCTAATTAGTTAATTAGCTTATTAACTATTTGAGCTAATTCAAGGCCAGGTTGGATGGGGCTCTGAACACCCTGGTCTAGTGGAAGGTGTCCCTGCCCATGACAGGAGGGTTGGGCTAGATGATCTTTAAAGTCCTTCCAAGCCAAACCATTCTATGATGCTGTGATTCTGTAATCTGTTGACTTTATAAAGGAAATGCTTCCCTATACCACTACTCCATAAAGATCCATAACACAATTCTTTATTCAATAATAGACACTACCAGGGGATTTCTTGTCTTTTATTTAAAGAATAGCAAGACATATAAGAAATTAAATCTACATTTAAATGTCAGTATTTCCATGCAATCTTAGGAGAGGGAGGATTTTTATACACAACTGCTCCAAATGCTGGTAGAACTTTTGAACTCTGCAAGCTGCTTGCTGCAGAAAAAAATTAAATCTGATTTCTGAAACCCTCGATGAGGGGAAGCTGTTCATAGGAGCTCCTGAAACTCTAGAACTTATGTATGTAGGGGAACATTATTTAAACTTTTAGTCTGCTTCTTTCATTTCCCAGCAGCATGGATGTAGCCAAAGGCAATGCCTGTAGTACCACGTGAAACGCCTTCTTTGGCACAGGGGCCAACTTTCAAGCCCTTTTTCCTTTCAAAATAGGGACACTATTTAATTGAGAATGATGCATAGCGTATGCCAAGTCCTAAATTATGCCTGGGAGTTGTTTAGGAAACTTTGAGCATAAAAATACCCCAGGCTCTATCCTAACAATTAAACAGTATAAACAATCACTTGCTGTGTCTAAAGACTGTGCCCAGGCTTTGTTTAATTTACTGTTATTGCTAGTAGGAGTACATGCTGGTAATACAAAGTATCTCAGGCTTTATAAGTTCTGAGCTGTACTTAGATGCTGAATATAATCCAGAAGTAGGTCCTATATTGAAATAAACTCAAAAAGAGATATTTCCTACTTAAATACTACAAATACCTATCAACTAGTGATACATGTCAGCATATTCTCACATGGCGTAACTCCCTGCTTTGTACTCTATCTGCTCTACTCCCCAACAGGATGGATGATTAATATTTATAGATGTCCTACAATAGTAATTATCCCAAATGGATGAGAAACCAGCTGCACCAAGGCTGGTCCTGGGCCCTCTTATCCCCTAGCAGCATTTCTGCTTTGCCCTCCTTCCCCACATGCTGCCCTTTCTGCACTACAGATGCTGAGTGTTATTTCTATCTGCAGCCTGCCCTGAGAACGCACAGCAACTTTTTGGGAGCAGTGAGGAGCCAGGCTCTGCTGTTTGGCATCCTTCCCACACGTCCTTGCTGCAGCTCTGGCTGTGTGAGCCACACTCCAGTGTGACTTCAGCCAGTGCAGCTCTTTGTTCAGGTGATGTAGCTGCAGGCTCTGCCTCCTCTGGACATGGCTTGTGCCAAACAGAAGGAGGCCTGCTCGTAGTTGGAGGGAGGGAATTCCTTGTTCACCAAAGGTTTTCAAGACATGACAGGACAGGGTGCTAATCTTATGTAGGCTCCCCTTCCCATGAAAGGCTAGACCAGATGATCTTTGGAGGTCCCTTCCAGGTTCTGTGGTTGTTGCAGGATGTAAAGTCAAGAGTCTGTGCTCGCTCTTGGGATTTTATTGTTTCTTCTTTCAGTCTTAGTCCTAGTACTAGTTTTTTCCTTACAGGCCACTGTTTTGGAGGGAGTTTTCCACACAAGATTTTAACCTTGCACTTGGAGACAAGAAGTCAGCTTTCTGTTTCAATATCAGCAGTGAACACTTTGTGAACACAGCTTTCTTACAGGGCTCAGTCTCATGGAGGTAATAGAAGAATTCCACATTCAGGTTTATTTTTTTAATCTCTTAGCTCTGAAGATCCTGTAGAGACTTTTGAAGCAACAAAAATATTTGAGTATCTGAGTTTATTGAAGTTACTCAAAGAAATCTACGTGAAGTTATTTTGGAAATTCTGAGAATGTGGATTATTGTCTTATCTTATTCTACTACAGACAGGATTCTTACTTGTTCTGTACCTTAATTAAAAAAAATAAAATCAGAATAAACTCTTTGGCGCATGGGTGTAGCCACTAGATGGGAGACAAGAGCTGGTTAGGAACTGGGAGCATGAGCTGGGGATGCACTGAGGGAGCTCCTATCAGCTGCCACTGCCAGCTGTGACATGCCACACTGGAGCTGCACAGTAACACATCTGGGACCACTTTTATGAGTGTACACAAGGAGGTTATTCACTGAACTGAAAATTTTTTTAATTAGTTGATAGTGGTGGTGATGAATTGTTGACGGAATGGGATATTTTAAAAATAACTGTGTTAATTCTCTGCCTCTAAATGGCTTTGCCTTAGGAAATTCTCCTCTTTCATCTGCAGTGCTGATGGAAAGGAACATTGTTCACATTAACTCATCTACATGAGGTCTATTACAAATAAAACTGCCAAAGGCTTTTATGGGGCAGGAGTGGTATTAGCCTATGTGTTAGGAGGATGGAATTCAAGTCCTTACAATGTCACAGACTTTCTGAGTAGCTTTAGGCAAGCTGCTTTTTTTCCTCTGTAATTCAGTTCTTCCTCGGCTTTTTTTTTTCCCCTATTGAAGTGGCATATAATGGAATTTCCTGTCTTCCCCAGTGGAGATTAATACTGTGTTAATAATAAGACTGTGCTATCATAATACTTCGCAATATAGAAATGTCTTTGAGCAATTTGTGGATACATTTTTTAATAAGAAAAAGTCTCAATTTTTCAAAGCTTTGTGTGGCTTCTTATATTTAACTTCAGCCAGGAAAATCCAGCCTGTTACCTAAAACTATTTGTAAAAACTGACCAAAGTAAAAAGTAAAGAAATGGAATAATTTGAAACAAAAAGACATACTTATTTTAGCCAAAAGGGGTGTGGTTTTAACCAGAGGACTACACCAGTAACAGAAGAAATTAAGAACAGCAGATGAATGAAGTAGGAAAAAAAAAGCACTTTAAACTCTTTTGTGAAGCTTTTAATATAGCAACACAAACAGTAGAATTTGGAGCTCTGACAAATGACTTCTGTAATATCCTGGCAGGACCTGGTAGTGCAATCCAGTACGAATGTGTCTGCACATCCCATCTTGGGAGTTACAGTTACTTCCATGAGACAAAGAGAAGGACTCAAAAGATCCCTCATCTCCACATTTGCCAGCTTTGGCAATGTCTTAATATTAGACCTGGAGCTTCTTTTGCCTTTTTTGCCCCCCTTGTACCTTTTCTCTCTTTTTTAAATTCTTCTCTTACTTTTTTCTTTCTCCTTTAGCCAAGAAAATGTATTTAGTAATGCTGCTGGCAGAGTTTGCCTGTGCATAGAGCAGCTGATTGAATCATACTAACACATGTATTCTTTAAAAAAGAGGTGCAAATAAGAACACCAAAAGCAGAATTTACACACCAAGTCCTTGTTGGAGTCTGGCTGCTTGTGCTCAAGGCCAGCTCTGACGTGGCCTCATTGGGAACCTCTGCCCTTGGCTTGGGCTCAGGGCCTTGCCCTTGGTTTTTTGTGGATCCTGCCCTGCTGACTTGCTGGCCCTGCTCTGCTCTTCTGGCTGGGTGCTGTGGGATGGGGCCGTGTCAGGGGGGTACTCTCCTGTCCCTCACTGTCACCTGCACCTTATGCCTCACCTGCACCTGCTCCTGCTGCTCCCTGACACTGTATTTTCCATCTTTGCTGCTCTCCCTGCTGTGTCTTTCTCCTTTTGAAAATTTGTCTTGCTTTATCCTCAAGAAAACAGGACAGCAACACTAACAACCTCAGACATCTCTCAATGAAATTGTCTTTTATCTTTTCCCTACAAAGGACTATCTAAATGATGGCCAAATGTGAAATGTTTCCATTTAAAAAATCCTCTCTTTACAGAAGAGAAAGACATTAAATCATGTTGTTAAAGTTAAAACTTAATCAATATTGTCACTATTTCTTCTTTAAGAAGTTTTAATAAAGTTTGCCACGAGACGAAGCAAGCCCAAATCTCAAATCTTTACTCAGATCTGCCTATCATTTAATATTCTACTGTTAGCCACAGGCTGAGTCTTAGCAGTGTTTTTAACTTCTGTACCCATTTGGTCCACCAAAAATACCGTAAAACTGATTATTTACAAAAAAAACCCCAACAAACCCAAAAAACAAAACAAGTACTAAGCACTTCACCCTGTTTGAGAAGGTACTTTATCTAGTCATACTGGAAAGATTGGTAATAGATCTTGGATACCCGTTGCTGAAATTGTGCTTTAAATACGCTACATGGAGAAGGTGGATTGTGCTTTGGAGAAGTAGGAGCATATTCTGGCAGACCAGATAGAAACTTGAGCTTCCAGAGTTCAATCCCCTGACATGTACAATCTAGTCTTCCCCTCCAGATGTTCCAACAGTTGCCCAGGTGCAGTCCTTTGTTAACAGTAAGGGATGGCATCCCTGAGCTCTCCACTGCAACCCCGCTGTTCAGTGCTGTTCATTACTTGCTGCTGCCCAAATTCAGACAGGTGTGTCTGTACCCCCAAAAGGAGTAAATGCCTCATCTGACCCTGGAATTTCAACCTCTAATAGTGCTCTAAAGGTTAGAGCTTGATTAAGGATACATGGACATGTCCCAAAGGAGCTGCTGCCCTTTGCTATTACCTGTGATATCCAGGGAGAACAAGGCAGCCACTTCTGTTGCTTGACCCACTGTGCTAACACAGGAGAATTAGCTCATGTTAGAAAGCCTTCTGTGTCTCAGTACAGAGTTTTAAAATCTTCATGAAGGACTAAAGACCATGTACTCTTTGACTACCATTCAGATAGCCTTTCCTCTCTCCCTATAAGTTCTTAAACCAGCTTTAGTATAGAGTGAAGGGAGGATTTGTCCAGGATGATTTCCTATCCCAGCAATATTTGGTCTTGTCCTCTGCTTCTGCCTCTCCTTTCCTACATTAATAGCCTTTCACTAGCAAAATGTTAGAATCACAGAAGGGTCTGGGCCTAAAAAGACTTTAAAGGTCATCTAGTTCCAATCCTTCTTCTGGCTAAAAATGTGACAAACTACTGCATACCTAGAACACAGAGATATAAATAGACTTGCTCATTTGCTTCTCTCCCCTCTGCTCTGCAAGAAGTGACAGTCTTTCTCCACAGAGTCTCAGGATGCTTCCTTGGCCTGGGTTATCCCTTAAGAGCATAAGTGTTGTGCTGAATAGGGGAACAATTTACACAACACTTTAATTTGTGAAATGCTATTGAACAGCTACTAATTAGAGTGTTGTAGTGTACAGAAAGAAAGTTGGCCCAGACTGAGTGAACTGAGCAGAAATCACATCCATGCTCTCCTTAAAGCCTCCCACTGCTGTGTTACCAGAACCAGCTGGTAAGTGTCAGCAGCTAATATTTCTGTTTCCATACCATCTTCATTTGTCTGAACAAGCCAAGGTAAAAATAAATATGTCCTGTTTTCACTAGTGGTTATCACTGGGTCTGGTGCTCTGGAGCAAGTTGTGACTGAACAAAAGACATTGCAAGCATTTTTACTTGGAGTGACAGGGAGAACCAGACTCATAAGATTCTGACATTCATTTCTGTGCTCGTTGGCTACACCAGAGATGGCTGACCTGTAACCCTGGTATGATTCCCAACATTGCTTACACAGGAAAGAAGAATCTTTCACAGCAAGCATCTGCTTTCTCTCTCCACCTTGCCCATGCTCTGCTCTTGTTTCAGCTACAGACAGAGAAGATTCTGCAACTTCTTTGTTCCTTCAGGAACCACCTGCTTGTTGACTCGCTCTTCAATGCATCAATACCACAAAGAACAAGTTCTGTACTTGTAACCAAAATAGGGCATGATCCCTTTCTTGTTAGCATGAGGTGAAGTCCCATATATTTAAAGTTCACCACCCTCCAAAATGAGATTGCCACATGCAATCCTGTTGGGAATGGCACCTGTGCCAGCTGTGCCCAGAAAAGTGCAAACTCAGCTCTGAATCATGCGAGGTTTTTGATTATAATTTAATATAGATTATCACAGAACAGTGATTGTACCCACCATCTAATAAGGTTACTGGTATAACCAGTCATGATGCCTATTTATTGGGGTATGGAACCTACCCACAAACCAGGACTGGCACACGTGCACCAGGCTATCACCTTTTGGATTTCAAAGTCATGATTGCCCCTTGCTAATCAATAGCAGTCTCCACCAAAATTTTCCTACTTGGAATATAATTTGGTGATGTAAATTGGTGGATTGCCAAATATGCATATACATATATATATATATACATATGTATACATGGATATATGTATATATCTATTATATATACATATATATGTATTATATGTGTATATATGTGTATTATATATGTATATGTATTATTTCCAGAGTGTATGTAATCCTTTGATGCAAACCAACAGGGGCAGAGACCTTACTAGAAGAAGAGATCTTACTAAGAGCAGCAATGGCTTCCATGAAGAAGCATCTCTTTGTCACCTCAGTCCCCCTTTGTAGTCTCACCTTTACTAATTGCTTTGCTACTTTGCTGCTGACATCAAGCTTATCTCAGACTTTCCAGCTGAGAAAAGAGGAGGAAGGATTAATGAAAAGGGTTCACAAAAAAGAAGAAAAGGGATAAAGTTAAGGATGTCATTTCTTTTTATGTTACATACAGAACTGTAACTGTACGTGGGTACCACTTTCTATTCTGTTGTTAGAAATCCACAGCCAGGTATAATATTCAGCATTAAATGGGTATGAATTATTATTATTTACCTCAGTCTAAATGTACAGCACTTGTAAAAGATGGATATACTCATTATTTTGAAAATGTCTTTGTGAAATAAAGAACAGAATGAACTTCTGTGTAGAAGAGGAGGTGTTCACTGTATTGACAAATACCATTCAAAGTAAGTACTCCAGAAGAAGACAATGTTGTTAGTGCATCCTTTTGTTCCAGTAAATGCTTTGTTTATGGCATTTGGGATGGAGTTTTACGCAACTGACAGTTCAAAAGCAAACATTGCAGTCAACAAAGAGTGAGATCTTTAAGGAAAATAATGGGGTTTTGTCAGGTTGTAGTAAGATTGACTTCTAATTACAGAGTAGCAGAACTTCTCTGTGAAGGGAAGACACCACTTCATTGTGTTTAAACAGAAAGATGAAACAATGGCTGATAATTTGTGACACTGACACTTCATGAATCAAATGGGCTGTCTATGACATGGAAAGCGAGTGAATTTTTTACTTCTCTCCTTTACCCTCCTCCCAGAAGCTGAGCCCAGGAAGAAAGAAGAGAGTGGGAGAAAGGTGTTTTTAGATTTTTTTCCTTATTTCTCATTATCCTGCTCTGTTTCATTGGCAATAAGTTAAATCAATTTCCCGAAGATGAGTCTGTTTTACATGTGATGGTAAAAGCTGAGTGATCTCTTCTTGTCTTTATCTCATCCCACAAGCCTTTTCTCTCCCCTGTCCAGGTGAGGAGGGGAGTGATGGAGTGGGTTTGGTGGGCATCTGGTGGACAGCTAAGGTCAACCTACCACAGTGGGCTGAGCACTGCCTCCACCATATGAAGCAAAGCAGCTCAGAAGAGGGGCAGTGTTGCCCTGACTTTTGCAGTTCTGGAGGTTGTCATTTTTTTGTAGCTAGTTTCTCACATTCTTCTATGTAAACATAGCCATGTTATTGTAACTGTATCTTATCATTTACATTCCTTTCTTCTGGACACAGAACTTTGATGGACATTTCCTTTAACCACTGTGATTGAGGGAGGAAGAACTCATTTCCTCCAATGAATAGTGATTTCTAAATGTATATAAAATAAAGAAGGCGGGTCTTGCTCGCCCCTTCCTGCTCTTTCCGCCTTGCTGCTAACAGGTGTCTCCGTCTCTTCTTTTGTGTCGTTACTGCGACAGGGCAGAATCTGAATCTGTGCTTATGCAGATCCAATGGGCAGGAGGCTCCATGCAGGGAGTGGAAATGGTGGCTGTTCTCAAATACAACACCTAAAGTGCTGCAGCCACCCAGATGGACTATTGCTAGCTTGCAGATTGAATACATCATGCAGACAGAAACAGGCCATCAATTATTTTCTAAATTATCCACATTGGTTCTGGCTATTAAGACTGTGTGTGTGAGTTATTTTTACCCTGTTCAATGGGGTGGATCCTGTGCATGGAAGGACAGCTTCTAAATGCTTTCTGAATATGAGTGGCTGACCTGAGTTTCTACGATAAATGGTGAATGGTACACCTTTTAGTTTTCAAAGACATTAAATAAAGCTAAGAGCAGATGAAAAAGAGCTGGCTAAACACATTCACTGAATAAATCAGTACCAGTGCAAGTACTTGTATGTACACAGCAGCTGCAAATTTCATAGTAAGAAATTGATCCTAGGAAAATCCTACAGATGTCCTTACACCAGTGCTCAGTTGTCTGAATGATCCTAGATTTCCTAACATCTTGTACTTTCTAACTCTTTCCAGGAGGCTTTTCTTTTATTGGATTTGATTCTTCCTCTGAAGTAAATGGAAATTATCTATGCAGCTATTTTTAAATTCTTATAATTAATATTTCCTGCAGCTTTAAAAAGTATTTTCAGTATCATCTTTTAATCACTAACTGGCTATGGTTTTACAGTGTCCTACAACTACTTTTGCTCCAGGAAGCTCAAGCAGGCAGATGATCCTCCTCTCCTTTACACTCCTCTTTGAACACCACTTCACAGGAATACAAGGACTGTAAAAGGCTTGCAGCGGGTGGAAGGAGAATCATCCCAAGACACATGAAAGAAGTCCCTGCGGTGCATGCTGCTGCGTGGATTTTCAGCTGCTCTGAGCTGCAGTTCTCTGGAGTTTTTTCATAAATTAGAGGAGACCTGGGGAGAAATGCTTTGTGCCATGGGCTGCACTAGCTCCCCAAGCTGACGTGAATCAGAGGAGTGGGAGGGTGGCTGACAGCTGCCTTAGGGCTCTGCTGGTGGGCTGTGTCATTCTGGGATATTACAGCACCAAGAGACCTGGGCTGATGGTTTATATCCAGCTGTGAAAAACTATGAATGGTACAATTCCCTCTTAAAACAGGAGTGGGTTGTCTTACAACACCACAATTCTCTTCCCTTCTTATGTAATCTATTTTCAATTCTTGTGTGTATACTAAATGGAAAGATTACATGAGGACATGTGAGCTCTTTGGAGGTGCAAAGCCTGCTGGAATACTGTTGGGGGACTGTGGTAATGGAGGAAGACACACTTAATGAACTCTTGTCCACAGTGCTCTTTGGGAGCTGATTTGAAGAAGACTGTTCCCTGAGAGTCCTGGGCCATAGTCTTGGAGAAGTCTGGTTAGAGGTCCAGAACAGGGCCATGACTAAGACCTCCCTGACCCTTTTATTACTGAATACTCCAGTACAAGACACAACTGACCATAAGTTGGAGACAGATGTCAAGACTTGACAGTGTCCCTGGTCATGAGCAGAACTACAGACATCTACCTAATTTCACAAGCATCAAGGTAGGTCTACACAGATGCTTAGAGTATATGGAGTGCTCTCTTTCTAGGACACCTTCAGAATTCAAGCACTATTTTTCAGATTGTAGGACTCATGAAGTTAGTAGCATAATATGGAAAATGTTGTGAATCTGAGGCACTGTCCAAAATTATAGTATTATCTTCTTTAATGCAACTTGTTAAGTTTGTCATGCAGTACATCTGCTTTTTATTGAAATATTAAAGACAAATAAGAGCTGACAAAGATTTACAAGCATCTGAACATTTGTGAAATTTTCCCAAGTGACCTACTTATTGAAGGGATGCTGTACTTTGACTTTGAACTGTACTGAAAGAAAGTTGACACTGGCAGCCCACCAAATTAAACAACAAAAGCGAACCTTGATGTTGGCAATGCTTCACTGATACGTCCCAGCACATACAAATCTATATACAAATAAAGGTTTTTTTATTTTCATTAAGTGACAGATAAAATATTTTATTTTCATGTTGGGAAAAATCCTGGCAGCTTTCTCAAATGTTTCTGGTATTTTAAATGTGCTGATAATTTCTATTTGAAGTATGAACCACCACCAGCACTTTTGACAGCTGCAGTATCTTCTGTAATCATATTTATTCTTCATCGAAGCTTAGGGAGAGTCAACACACCCTAAGCTTTTAACATTTTGTTACCAAACAGCTATGTTTTACAGATTCCAGGGGGGTCATCTAACATTTCTGTTTTCATCACAGCTGTAGCAATCAAACTTATGAACAGCAGTTTTGGAGTTTGAAGCGTATTCGTTGAACACAACAGGCCTTTTATGATGTGTGTTCTTAACTGGTGACATTGACAACATGCCTGCCATCTTCAGCCACACACCTCACGAACAGCTCCAGGCACCAGCATTTCTGGGGACCACCCAGCTGGAAAGCAGCTTGGCAAAAGAGGAGCAGGGGCCCTGGTGGACATCAAGCTGAACGAGAGCCAGCAGGGAGCTCCTGCTGCAGAGATGACCAATGGCATTCCTGGGCTGTACTGGGCAAAGTATTGACACCATGTCAAGGGAGGTGATCAGTCTTTCCCCTCTGCTCAGCACCGGTGTGGCCACAGCTGCAGTGCTGTGTTCAGTGCTGGGCTCCTCAGTACAAGAGAGACGTAGACAGACAGGAGAGAGTTCAACCAAGGGCCACAAGAACGAAAGGACTGGAGCATCTCTCCCATGAGAAAAGACTGAAAGAGCTGGGATTGTTCAGCTGGGAGAAGAGAAAGCTCAAAATGTCTACAAATAACAGAAGGGAAGGTGCAAGGAGGATGGAGCCAGGCTCTTTTAAGTGGCATTCAGTGCCAGGCCCACAGGCAATGGGTACAAACTGAAACACAGGAGGGTTCCCTCTGAATACCAGGAAACACTTTTCTCATGTGAGAGTCACCAAGCACTGGCACAGGCTGTCCAGAGACACTGTGGAGTCTCCCTTTGTGAAGATATTTGCCTGGATAGATCCATGTGGCCATGCTTGACCAGGGAGTTGGACCAGATCATTTTCAAAGATCCCTGCCAACCTCAACTATTCTGCGATTCTAAGAAATACAGTGGAAATCAACTTCTGAACCTCCTTCCAATATTTTTTCATGGCAGGGAAGGCAGGCATGGCATGGCATGAAGATGTTACAAAAGTTTCCCATTCAATACACATCAAACTAAGTTCTTCTAAAACCTTAAGAATCTCCTGGTCTAGCAACTGCATTTTGTTAAAGCTGCATTAAGATGTTGACTTTTTAACCCCAGTTTAGAATGTTCAGTGCTTGATATTTTGTATCAAGAAAAGAAGGAAAATAAGAACCCTTGAAAATGGGCTATTGCAGACCAGCATAGTGATCACAAGGAACTGGTGTGAAAGGAAGCTCACACTTGTTTGTGACCAAGGAAATAGGAAGAGATAAAGAAATGTATACATAGTTTCATATCATAGAATCATAGAATGTTTGGGTTGGAAGCGACCTCAAAGATCATCTAGTTCCAAGCTGGCATGACACTGAGTCAGGGGAGGTTTAGGCTGGATATTAGGAAAAGGTTCTTCACCCAGAGGGTGGCTGGGCACTGGAACAGGCTCCCCAGGGAAGTGGTCACAGCACAAAGCCTGGCAGAGTTCAGGAAGCGTTTGGACAACACCCCCAGGCACATGGCGTGACTCTTGGGGTGTCCTGGGCAGGGCTGGGAGTTGGACTCTATGGTCCTGATGGGTCCCTTCCAACTTAGAATATTGCATTATTCTATGAACCCCCATGCCATGGGCAGGGAAGTCATTCATTGGACCAGATTGCTCAAAACCCCATCCTACCTGTCTGTGAACACTTCCAGGGATAGGGCATCCACAGTTTCTCTGGGCAGCCTGTTCCAGTGCCTCATCACCCTCACAGTAAAGAATTTCTTCGTATATCTAGACTAAATATTTCTTCTTTCAGTTCAATCCCATGATATTCAGTGATGAATTAACAGGAGGTATTGCTGTTTGATACATAAACGAGCAGTGTGCTGTCCAGGATCTCATGAAATGTAGATGCTGTATTCCTATTCAAGGTGATTTCAAAATTTGCTCTTAAATATAAGCCAGTGATAGAAATCTTAGAGGAATGCCAATCATTTCCCAGTCAGACAGAATTATAGTCTATAGACAGATGGATGGCAACATAATTGTGGCCTACCAATGGCTCATTAAAACATCATGCAAAGTAATCACCTTGCAAAGTACTACCTGAGTAAAAGTTAAAATACAAAGTGTTATAAAAAGCAGGAGTAAAAAACACTCAGATGTAGGCAGAAGGGGCTTTGAATGGCTGCAGTTCTCGTGTCCTCAAATGCAATAGAACAGAGGAGATCTAAAACTCAGAGAGGAAGAGGACAGAAATTATGAAAAGCATGGAATGGCATCTCTATGCGGGGAGATTAAATAGACTAGGACTCTTCAGTCTGGAAAAGAGGTAGGAGAGGCAGTATGGCAGTGATCTGTCAAGAATGAATAGAGAAGGTAAACACAATAATTATTTTTATATTGCAAAACTAGAGGTTATCAGATAAATATCAGGTAGCAGGCTCAAAAGGCACATTTTTTTGTACAAGGCATAATTAAAATATGGGACTCAGTGCCACTGAATGATCTGGAAGCCAAATATATAAAAAAAAAGTTTCCATGAAGAAATGGAAGTCCTTCAAGACTGAGCAGTCCCAAAACTAAAATTAGCTGGCATCTTTGTGGAGGGATTGCACATTGAAACAATATTTCTGTATGTTTAATCAGTTCTTACATTTTTTTTCCCTAAAAAAGAGTGAAAATTTAGCCAGAGTATAACCTTGTGATTAGACAGACCTAGCAGAGCATCTATTCTAACAAAGCGGATTTAAGCAGAAAAAAACCCCCAGCATTCTGAAAATGGCCCTTAAAGATTTCAGGGTTAGCTTTTAATAAAAAAACTTAAAAATGGAAGAAGCTGGGTATTGTATTCCATCTGGCCTTGTTCTGAACCAACAGCAACAACATGAGGTGAATCCATGATTTCTAGGAGACAGGCTGTATATATACACGGTTCAGAACATGGAGCACATGGTAAACAAGCATTTGGTGTCTGCAATATTCACATTGTGAAGTAATTTTGCTTGGATGGATGGATGTCTAGAATTTAACCAGATGTTTGCATTAAAGCAAATCCTTCTATTCTTACCAAAGAGAAACAAAATGCATAGTAGAAAACCATGAATTTCTATCACATTATAGTCTCTCCGAAGATTTTTGCATATTCATTGATCACCACTGTTTACTCACATGCTAGATAAGATTCTTGGACCATGTTAGAAAAATTCATCTAAACACAGAACAAATCTGCCCCGGAAGAAAAGACTTTTAATGCAAATAGTGGCAAGTAGTAGAAACAAATAGTTTTCCATTGGGTAGGGTGTGAAATAAAGAGGTATCATGTCCTTAAGGTCTCTTCAATGTCTGCATAGGATTTATTGTGAGCCAAGTCCTGAGATGCAATGACAAAATAGGAGGAATGAACACTCTTAACTCAATATACCTTTTGAAGATATGTTAGTTATATATTTTCTTGAACAAAGTTTGGCACAGTTAGAGACAAAGTAGAATATTGCGTTAAGGCTTGACACAAATATTGTAATTAGTGAGTCAGTTGCTTAAAGCAATAACCTGCAGTCACAGATAGCCTACTGAGAACTCTTTTCTAAAATAAATTTCAGGATAATAGCTCACTCATATGGCTCATTTTTTTTAATGAAAGTTTGGAGGAGTATGGTATCTGGAATACACATAAATTTGACAATTGAAAATGGATGTTTTTCCCACTGGAAATTCTTCATCGTAGATAAACTAATTAATGATGTTATGTCTGAAGATGTCTGAAATTTTTGAGAAGCTTCAGAAGATTGCATTTCTCTTGTGTAGAAAAAAAAAAATCAAATTACTTTATCATACATTCTCACAGCAAAAAAAGAAGTTTTGTTTTAGGAAACCAGCAGCTGGGAACTTTATTACTTAAGTCAAATCAGCCATAGATATAGGTAGAATCTTCAAAGTTTTGGCGAAGAAATACTGACAGGTTATTCTGTGTGCAAATGGCATGAAAGATAGGTTAAGGTGTGGATGTCAGATTAGGGGAAGTTCAGTCTCCAGGTGCTCAAGCTGTCCAGCTCTGCTGAACTCTTCACTCCCGGCCTTGTTTCCCGTCTTTGCTGATTAATTACGGCTCACTGCAGTGCCCCATCCAAAGCCGGACTCCCCGGCCCTGCCCAGGGCAGCGGATGCTGGCAGAGCTTTATGGGGCCACGGCAGCCGGGGCAGTCACAAAGCCCAGCAGCAACACCAAGGATGATAACGATGACAGGGCTCAAGGGGTGTCTGGACAGTGCTCGAAGTCGCACGGTCTAGTTTTAGGTAATCCTGCATGGAGCAGGCGTTGAAGATCCTTATCAGTCCCTTCCAACTCGAGACGCCCTATGATGGTTCGGGCAGGCGCTGAGGGGCGCTGAGGGGCGCTGCCGGGCGGCCGCCAGGACACAACGCTAAGGGCGGCGCAGGAGCCGGCACCGCCCCCTCAGCCCGCGCGGGAGCC
>VZRZ01003250.1:1110915-1243158 GCA_013398175.1 Climacteris rufus
GGCAGCGGCCGGCGAGCCCCCATCCCCCTCCGCTCCAGGAGAGATGGTCCGGCCCACGGGCGATGCGCTGCGGTGCTCAGCGCACCGAGGCGGGCGGGATGAACCATCCCACCTGGGGCGGGGGTGGGCGTTGTGCTGCCGCTTCTCCGGAGCACCGGGGCCGCGGAGGTGGCGGCGAGGGCCGAGCTCCCGGAGCCCGTTCGGCGGCACCGGCGCCGGGCGGGGTGAGGGCAGTGCAGCCGGGGGCTCTGCGGGGCGGCAGGGGCCGCTCCTCGGGGATGTCAGTTGCACCTGGCTGGCGCTCACCTTCTTGGTGAAGCCACGGCCTCCATAGAAGTTCATGGAAATACGTTCTCTTTGCATCGTTAGGTGATACTTTTATCTGCGATGGAAGACTGGGTTGGATTTTTCCGGGGCGTATGTGTGTTTATATATTAGCTGTATTGTATTTAATCTGTTTACTGTCTATAAGTTTTCCCACCTTTAAATCTGAGTGGTGGAGTGCACACAGATGTTCATCTCTTGGTTTTTCTGCCACGGATGGATGAGTTAGCACACAGCAGGTTTACTTCTAAAGAATAGTTGGGGACGGGCTGGGCACGTGGAAAGTCTCATCTCAAAGCTGTGTTGACAGAAGGACAGGATGGGACAGATGGAAGGGACCACAGTGGGTTCATCGAGTCCAACCTCCCTTCACAAGCAGGGTCATCCTAGAGCACACGGCACAGGATTGTGTCCAGATGGCTCTTGAGTATCTCCGGTGAGGAACACTCCACAGCCTCCCTGGGCAATCCATTCCAGTGCACGGTCACCCACACAGTAAAGAAGCTCTTCTTCGTGTTCATGTGGAACTTCTTGTGCATCAGTTTTTGCCTGTTGCCTCTTGTCCTATTGCTTAGCACCACTGAGAAGAGCCTGGCTCCATCCTCATGGCACCCCTCTTTAGATATGATACATGTTAATGAGGTCCCCTCTCACCTGTCTCTTCTCAAGACTGAACAGGCCCAGCTCCCTCAGCCTTTCCTCATAAGAGATGCCCCTGTCTCCCAGTCATCCTCATTCCCCCTGCTGGAAAGGTGAGGATTACAGTTCCACTTAATCTGTGGAATTTGCCATGTCCAGTGGTAATGATGGGAATTGGAAGATGTGCTTCAAATGTTATTGTCCCCAAGGCCGATCCATCTTGCAGTGAGAGATTGTCACTTAAGGAGGCTGAAAGAAATTTTAGCTCTTTTTGTTTTCTTTTTTTCCTTTTATTTTTCTTTCTTTTTCCTGAAGTTCACAGATCTGACAATTTCTCTATCAGAACCCTTAGAAACAGGAATTTTTATGGGATTAATTGCTTAAAAATGCAAGTCAACACCTGATAAGAATTCCAAAGGCTTTTGCATGGTTCAGTGCTGTTGAACACTTAATAAAAGTGAAGTCTTGCCCATGTGTTGTCACTTGAGAGTGTGTTTATTGTAGAAATGTGTGGCTTGGTCTAGACAGGATAGTGGATTATTTAAGACTAGCATCTGTCCACATAAATGATCCATTGTGGGTTGGGGTAAAATTGCTCCTCTGGAAGTGTGTAATAGCTATGCAGACCTGCGTGCACTTTGGTTTAATAACTCAAGTGTCCCATTTTATGAGCCTTCTGGATCTGACAGTAACGACACAAAAGCAAACACTTCCTCCTGCTTATTGAGGGGCATTATTGACTTTCAACATTTGCTTAGCAATAACCGTTCTCAAGATTAATAAATTCTACCATAAAGCTGAATAAATCTACTTTATTAAGTTACAGTCTGTAATGGAGAGAAATAAATGACACATGATTTATTTTCCAAAGAGAAATAAAAAGGAATTCAAATAACTGCACAAAGCATAGCTTGGAGTTCTTGACAAACAAACACAACCGAAGCTAATGCTATTTTTATTATTTTTTAAAATGTAATTATTAGTATTTAATAGGAATTTTTAAACCAAACGAGTTTTCCCTTTTAATTTTCAAATGGAAAAATAAATTTTAGTTTGAGGGTTTTGTTTTTATGTCTCTTATATTCAGTAGGAGTAGCTGTAGTGAAAACTGAAAAGGGAGCTGGCTTGTCTGTGGTTTAATGGGGTTATCTGTTATTTCCCCCTGGAGCTAGGAAAATTTACAAAGGTTTAGCCACCTGGACCAGCATGCCTCTAGGAGTACCATTCATAGTCACTTTGTCTTGCTCCATAATTTCTTCAGAAGTGGTGGAAGCATGTGACACTAAGTAACATGGCACATCATGGGGTGCTTCATGGACAAAGCTGTACTGTACAGTTAGGTGTCTTCTGGAGAAATGCTGGGAAGGTTATTTGTAGGCTAAAGTACCTGAATGCCTAAACAGGTATTTCTTTCTGTGGTTTAGGGAGTCACTGAGTGTTATTCTGAAAATAGTGGCAATGTTTTCTTTGTAATTATCTTGGGAGTCCTGATTCTGAATGCTGAATAGAAAAGCTTTGTCCACAGTGCTGAGGCAATACACTGATCATCTGGGAACTGAATCCAGTTGCTGGGAACATTGAGCCTCTCCTGTTGTCACAGATGTGTTGCTGCCAGATATAAGTGGTTTTTTGTGTCTTACACTGCAGTGAAGACTCCTTCAATGTGTCTGCTATTCTTAGACTCAGCCATTAACTTTGTCCCATAAGAGCAGCGAGCCCTGGTTGGTGACAGAAGCTCTGGGTATGCCCTCTGGATCATGAATATGGCTTTCTACAGCCTGTGGGAAAATATTAGCATAAACCCACTTTTTAAGCTAATGTAAAAGTGATGTGGTTCTGATTTTCTTTTATGCAGCAGTCAAAACAGCTGCTTGTTAAATTGAATCTTTATCCCAGTTACAGAGGCACTGGGTCAACCTCTGTTTAATAAACATTTCACAGGAGTGTGAATCTTGTGCAGGGTTTCTGGCCCTGTGGGCATGTTCTTATGTAGAAGCTGGCTGAGCAGTGAAATACCTACAAGACTTCCTTTGCCTACTGCTTTTTGCTGAACATTTAATACACATGTGAAGTGTTGCTCCAACAAGTGTGTTTCTTCTTCCACAAATGAGTAAAACCAGCTGAGGTAAACAATGGTAGGCTATATCCTATCCCCCAAATCTTCTTATGCTTGTTTGTCAAAACCAGTTTATTCTCTTTACTGACACTGACTCCAAAACCCTGAAGGGGAAAAAAAAACCCCATGCAAACAAAAACCAGATACAGTGTGAAATTGGATTTGGAAAAGAGGTTTTAGATACGAGTTTGTCTGGAGCGTGACCTTCTCCAGAGGAACAATGGAAGATTGTTTTTGGCTTTTTTTTTAATATGTCCTTAGTCTTTGACTTGTTATGCAGCCCTGGCTAACTGCTTTATTGTTTTGTCACCGTTTCTTCCATGAAATGAAAGTGATGGAGATCATCTTGTGGTGCTGAGTGGTTCTGTTAAATTTGGAAGTGTTAATTGCTTGAGCAGTATAGAAAAATTAACTGAAAATTCGTTTCTTTGCAGAACTTTTGAACCAAAGGATTTCTTCAGTGTGCTGTAAAAGCTTTAGAATTAAGTAAATTTAGTAACAGTTTAAAAGTTTCTTTGTTAATATGTCCATAAATGTTGGCAAGATACTAGAAAATTGTAGGGGAACTTGAAGATACTGGAAATACTGGTCATAATAGTTTTAACACTATGGATTTAATCTCACTGTGTAACTGGTGGCTGATTAGTGATTGAAATTCGTCAGAGGTCTTTGAGGAGACAGTGTTGGCATTTATGCATGATTATAGTGTGATGTGTAGCTGTAATGAATCAGTGATTTATCTCTCCAGTGGCTTAGGGAATCAGTTTCAACACTGCAGTGATAATTCTGGGAGAAGTTGAAATGAACTTTGTGTTGCCTTGGTTGATGATAGCAGTACTTGCAGATCTTTTTGTCACCCTTCGTGTGTGGGTGTTAACAGAAGAAAGCAGAAACAATGTCAGATATTTAAATAACTGTTAAAGACAATCAGGAGGCAGAATTTGATCTGAAAAGATTTTTGTGGTGGCACAAAGGAGGAAAGAAGTTCATATTGGCTGATGGAAAGACAGGGTTGAAAATTGGCTGGTACTTTGACGAAGTGAAAAAAGGGTGTGCAGAAGTGAGTTTCCTTATTCTTATTTGTGCTAAATAATGATAATGCAAAATTTTCAGCAAGTCCCATGGTTGAGCACTGGATTGGATTATTCCTATTGTGTTTGGATGCAGCCAGGAGGATGCATGTAACATTGGCTGAGGTGTGCTCTGCACCATTTGCTTTGTGAGAGCAGCCAGACAACTTCGTCTCTGATTCAGGTATGACATGCATATGCTGTTCTTGTGCTGGAGTTTGAGATTGTGTTTAAATTGTGCATACTGACCTTCATAGGAAGGAATCAAAGTAAATGTGGGTATTTTGTGCTGACTTCCTGTCAGTGACTCTGGACTTTCCAGAATAATTAATTTCAAGCTAAGTCCAAGTATGCAAAGCTCAAGTTTCTTTGCCTCATGTACTCCAGAGTACAAGTTTGGACCCTTTAAATTTGGATGTTACACAGACCTGGATGTCACTGTGAGTAAGGACTGTGCAGTGGGACACAGCCACAGTATTCCAACAGTAGAGATCTATCAAATGAAAGCCCATGCTTGGAAAGTTGCATGATCCAAACCTTCTACTAATGTCTCAGTACCATTACTGTTAATGGGTTCACATATTTTAGGCCCAAACTGTACACCAGTCATGGAATGAAGGAGGAATGATGAGGAAAAGAGGCAATTCAAGAGCATTTCTATGGCTATAATAGAGACAAGATAGCATTGTTGGAATATTTTATATAATGCAGTAGTTCAGAGGAACCTGTAGTAAGTATAGTTATGACAATGTGACCTGGTGCTGATTGCTGTTACTTATGTTTTAAAGCTTCTAATGGAATTTATTGTCAAATGCGTTATTACGTTAGACTAGGAGCAGTGAACTCCCAACCTTAGTGTGCATATTGGAAATGGATATTCTGAGGTCTAATTTAAGCAGTTTCTGAGAATGTGGGTGGATAGGTGACAGTAAGTTAATTATTATCAGAGTGGGACAGCGATAGCAATAACCCTTAGATGATTAGATGGCTTTAAGAATAGGCAGATGACTTAAATGGAAGAAGAATGGAATTCAATGTATGAAGAAAATTTTACTTTTCTCTCATGACTGAGCAGTTGCTGATACTCATCAAAGCTGTTGGTATTGAGGGAGTCATGTTGGTCCCCTCCTACTGCTAAATAGGAACCTTACTTGCTGCATGTTGTTATTATTTAGTGTTACACAAAGCACCCTACCAAATGTGATGGAGACAAAACCAGAAAAGTAATTTAATTATTATTTCTTTTATATTTTGCTGAATCTTATGTGGTTTTGCATGCTTGTAGTTTGTCTTGTTCCTTCAGATTGTTAGTTTAGAATTAATATTTTAAAGAATGAAAATCAGCTTAGCCAATTGCCCACTGGGTGACACTTCCAGCTCCCTCTGATCCCTGAGGAGACAAACTTCTACTCCAGAACTAGAGCATGCAGGTCTTTCTGAGAATGAAATGAGCCCAGCAGGGACTCAGAGCTGAGAGGGAGGATGGCTGTGGCATACTCAAGAACTAGTCAGCACATTGCTGTGCGAGCAGAGGGAAGGAACTTTGCTGATCCTTCATTTGATCAAGTCATAGACTGAATGCCATGTAGAGAAACATGATTAAGTCCATCTTGACTTGTACAATTAGAATATCACTGAGTATAAATTTGCTTTACAGTGTACTTTCTGGTTGAGTCACTGACCTCTGATTTTTGCTCTCAACTGGGCATCTTTGCTTTGTCAAGTGTTTTCCTTACTGGCTTTGAACTTTTCAGACATGAAATTTTGACAACCCTTTGGTGTTTTCCGGGAGAATTTTAGCTGCATGATTTAATTTTAACGACTTGGATAAGCTGCCTTCTGCTTTGTAGGATTTTACACTTGTTCTACAGTTTTTCTTTAGAAGTTCCTGTTGCTTAGCATTGGCTTCAGTACCCTGCTGGTGGGTTAGACATCTCTTAAGGTTTCATAAAAACCTTAATGATTTGTTTAATGACTGTGGTGGGTTGACCCTAGCTGGATTCTGGGTACCCACCAAAGCTGCTCTATTACTCCCCTCCTCAGCTGGAGAAAATGTAACACAGTGCTTGTGGGTTGACATAAGGACAGGGAGAAATCACTCACCATTTACCATCATGGGCCAAACAGACTTGAGTTGGGGAAATTAATTGAATTTCTTATCTCAAATCAGAGTAGGGTAATGAGAAATAAGAATAAATCTAAAAAAATCTTCTCCCAACCTCTCCCTTCTTCCCAGGTTCAACTTCACTCAAAATTTCTCTGCTTCCTCCCCTCCAGTTGTGCAGGGAGATGGCGAATGGGGGCAGTGGTCAATGCATCACATCGTCTCTGCTGCTCCTTCCTCCTCAGGAGGAGGACTTCTCACACTCTTCCCCTGTTCCAGTGTGGGTCCCTCCCACCTGAGACCATCCTCCAGAAACTGCTCCAGCATGGGTCTCCCATGGGGTCACAAATCCTGCCAGAAAACCTGCTCCATTGTGGGCTCCTCTCTCCAAAGTACCACAGGTGCCTGGAGCACCTCCTGCCCGTCCTTCTGCAAACCTTGGTGCCTGTAGAGCTGTTCCTGTCGCAGATTCTCAGTCTGTGCTACTGCTGTAGTTGCTCAGCAGTTTTTTTTCCCCTTCTTAACTATGTTATCCCAGAGGTGCTGCCACCATCGCTGGTGGGCTCAGTCTTGTCCAGCAGCGGATCCATCTCAGAGCTGCCTGGCATTGGCTCTGACAGGCATGAGGGAAGGAAGCTTCCAGCAGCTTCTCACAGAAGCCACTCCTGTACCAGTGCCACCAAAACCTTGCCATGCCATGGCTACATTATAATGTAAAAGTAAATGTGTAGGGGGTTTTGTGTGTGTGTGGTTTGTTTGTTTGTTTGTTTGTTTGTTTGTTTTTAAATACAGAATAGTAAAATCACAGAGATTTCTTTCTTGGTGGAGGTTGTGGAAGTTGAGACTTATTTAACATATTTTATGAATGGATACTGTGGTAGGCAATTGTAGGGTAAATAGTCTTTTTGCTCTTGGCAGGATTTGCTTTGCTTAACTGTAGTAATTTAAAAATGGTTATAATTTCTCCAACATTAAACTGGCATAAGCTGTTAGTTTTGCCTGAAAGGCAATTTTGTTCACTACTGCTTGGTGCTGTTATTTAGCTGAAAGTTTATGCCAGTTTAAAAGGTTAATGAAATTGCACCTTCCAAAGTATGCTGCCTGATTCCTGTGTTTTGGTTCTTTCTCCAATGAATGGAGACATTTTCTGTGGTATCTGTCTTACCTATCTATTTTAGGATGGGATGCTAACCAGTGCTAAGCACAGGCTAAATGCTTAGTTCTGCAGTAGCTACCAGTGGTTGAGATGAATCTTATCCTTTTGTAGTGATGTGTGACTTTTCTATTTTGCTTTATGTTGCATTTGTTTGCAAAATGATGTAAACCGCCAACATTTTCATGAGAAAAACTGATTTTCGTAGTGAAAACCTAGTGTTTGCCTGTAGTAGTAGTAATAATAATAGTAATAATAAAAGATGCTGTGCCACTTCAAAGAGAGGGATTATCCTGTGGAAACTCATGCTCTATGTATCTGCTTAAATCAGCTTTGTGTTTAGGAACACAGGTAAACCTTATGGCATGGGAAATTTGAGTCGTGTTACTTCTGAACCGTATTTTTGTTTCTAATGCTGATGTAGTGTAAACTCTGTTGTACAGGCATGGAAGTAATGAAGCCTTTAATTGAAGAAGAAGACTCAGATGGCATCTCAGATGAAGAGCATGAAAATAATTTCCTGCCAGTTAAGACACACTACCAGCTTGATAATGGCGAAGGCATTACGTATGTGTTACTCTTAAGTATCAGCTTGTTCAAATTTGTGGCCTCTGACTTGTTTCTTCTGAGCAGTTTACTGAGCTCTGAAGGGGTTTTCTTGCACCTGCAGAACTGCTTTGTGGTTATACACAAGGACTTTGCATAGTAGCCCCAAAAAGCAGCCCATTTTGAGTAGGTTCTTTGTTTTTTGAAGCTGACAATATATTGGCTATAAAATATTCTCAAGTGCCTATTTGTAAAGTGATTGTGTTACTCAAAGTCCACACTGTTTGGAAAAGATTTTGAGAAGCCTCTGGAGATAATCTGGTTTGAAAGTTTAATTAGAAAAGCTTGCAAAGGTTTTGTTTTGTTTTTTTTTCTTTGGATAAAGCTTTGAGTGACAGACTCGTGATTTGCAGCTGATGATTGTTTTGAATGCTATTGATTCTAAAATAGCATTGATAAAACTTGCTGATTTTGACTCTGAGGAAAAAGAACTATAAAATTTCTGAGACATTAACATTTCTCAGCATGGAGTAAAGAACTGAAGATCAGACTTGTATGTTCTGTTTGGGAGTGCTCACATGTAAGGGTGAATAAGAACATTATTTGAATGTGCTGCGCTTCCTTTGAAATAGCTGTACCACCGTAAATTGTGAGTTGAATCTTGAAATTTATCACTTTATTATTAAATGACAGAGGGTGTGGTTTTGTTTTTGCCCTCTGCCCTATCTTAATGTACTTCTAATGTGATGTTTTATCTTCAGGTTTATACAAACACTTACTCATCTCCTCAAGGGAAACATTGGAACTGGGCTTCTTGGTCTTCCACTTGCAATAAAAAATGCTGGCATTGTGGTAAGAATTCAATTCTTTTTGCACAGACTAGAAAAATGATCTAGAAAGATTTACAGATATATGTCCTGAAAAACTAAAATCATAATACTTTTTATTTGTCACTGCCATCTTAATAATTGAGTTGTGTTCTTTCTCCTTTATTGTTTGGTGAAATCAGTACTGAAGATTAAAATTTTTATTTTTTTTAAAGAAAGTTACTACTTCACTCTGAAGGCTCTATTGCATGAATTGCATTTTTGCTGAGCCAAAGTGTTTTTCTGGTTCAAACAAAAACTTCGTCAGAAAAAAAAGAATATTTTTATTTACTCAGACTCCTATGATGTCTCATGGGAATTGTTACCGTGGAGTTGTCTTACCTTTGTACAGACTTCTCTAGAGACAGATTGTGTGTGGTAGGATACAGCATCAGCTTGTCAAATCAATCTAGTGTTTCTGCAGAAACAGGGTATAGCGCAGGTTGTTTATACCTGAAATGAAATTTTCACCTTGTGACTAAATAATGCTGTAACAGGTCGTTCAGTTTGAGAATGAAAATTACATGTATGTAAACCAAGTTCCTTCTGTGAAAACTTCTGGTCAAACTTCTACTGTGAAACAAACGATTTAATTTGATAATTGTCTATAACTGGTAACTTTTACTGTCATTGTCACTTCAAAGTGGTTCAAACCACTGAATTGTGCAGTATATACAGTCTTGTCTCTTGACAAACTCTTGGCAAATGAAGCAGTTAGAGGGGGGAAGTTGTTCGTGCCCATTTGGTACATACAGCTTGATCACCCCTTAACAGCCTTGTCTTAAGTAGTGAAATGAACCTAAGGGATGCCATGAAACATCAGCAGCAACCCCCTGCTGAGAGGGGAAAAAAATCCAGCAGCACAAGATTTTTAATTATTACTCTATTTGCTACAATATTAAATTTTTGCATATAAAGACTTTTCCCAGCTTATTTTCATGAAAATTTCTGTATCTCCTGTGTCCTCCCTTTTTTTTTTTCCATACCAGGTTGGACCAATCAGCCTTGTGTTCATAGGAGTGATATCTGTTCACTGTATGCACATCTTGGTACGTTGCAGCCACTGTCTATGTCAGAGGTAAATGTGGAACTACTCATTTGAGTTGCTGAGCTTGAGTATTATTTTTTTTTCATTCCTCTTTGCTGTTTGCAATTTCTGGTCTACAAAATACTCTGGTGCTGTAGCAGTTTGTTCTGTCAGTTTAGAGTATTCTTGTTAGAAACAACACTCAAATTCTTAGCATGCACCTAGTAATGATAGCTATGCTTTGTGCAACACATTGAAAAAATGTATTTGTTCTCTGCTCATATACAAAATAAGGTTGGTTTAACTTGTGTTGCCCAGTACCCTCTTCCCTGCTGGGAAGTAATCAGGTCTTTCTCATTGCAGTTTTAATTGCTTATTTTCAGTCCATTAGTCCTTCTTTATATGCATAGCTTTCTTCATAGCTTCTGAGTCTTCATAGCTTTGAAAAATGTATAATTTATAAATACCCAGTTTATAAGTACTTTATAAGAATAAAAGATACACTAAGAAATGCTGTTAATGTCTTTCATGATTATATGTGAGCTCTGTCTGTTTAAATTGTGGCAACTTGATTCTTTGAACCTGTAGTGCTGAAGGAATGTGTTAAAATGATGCTATTGAGCAGATAAACACTTAATACTCCTGCAAGTGAGATGTGCAGTACTGGGGGGAAACAGTTACTCTGTTTTGATTTGTACAGATTTGACAACCCCTCCAAACGGATTAATAGTGACTTTAATTAAACATTTTTGTCTTACTGTCAGGTGTTAAAGAGAAGCAGTGGGAGGGTCTCATGCTTCCAAGTCCAATGAACTTTTGAACTGAGTAGAATCACGAAACTATTCATATGCCTGTAAATGGAAAATGTATTTTACCAGATTAATATGATATTGTACTGTGAATAGACCCTGTTGTTACCTTTTTCCTCTGTAGTTGTGAATGGTCTTTGAGGATGGTCACTGAAATAAGATGATTGAATCAATTGTGATTGACTGCTTGTGCATGAAGAGTTATTGAATCCTGTGCAAGTTCTTTGTGACTCTTAGATTTGAGATTAATTTCTTAAACTCATAAGAATATGATTTTGGAGTAATTTATCAAAAAACCCCTTGTTTTGTAAGAAACTCACTTAGTACTGTTGAATTGTGGGGAAGCAACACTGTTTCACATGTTTGTAGAGTGTTAAATGGCCCTTCCTGGGGTAAAGAAGCCCAAACCATACCTCTGAAATTCAGCAGTAGCAGCGACAGTGTGTTGTCCCAGGTAATGACTTGTTATGACCATGGGAGACCAACAGCATTTTCAACATAAAATTCCAGGCTCTTGTAGTTTCTCGTAACTCCAATTCTTCCTTCACTTTTTGATTTCAGGATGAAAAAATCCTCACTGGGGTATAGCGATACAGTTAGCTGTGCAATGGAAGTGGGGCCCCTGACTGCTCTTCAGAAACGAGCTTCTTGGGGCCGGTAAGTTTGAATTAGAATTTAATTGAATAAATTCATTATTAAAAGTTAATGGCTATGCTTGGAATGATTAGGTGATTTCCATTTTACTAAGATGTTACCGTCTTTAAGAATGCTTTTATGCAGTATTATTTATTTCCTGCTGCCAACGAGTAGTGGTGAGATGGGAGGATGTCTTACTCTATTAGGCGTTTCAATGTTCAGTTCTACAAGAGCTCTGAAGAAGAATTCTGTTCAGTAATATAGGAAGACGTGTGATAATGCATTCTGTATTGTCTAATGTAGTGAAGTAGTTTTAGTTTTGATTCCCTTTTTCCAGCATTTCTCTGCATTGCAGGTTGACACTGCAAATGTTGATTACTTTAATGTATTTATTTTAAAAGGAAGCAAAGCAATTCTTTGATTCCTGTTTAACTATAGCATACAAATAATGGAGAAATATTTACTATTTTTTGCAATAATGACATGGAGATGTAAATAGCTTATTGTCTCTGTTAAATATTTCATCCCTCTTTTACAAAAAAACATTATTTTTTCTTTGCTGTTTGTTGTGGTTTTGGAGTTTATGGTATGACTACATAGTAGTGAAATTGTGAGTAGTGAAACACATTTTGCTCTACATTAATTTAAAATGTTTTTTAGCTCAGTTGTGGAAGAACTTTTTAAAATTCCTGTGTTTTCAAGGATGCAGCCTCTTGCGTCAGGGGTTTTGGCTATTGCTTTGTTTCAGATAAGAAAAAAGTGAGCTAGTCTTATAAGATCTTTTGTGATGACTTCATAGGAATGGAGTAGAGCTCAATTAGAGGGAAAATTGATTTGTACTGATATATAATGACAATTCTCTATTGCACCAAAGAGTTACAAGCCTCAAATGGCAGTTGGGTCTCCAGAGACCTTGTGCTGCAGCAAATCCATTCTCTGGGGCAGATCTCTGCTCTGTGCTTGATTTTAGCAGGCCACCATTGTGTATAACTTTTTCAAAAACAGTCTGAACCATAGTGTTCTTTAAATGAATGCCACCCTATTTTGACATAAGAGGAACACGCATTGCAGTGCTTGTGAGATTAATGTGGCATTTGAGTCTAGCATTTTGACTTCTCTGAAAAGGAGCAGTAATTGCATATTAGGCAACAATGGCTTAATTATTTGGATCTTAAGTATAATGTATGTTTGTTTTTTCTTCCTCAGGTATATTGTGGACTTCTTCCTAGTGATAACACAGCTGGGATTTTGTGGTGTTTACGTTGTGTTCTTGGCAGAAAATGTGAAACAAGTGAGTAATGTTGTCATATGGAAGGAGTTACGGGTTTAGATTAATTTTTCATCACTTTTATTTCCTATAAAGCTTTTGGTAAAAAGGGGCAATGTGCTGTTACTGTTTGAGATAACAGCAGGAGGAAACCCCTCCAAACAGAAGGCAGCTCCCCCACTCTGGTCCAGAAAGAAATTTCTCGGAAGAAAGTGAAAAAAACCCCCCTGTTTATTCACACACACAGTATGTATGCAGACACAGCAAAGACAATAAAACAAATGAATAATACCAGATAATAAATCTTCAAAAGAGAAAACCTCAGTAGAAAAGTTCTTTCCATCTTGTAGCCTCCTGAAGTGGGGGGTGGGGGTGTCCCGGCACAGGCTGCACCAGGCCTCCCTAGGCCCACGGGGGGAAATGTCTCTCCAATGTTGATCCCCTCCTTAGTTCCAGGTGATGGCACAGGTCCAAAGAAACGAAGAAAAATACAAAAAAACCCCAAACCAACAAGCAAAAAAAATACCAATGGAAAAAATATGGCTGGAAAAGCAAGGAGAAGGAAAAAAAAACAAAAAACAGGGGGAAAAAAAACCCTCTCCTCCTCTCCGCCGTGCCAACCTTGTCTGCCGCAGCTGAGAAGAAGAAGAGTCCCGGGGGAGTAATCTTATTTATGTACAGTCTGTTGGGAGGAAATCCTCTGTCCTCCAGGCAGGAACATAACCCTGCACTGGAAAGATCTGCTGACAATAGGAATACAGAACAGTGGGGATATGATACAGTCACCCCAGGACATGTGCAAAGTGAACTAAATTGAGATCTTGTAAAAGTGTGTATTTCCTTCTGACTTGTTTGTTGCATTTAAAACTTAATTGTGGGAATGATGGAAAATAAGGCATAAACTAGTCTAGGAGCCAGTTGTCCCAGATATTTATTTTTTTGCTATGCTTTCTGCTGACTTCCTTTTTTTCTCCCCAATCTTCTGGATGTATTTTATCTTTTTCATGTAACTGGAAGTTTTTTTTAGTTCTTGTTTAGTCCCTTCTATTCACAGAATCCACTGTATTTAAACGAATCTTGATTTTTTGTTCCAAAAAATGCCTGACACTGAAATTTCCACAGCTTTCTCAGTAGTCAGTTCCAGTGCTTTCTTTATCTGTTAGACAGCTGCTTCTTTGTAGAAGCTTTGAATTTCTTACTGATGTTGTAAGTCCTTTATTTCATGTTCTGGCTATAAGTAATGTTTTCTTTTCTATTTGTGGGTATCTTTTATATTTTTGAATATTTTTATCCTGTCTCCCCTCTATCTAATAGAGGGGAGACGTGATACAATCTTACAGTTGTTTTTGCTCTTCTGTGAATGCTTTTCATGTGGTTACATCTCTTTTATTCAAGTTTTATCCCTGAAGTTGCTTAAGTCAACTAAACGTTGCAAATGAAACACCACAGCCACAAATGCTTTTACACATTGCAAGCAACCCCCCAAACCTTTTAGTAAAACCCAGCTACCCCTTTTCTTCCCTACAGCCATCCATCACTGACAAAAGCAAATAAAATCAGGCCTATCACTTTCATGACAGCTGTTCCTGCTTTCATTCACCTGTTTTGTCTCTCATTCTCCAGCCCTTCTGAGCTCTTTCTCATAGGGGGAATCTGTTGATGGGGTCCCTGGTGTGTGTTGATCTTTCCTCTGAGCACACTTGCCAGTTGCAGTCAGCAGTTTGTGTGTCTGCACAGGTGGTCTGTGGGGGGTCAGCCAGGACAAGAGGGGTGCTCAAACACAGGCATGTTGAGCTTGTGGTGCTCTCTTCTCCACTGGCTTTTTAAGATGCCAGGGCTCTACCAAGGTACTCTGCTGTGTTATCTGTTTATGAGACTATGGTTAGTCAGTTGACATAAAGCTAATGAGGGTGAATCTGGGCTTGGGTCTATGCAAGCACTGGTGAGGCTGCACCTCGAGTTCTGTGTCCAGTTCTGGGCTCTTCACTTCAAGAAAGACATTGAGGTGCTGGAGCAAGTCCAGAGAAGGGTGACAGAACTGGGGAAGGGTCTAGAGAATAACTCATGTGAGGAGTGATGGAGCTGGGGTTGTTTAGCCTGGAGAAAAGGAGGCTCAGGAGTGACCTTATCGCTTGCTACAACTGCCTGAAAGGAGATTTTTGCCAGCTGAGGATCGGCATCTTCTCCCAGTGAACCAGTGACAGCATGAAAGGACACAGCCTGAAGTTGTGCCAGGGGAGGTTCAGGTTGGACATCTGGAAGAATTTCTTCATGGAAAGGGTTGTCAGGCATTGGAACAGGCTACTCAGAGAGGTGGTGGAGTCACCATTCCAGGAGGTGTTCAAGAAACGAGCGGACATGGCACTCAGTGCCATGGTCTAGTTGACAAGGTGACCATCGGTCAGAGGTTGGGCTTGGAGGTGTTTTCCAACCTAAACGTTTCTGTGACTCTCTGAATCTGTGTATGCTCCTGTCATTTGTGAAGTGAGGAATAGGGTGTGATACGTTGCTGAGCATTAATTGTCCATATGGATTCTTATTCTACCTATAGGTAGACTACCGGTGTCTTGGCATAGTTTACCTTAATTTAATGAGGAAGAAGAGTGTCCCCTTGACAGTAAGCACATAGAAGATAGTTTGGGTTTTTTTCATCCCATTATAATTGAGTATTTATATCATGATTAAAAAATGTTCCAAGTTCTGTGGATGAAGATCCTATCAAGATGTGGCAAATTTGTGTATTTGGAAGTTGGGTACTCTATAATTTGTATCTTGTGATGTAAAAAAAAATAATCTCAGTGTTAAAACTACAGTCCTACTGCTAGAATTTGTCTCAATACCTGAAAATTTTCTCCAATGTCCTTTTGCTGGCATTGTGAAATGAGATTTTTATTGCATCCTTTGTAATGGAAGTTTGAATTAATGCCTTTCCTGCAAAATATATATCTGATCAACTGGTTATGTATGTGTTGTGACCTTAAGGAAAAGGGGGGGCTGAATACTTGCTGGCTTTTGCAGATTTGGAAAAAGGAAAAAAACCTGAAACCTTTTTCAGTAAACTTGTTGCTCTGTTGAAGAAGAGTTGAAAGCTCTTACAGGAAAGCAACCACTGCAAAAGCAGTAGCTGCAGAGACTTGTAACATGGGCCCTATGAATGGGTTAAAGTCATTAGCAATTCAGAAGTTGCACTTCCAAATACATTTGATTTAGATTTAGATTGCCCTATGCTTTCTCTTCTGGGAGGGAGAAGTCCGGTTTTTTTCCTGGCAACTTTCTATTGCAGGAATCTGTCCCGTAGAGGGCACCAAAGAACACAAATTGGTGCAGCCCTGCGTCTGTAATGATTTGGGGTAGTGAAAGGATGGGGAAAGGTGAACAGAGGGAGTGGATGAGCAGCAGGTGAGATCTAAGATAAAGGAAAAACATAGTAAAAATGTTATTAATGGTACACTTTAACCAATATCTGCATTATAATCCGTACTTTGCTGATCCTGTTTGCATGTTGGTGTGTGCAACTTAAGCCCAATGAAACCAGTGGAAACTTCCACTGAGATCTTTTCTGTGTTACTTTAGTGTTTTCCAGATACTGTGCTTCAAGATCCTGTTTCCAGTTATATTGAATATCAAGTAAAGCTTTTCCTAAGGAATATATTTCAGGAGTACCAAAGAATCTTAGACTGGTGACAAAAGTTCTGGTTCACTCTGTCAGGATGTAATAAGAGGCTTGTGGGTGAAAGTGTCTATAAATGGAGAAGAACAGTAAAACTGGAAAAAAAAGTCTTGAGGGCTGACTGCAGCAAGGCTGGAGCAGGAACACTCAGAGATAGGAAGAAGAACCTGTTCTCAAAAGGGCATGATCCCCTTCCATGCCACAATTACTTTGCATTTCCTGCTTGGACAGCAGAAGACCCTGGGTCAAGAGTGTTGGCATTTCACAGAGCCATGGGACTGTTAAGGTTAGTTTTGCAAAGGTTGTCAAGACCCACTGTGAACCTAGCACTGCCAGGTTCACCCACTAAACCATGTCTCCCAGTGCCACATCCACATATTTCTTGAACACTTCAAAGGGTGGTGCTTGCAACATTTCACTGGACAACTTGTTCCAATACCTGACCACCCTTTCGGTGAAAGAAAATTTATCAGCTTTCCCATGACTGTTTGCTGAGTTCTCTGGAAAAGAGTCCTCTTTCATTGTTCGCTGATAAAGCTAAGAAATGAAAACATGTTCTTGCTTCTTGTGAGCACTTTTTCAGATCTTCAGCTCCTTGAAGACGACACATCAGTGACATGCTATGTAGTGGAATTTTGATTTTTTTTCCCCGTTTATTTTAGGAAAAAGCTCAAAAAACTTAGGAAATTGTGCTGAGTCAAAACTGGAAGTGTTAAAAATGTTGCAAAGCTCAGTACTAAATAGTAATGAAATGTCAGAACTAAATGAACCGTGAAACATTTATTTGGCCTGTTCATGGCAAATTAAAGTGTTATAATATAGTCTTTATCTCTCTGATAACATACTGATTTTGTGCCAGATCTGGCCTTGTCTATTGCACTGGCTGTTGCTCTGAGTTGAGTAAAGAAGAAATTAGGACAAACCAGTTCAAAGGCAATTGTTTTGAGTCCATTACATGTTGAAAAGTCTGTAGACTGTATGACAGAAAGAGCAGATTTTGGGATACAGGCAAGGAAACAGTGCCTGAGAAGGGAAGAGACTGAGGAAATGGAATTATTTCTTACTTCTGAGATAGTTCTTGTAAGAAGGAGGTGTGTTCATCGGTTGAACTGAATTTTTTGCAGTCACTAGTTGTGCATTAATTTTCTGAGTGGAAAAGGAACTTGAGAATGAGATTTGCACAAGTGTTTGTTGTTCTTGGATTCAGCTGAAAGTGCGTGCTGTGCTTGGGCTGTGTAAATGTGTGAAAAAACCTGTTTCAGACATCATACCAGCACGTAAGTTGATGCTTGAACAACTGAAGTAACTCCTAATGAAATCTTGTGTCTGGGGACATCACTTAGGTTTAGTGACTTCAGTGGCTGTGTCCTTCCTTTCTAAAGCCATAATGGTATTTCCTCATGTGGTTTAGGGAAGCATTTGACACTTCAGATTGTGTTGCTTTGTTTAGGACAAAGTCACATGGAGTGCTCTTCTTAGCTCAGCATGACTGCCATATGCAGAAATGCACTAACAGAGAGCAGCAAGACACTGAAAGTCATTATTGTCCACAATAGGAATCTGAGGCAATATTAATTCTAATATTTAGGAGACTAGGTTAGATAGAAAGTGAGTCATAGTCCATCCTAACACATTCAGCAGCAAATTTGCACTGAACTAAACAGCGTATGAAAAAGTTTAAAAACATAAAATTCTTCCTGCTGTTTTTTGTTACTTATACTTTTGTTCTGTATTTTGTTACTTATGGAATAGTTTTAACTGTTGTCTGATCAACCTTTAAAAGCAGAATCTAGGAGAACACTTTCAAAGTGATGGTGATGCTAGCCTTCACCTGAACAAGTCAGTATAATCTCATCTGCATTAGAGTTTTCCTTTGCTACTCTCTGCTGTCAAATATCCCACAGCCAATTGCTCCACCCTGAGAAGAGAGGGTAGTGATCTTTACTTTCTATAACTTTTGCATTTTACTTTCCATGTCAGATTTCTTCTACCTGTCAGTAATTCATGCCAGTTTGTTTAGCTCTCCCATGAGATTAACCCTTGCTGGATCTTAACTGGTGTGCCTCTTGTGAGTCAATGCACAGGATCACTATTTTGTCATGTCTCAAAATCCACCTTTGCGGGATATTTCCTGTGGTCTTGCCTAAATCTATAAGTGGTACTGCTCTGACTGATGTTAAAGCTACTCTCTTGATATTAAGTTGATTTAAAGGTTTATAAGTCCACAAAAGGGAACAAACTCTCCTCCGGTGCATTTTTATCAGTATAACTGTGTCCATAACAGGAATCTGAATTTGTACATGATGAGAAGGCAGTAGATGCCACTTTGACTTTAGCAAGTTTTTTTATGCTGTCTCTGACAATATCTTTGTATCCAAGTAAGGTTGTTATGGGATGGATGGATGACAAGTAGCTAGGGGGGAAAAAAAAACTTGCTTGTATGGTCAGATTCAGAGGGCAGTGGTCATGATCATGAGCCAGCCTGAGAGCAAAGGAAAGCAACAGCATCCTGGGTTGTATGGACAGGAGAGTTGCTGATAGATGGAGGGAAGTGATTGTCATCCTTTACTTGATGTTTGTTAGACCATATGTAGAATATTCTGTCAAGTTCTGGATCTCACCAATACTGGAATGTCCTTGACAGACTGAAGTGAGTTCACTGCTGAAGTGATTGGAGCTGAAGCACTTGGGAGGACTGGGGAAACTGGGCTTGTTCAGCTTGGAGAAGAACTGACTTTTGGAGGACTTAAGAGCAGCCCCCCCAGGACTGCAAAGGGTTTGTGTAGAAAATGGCACCAAGTTCTTTACTGAGGTCAAATGGAAGGACAAAAGAAAGTGGTGGAAAAACAGCACAGGAATTTCTGGCTTGAGCAAAAGAAACATTTCAGTACAGTCAGGCACGGGAACTAGTTGTCCAGAGAGGTTGTGCAGTCTCCATCCGTAGAAGTTTTCGAGACCCAGCTGGAGAGTGGGGAGAGAAGCAGTCTGGTTTGATCTGGTATGATCCTGTAGCTGATAGAACTGTGAGCCAGCTATTGACTGTAGACCTCCTGAGGTCCTGTCTGACCTAAGTTATTCTGTGATTCAGTGACTCCAGACCTTTGGTTTTGGATGAGGTAATGAAGAAGACTTGAGAATACACTGTTTTGTGTAGTTGGTAGGAGACTTGACAGGGCAAAGTGACTCAGAGAGACAAGGTGTTGAAGAGAAGAAGGGGTAGCAGGAAGACTGTGTATTTTGTGGAACTGATATATATTCCCTGACAATTACAGCTTTTGGGTTAAAAACATACAAGAAGTGCCTTTCACAGCTCGGACTAAAGATTGCAAATCTGGTTAATGCAAAATTGTTATCTGTACTGAGCAGGTTCAAAATTTAATAATTTTTTATTATTTTTTCCCCTCCCAGCTGGAATGTCTTTGATGCCCTGACTTCTTCCTTTAAACTGTATTTCAAGGAACAGGACCTGCTACAGGCTCCTGCAAGTCATGATGTTTCTGAGAAACCATTTGTCCTTCATTTCCTCCCTCCAGTGAATTCTGGAGCAGGAAACAATGTGAGGAGAAGGGTTACTATGCTCACGGTATTGTAAAGCAGATTACAGTGTTGTGGTTTATTGCAGGAATATAACTCATATCTGAAAGGTGCAAGTGGGAGGTGGGAAGGTAGGGCCAGGGAGCCACAGCCTGAGAATTGTAGTCAGCTGTGTTTTGCTGATTGTGCATTAGTATTCATTCAACTGATGAAGGTTGTGTAGAGTTTGTGTGTAGCTGTAGTATGTTCTTTCTCTGTGCTTTCCTCAGTATTTTTGTGAAAGTAAAAGGCAGATAATTGTAAAGGCTTTTTGTATGACCACACATACCTAACACAACATGGAGATGTGATCTCATCACACCTATCATAAGGGTAGCTGATCACAGTAGACTTAAAGTTGAATAAAATTTTACAGAGTATTGTACATTGCCTTTTCCAACTGTGTTAGCCAGTAAACTCCAGTTGTATATCTATGTGGAATTTGGTGGTGCTAATAGGAAAAAAAAAATTCTGGCTTCAGGCACCTTGAATTGGGGTTTGTGTATACTGAGGGAATGCCTCTGTTGTAAGAGAAAACTGAAATGTTTGAGTGATTGAAATTATGTGAGTAGAAGCTGATTTATATTGTGGTATTTTAAAAATGTATTTTAGAAACTGAACTGTATCTTGTGTGCTAGTTTTTTGTTTGGTTTGGGTTTTTAAAGAATAAATATTTTAGCAATTTTTTTCTAATAGCTCATCAGACTACAGATATTTGTATAAATTGAAGACGCACTGGCTTAAATATTTATTGTAGCAGAGAGTTTATGCTCTCAAATCACGTTGTGATTCTTAGAAAATTCTTTTACATGTCCTTGTGTGCAGAGCAGCTCTGGCTACCTGCAAGCATGCAATCAAGTAAACACAGTGCATGTTCTGTATTTCTGTTTTAAGTATGGTGGGAAAGCAGGAAACTTCTGCAGAGAGCTTTACTTTATGTGGCATTAGGGAAGTAATTTGGTTAAGTGTTTGACTTACTGTTGGGCAAAGTAGAGTTATTGTAGCTGTGTGAATTCAATTCTGAATGTAATTAGATCTTCTCTGTAGCTTTCTAAAAATGGTATCTTAATGAAAACTAACAGATGTTAAATGCCTTGCAAGTGACACTTCAGATTCTTGCAAGGTGGAAACCATCACTGTTTCCATAATGACCAGTGTCTGTTTCTATATAAAGCGAGATTTCTGGAAAACATGTGGTTGCAGAATTGTATCTTTTATCTTTCACTTTTTCATAATGGAAAAAACAAAGTACAGTGCTTTTTGTTACAGACAAAATAATTTTAAGCTAATTCTCTTTTCCTGAGTTTGTGGATTGTTGGAAACAATGGAAATAAAGTGAGTTGTTTCAGTTATATATCAATTCAGCATTTTTGTGTAGCTTTGTGCTATAAGGAAGTATTTTTTTCCCACTGTCTAGGTATCTTTTTAGGTATCTAGGTAGCCATCAAGCCAAAGGCTTTATGCAGCAGGAGCAGATTAAGTACAGTCATAGGCTGATTTGTAAGGTGGCGAATGCAATGAAAGGGAAAAGGAAAGGATACCCTCCTAGGGGAAACAGTGTGATGAGATTTAAAACAAATTGAACTGCTATGATTTTGCAGCAAGCAAAAAACCACCAGTTCTGGATGTTTTGATTGTGGTGTGCACACAGCACAGATGGCCGTGTGCATTTCCACAAAACAAATTTTTGGCAGTTGTAGCCACATTGACTGTTTCCCAAAAGAAGCAGTGAGAGTTGTGAATAGTCGCAAACTCAATCTTCTGATTTGCTCTGCGGACAACTGTTGTAATGTTATGTACAAAAAAAGCCTAATACACTTTCACATTGTGTACTATTGTTAATTTATAGGCATTAGTTTATATCAATTTAATGGATACAGGACTCTCAAATCTGTCAGAGCTCATGGTTTTTAAAGTTGAGTTAATGCTCATTAATAAAAGAGTGAAGAGTGAAAAAAAATTAATTTGAGTAAGATGAAGGACATGGATGTTCATATTCTAACATTGTTTTGTATGTATGCTTCTGTGATGTGCAAGGTGAAGGCAGGAGGTTATGAGGCATTGAACTCAAGTGCAGTAGCATTTTTTCATCTAACCCCTTTACTTTCCTTAGGAAAATTCAAACTCTTAAGATTTAGGCCCAGATCCGTCTGGCTTGCTTTCAGTTTACCAAATGCTCCCTTTCTGAAAGGAATCTGATCTAAACTGTGCATGTGAATTTCCTCTTTAGTCAGTGGTGGCATAATGATGCTTTCAAGTCCTGATTTCATCATTTGCCTTAAGGATGAAACACTTCCTAGAAGTGCCTTGTTTTCCCTCTGCACTGAGAGTACATTTACAGGGATCTCAAAATTCCTGTCACTCACCAAGTGAAGCAGAGGGACAGATTTCCCTATAGGAAAACAGCAATGTGTCCATGTACTCACTGCTAGCACTGTTTAACATGTTGGTTTTCTTTGTTTGTTTGTTTGTTTGTTTGAATAAAGGTCCATGAAGGATTCTTGGAAAGTAAGATTGCTCCCATGAACATTAGTGCCACTAGCAGTGCCTCTGAGAAAAGGAATACTGATTTACGAATATACATGCTGTGTTTCCTGCCATTCCTGGTCCTCCTGGTCTTCATTCGTGACCTTAAGAGCCTGTCCTTGCTTTCATTGCTTGCCAATCTGTCCATGGCTGTCAGCCTGGTGATTATTTACCAGTATATTGTTAGAGTGAGTATAAAAAATTTATTATCTGTTTTTTTTCAGTGTGGCAAGTTGTGTTTGTTGCATGTGGCAGCTGGTCTCTGATAGATACATACTGACTGACAATTACTGAAAGGCAGCAATATTTTGTATTTAATTGAGGCATCTTAATTTAAGGTAACAAAAATATGTATTTTAATGATTGGGAAGTGGGGCATGGGGAGGAAGGCAATGAGAAATATTGGCTGGGCAAGGAGGCAGGAGAAGTTCTGCAGAAAAATTTGGCTAAGATGGTAACTAATTGTTCTGCAGGACTTTGGCTTGAATTAAAGGGATTTTCTTTTAGTGTCCCTCATGGTTATGAAGAATATCGCTGCAATATGAAAGCAGTTAGAAGTGCAATACACTGAGAAATTTGCAGAAGATTGAGATGTACACTTTCCCTTCTGTTTTAATTGATGCTCCCTCATACACACCAGTGTGCTACTTTAAATGTGAAAATTTCTAGTGACAGAAATAGGAACCCAGAATAAATATACCCAAAGTGTCTGTGTGGGAAGGTGGCTATAAATATGTATAAAGGACTAAGTTTGGGAGGAAAACCAGGGATTGTAAATAGCCATGTATACGCCACTGTCAACATATACTGAATTTTCTTTCCTATAACATGATGCAACAATCAAAATTGTAGGAAGAGCTAACGCATTGTTTTGTTTTGTTTTCTTCAGGATATAGCAGATCCTCGAAAACTGCCTCCTGTGGTTGGCTGGAAGAAATACCCACTGTTTTTTGGGACTGCAGTATTTGCTTTTGAAGGAATTGGTGTGGTAAGTGCTTTTTACTGACTCTTCAAAATCACTGGTTGTATGCTAGGGGCTATAGACAGTTTTACTCCTGTTGTTATTTTTGTTGTTTTTGTTGTAGCACTAATCTCCTGTGTTGGCATGAAAATGGTCAGATAAGGCAAAAATTGTGCACAGAACATCCCCATCACTTGGATGCTCAACCCCTTCCCAAACTGTAAGAATGCTTTTAGTCCCAAATGGTTACTTAACCATTTTTTGTTCCACATGATATATTAAAAAAATAGCTAAAGTGGCTTCTGGGAATGGTAGGTCATAAACTGTTGGGAAATTACTATATATGCTTTATTAGTTATACAACTACGTACTTCAGCAAGTGTTATGCTGAAAGTGTATGCTTAAAACTAAAAACAACCAACCCCTCCTTCTATCCACCCTAAAAAACCCCAAACCCAAACTAAAACTACTCCAAACCAATATGCAGTTAATCTGAAATGATTGTCTGTCACTGATACGCACAGAAAATTTTCAAGTCTGGTTTGTTTGTTGGAATTGTCAGCTCTGACTTAAACCAGATTATTTTACCTTGCTGCTGTGCTGTCAGTGGCAGAAGAGCTGAATAGGAAAACTTTTTAACTCCTATTATATTACAAAAGTGTGTTTTCAAACTGTTTTCCACTGTTTCTCACATGTGAACTGAGGTTTAGCTACCATATATCTGAGTCTATCTGGACATCTTACCTTTTGTCATCTGGAAGTTTCATCCTAAGAAATTCAGCTGTTTATCTGAGGTTATTTCATGCCTGCAGGTGTTGGACAAAAAAACCCCATGCTCAGTGAATCAGATTAGACTTCACTAAGCTTGTTACTTTTAGATTATTTAGTCTGTCTGGGACAGACTGCACTTGCTGTGTGTGTCATGTACAGCAGGTCTGATCCGTGTCCCAGTTGTATCAGGTTTGCTCATGAACTGCATAGCACACAGGTTTGTATTTGTAGCCAGGCAATCCCAAGTGAGAGTCCTGTAAGCCTCAGGAAAGTGGGGAAGGCTTATCATTTGGTAGCAGTAGTTTATTGAATTATGGGTAGGGAATTGATTTAAGGTAATTATTTTCTGGCACTTTAAATCTCACATTAGACAGCTCCTTAAATTTACCTCAGTAATAGTAGCATTGACTTTCTATGTAAACCTTCTAAAGAACTGCCCAGAGCATTTGCTTGTTTGACTCCCTGGTTGTTACTAATGACTGCTTTAAGAACTCCAGGTTTTTTTTCTCTTTTATTCAGGAGCATAGTGATGTATGGTTCATTCTATTTGTACCTTTAAAACATAAAAATACTGCTTTATATTATTATATATTAGCATTGTATAGGTATTCCATGTATTTCTGCCTAGGCTGTCTCTATTTTTTACTTGGTCATAATTTACTTTCTCTTTAAAGCAAATGCAAAATGTGGTTAAGTTCTCACTTTGTTACTACTGTTTACAAATTAACTAAATGTTTATGTTCATTATGGTTCACTACACTTTGTGTATGTGTTTGCATTACACGTTTACATGTAACATGGCTACCTTTGCCTTTAAAATTAATGTAAAGTGAAAATGTATAGCTTTATGTTTCTTCCTGGTATGCAGAATGATACTACGGTGTCTCTACCTCTCAGGGATATTTTGGACATGCAGAATGTTTCTGTGCATGCTTATGCTTTACTTTCATGTACCACAGAGAAGATTTGAAGAAAAAATTATTTCATGGATTTGAATAATCAGAACTAAACAAAGTTGTTGAAGCGTGAAATAAAAAAAAGATAAGTGAAGCAACACAAGGCAGACATTTCCTCTGCATAATTAATATTTGATATAATTCCTGGTGAATGATTTGATTAATAACTAGGTATGACAGCTCAGGAAGCTACCATCATAAACCAGTTGTGTAGCTGGTGTGTGATAACTTGTTACCCCTTGTCTCACTTACTGTCGTTCCTGTATCCATCTGGTTTAGTTGGTCTGGTAAGGGAATAAAAAAGGTCCATTTAATTAGATTGGCTCCTTAGTCTACTCTGCCTGACTGCAGACACCTAAAATGGATTTACATCATCTTGGTCTTGGTGTTAGAGACTTGGGTTTAGATTCTGTTCTGGAATGTCTTGCCAATAACACATATTACTGCAAAGCTGTCTGAACATGGCATTATAAACAGAAGCCCTAAGGTTCTAATTCTCAGAAAAGTTGGTTATGATTATTAATTTTATGCCATAAGTTGGCCTGAAACGGTTGTGAGGTCTCATTTTTCCTTTTCCTTGATTTCAAACATGTGTTACGCCAGTTCTCATCTGAGAGCTGCCAGATGGATGTTGTGAAAAGGGACAATGAAATTATGAGGTTTTGGGCTGGTAGAGTCACCTTAAGCAGAACCTGACAAGAGAGGAAAATTGCCCTCAGTGTGGGTTTTTTACCACTATTGTTATGTTTAAAATAGTCTTTTCTGCTAAGAACATTTAATGATCAACAATTCAAGTAGAGGAATAAATGATCCATAAAGGTACAATATAAAGCATTTCACTTTAGCAGTCAAGAGGATTTATTTTCAAAGATACGTAGTTGAATTTGTTTTCATTAACAGAAGAGAGGATAATGTTGCCAGAAAGTAAGTGGCCGTTCATAGTGCATGTGTTCAGTATGGAAACATGTTTTTTTTGATTTCTTTGATCCAAGTACTCTAGCACGGATTTATTTTTTTCATCCCATTGTTCCAAAAAGCTTTTTATATATATTTTTTTTCCTTTGGTTTAGCACTTGTCATCACTTAAAATGTGACTATAGTTCATTAATAACTAATAAAAATTAGTGAGACTAATAAAACAGAGGACTCTGAAGTCCTGTTCATTACAGGGTAGGTGTTTTAGGGACGTGCAATGATTCAGCAGATTCCTAGTATAATTTTCTTGTTCATCTTGAGAGTCTGTCTTATAGATGGCGAGCATATGAACACGGGTTTTGGTTAAAATCTCATTATCTTAGGACTGATTAGCTGTCATGGTGTAATAAGAAAATCAGCAGTATGGAAGCAAGTTGGAATATTGTTACTTTGGCTATAGTCAATCCCTAGTTAAGTAGACTTTAAGAACCTCAGTTTTACTGACTTGAATCTGTAATAACTCAAAGGAGAAAAGGTGGACTATTTGTAATTGAAATATAGAATCTGAAAGAAACCGAGGCAGTGCCTAGAAAGTAGTACTTGGGTAATATTAAGAGCTAGTTAAACATTTAATCAGCCAGTGTTATAAAAGTATTTTGAGATATTTTTCATTCAAATAAAAAAACAATTAATATGATGAATTGTTGGTATTAATATGATTAATTGAGCTGTTAATATCTGCCTGTGAGATCAGTCTAGACTCTTGTTTGGTGGCGGATTTGAACAATTTCATCATTTTGTAAATGTCCAGACAAGTTGTTCATTTGCTGCTACAACTGTTACCAGCAGGAATAAAGTTAGTGCTATGGAAGAGCTGATTAAAGTTAATTCAGGGCAAACTCTGAGTGATTTAACAGGATTAAAAAGTGCTGTAATGGTTTGCTTGTGCTATTCATTTAGTTCCTGCCTTTTAGTTGCTGCCTTAGTTGTCTGTAAAAACAGAGTTACTGCAGATTGGTATAAGGTTGCTGCTGCAAATTGTGACTGTCTTGGCAGCTGGGTGGGAATCATTACTGTGTGTGAACAGGAGAGATTGGCAGCAGGGGCACCCAGTGACCCCTTGATAGTGAGTTAGCAAGCGGCAGCTGAGAGCTCAGTGCTGTTGATCTGGTGGTTATCATTCATAGTGTTGAGGGTTGCTATGGGATTTCAACACTTGTTAGTTAAGATTTTAAGATTATCAGGGTGGCCTTGTGAAAATCATACTGACTGGTGACGTCAGTTCAGTTTGTGGAAGATATCACGCAACAGAAATGCAGTACTCCTAAGTGGATGCAGCAAACCATTTAAGATGCTTGGTTTTGTTGAAGTTTTCAAGTGAAGGTTTCGGTTCAGAAGGCATAATGTTGATTAGGAGGTGAAGATGTATATTCAGCCCTCAGTGGAACTTTTTAAATACAGGCCTCTGGTGGGGATGGGCTGCTTTCCCTCTGTGCTTTAGTTCTCTCTGGCTGTGGGTTCTCTATGCCAGATGATGCTGCCTGGCAGATCACGGGGCTGGTGTTCAGGCCACAGAACAGAAGAGAGTACCAATGCTACTTCTTGACTACAGGAAGTGCAGGTGATGCAATGGAGTGATGGTGTCTTTCACAGCACATGTAAAATTATATTTTAAGAACCATATTTGAGTGCCTCTTTCCTATTCCAAAGGGGAGTAGGCCTGGTTTTATAATGAATGTGAGATGTTTGTTACTGAATTAAAAGTAACTTCAGACTGAGTGTGCCCAAAGTGTAATTAAAAGTCTTGAATGCACTTTTGAATGCCTTCAGGCTTGGATCTGTCTGTGGCATTACCATGTGCAGGTAGTAGCTTTGCATAATGTTGTGCTTATGCAAGAGCAGTTACACTTAATGAATATTTTGCGTCAAAAGTCTGGTTGGCTTTCTTGTTCTAGATATGAAAAACAAATCCAAATATGGAAGTGATATGTTATAATAAGCTTCAGGGGAGGAAGTATGAAATAGTGTTATAACAGTTAAACAAGAAATATAATTTTCCTTCTCTATTACATATAAATATGCTAAGTTAACTGTGGTTTTTACAATTGAGTATGACATCTTTTCCCCCCCTGTTGAATGCTGCAGACAGATTAGTTTAGTGAAGAGAAAACATTACTTTCCAACATTAATTTCAGGTTTGGAAAATAAGACTTCTTATATTTTAGCCTATTACTTGAAGATGTCTATTCAAACTGCTTTTGAACTTGGGATATCACAGCTTTGCAGCAGAAGATAGGGTGGTATTTGTATACCAGAAGACAGGCTCTGGAATCACATTAAGCAGCAGCTAACCAATTCCAGAATATTTAAAAAGAGAAAACTAAGTGGATTATAATTTTAAAATGTCGTTATTTGGATTTTGAAAGTAATGCAGATGAGCTTGTTAGGCCTGTGGCTTTGAGATAAAAGCCTCTCAATGTCAAAAGCTCTTTTGACAGATTAGTATTGTCCTTTAAAAAGAAAAAAAAAAAGAAAAGAAACCTGGTGGCTTGCTTCCCTTGTCCTTAAGACCAGACTGGATTTGTCAGAAGCAGACATTTAACAGGTAACATGACATCATCTAAATCTACTTGGGGCATCAGCTGCTTGGACCAGGGTGTATCAATTGCATTGGTATTCTTTTGAGATGATGCTAAGGTTTGTATCCTTAAAACATGAAAGGTGGGAGTTCTCTGAGGATGGTTTTGTATTTGGGCAAGCAAGTGTAGGTGACTGATTTGATGACTGTGGAGATGAACTACTCCTAAATCTATGTGGTAAATGTGGACTTTAAATGTTGTATCAGCAAGAAGTATGTTGTAGCTACTGTGCAAAATTGGGAAAAGATTATGAGCAGATGTTTAGAAACAAAGACTGTTGTTGGATACAGCAGATAAAAAGCTGTTGTATTAGAAACTGTAAGAAATACACATCTGCCCAATTCAGATGAATGTTGATAAAATATCAGACAACTTGATATCGCCTCTTTGTCAAGTTAAATATTCCTTACCAATATCCTGCACTTCCTGAGTCTGGAGAAACTTGCTCTTACCCTGGAGAACCATTTGTTTGTGCATATTGTACTTTTATTACTTCCTATTTTAATGGCAAATCTTAGTAACACAAACAGAAGGCTCCCAAGGATAACTTTCTTTCAGGCAGCATCCCCCACATATGCTTGCAACATCCAAATGTTTCTTTTTCCTTAGAAAGCCTAAGGTACACGTGTGTTTACACAATCTCAAAGGCATTTAAGTTTACTACTTACTTGCCTGCAACATTTCTTAATCATTATGTGGTTGGTGATTTTGGAGAAGGGGGCAAAGAGCAAGAGTGACAGTGTGCCAAGCTGTTGTGTTCTGCCTTGCCGGCTTATGGCAGGTGGGTTTTGGGGTCTGAGATATGGCTTCAGTGAGGCACAGAAGCTAATTCTCCTTTTTAGATGTGACCCTGTCTTAGGTGGAAAACTTGTCTGCCTTAAGTATACATGCAGTAGAGGCAGAGTGATGCACACACTACTTATGCTGATATTACATATAATTAAAAAGCATAGTTAAATAATTTCAGGCAGGAATATTTATGTAGTTTGTTTTGCTTTTTTTTGGAGCCAGGTTTTTTTTTCCCCTGGCCCATTATTCTGTAATACTTCTAAACTGCAGCTTTTTTGAACTTACTTATTATGGTTGGGTAACATTTCCTTTCTTTTATGTTCTGAGTGAGTGCTTATCTGCAGTATATGGAATTATCTAAGTAATATTTAGATATGAGTGGGTCTTCATGATGTGACAAACCTTTTGAATACAGCTCTGAAGATGCAGAAATGTTAGTAGCTTTTCCTGCAGAGAGCAGCTAGCTAGAATAAATGCTTGCATTCTTGGTTTGGGACTTTCATGTCTATCATTTAATCAGCAGCAGCTGAACTTTGCCATCTATAATAGGCTGTGTGCAGCTTTGTCATTGAGGAAGGTAGCATTGCAGTGTGTGTGCATGTGTGTGTCTATATATAACAGTAAATAAAGTTTAAGTTCTAAATTACCTCTTAAATATTTTGCCAACATATTCGTTTTTTAAGTTAAATCTACTGTAAGTCATAGAATAATTTAGTTTTATTGCATCAAGTGTGATGGAGACAACAGCTGGGAAAAAAAAGTCATTTCATTGTATGGCTGAAAATACTAGGTACTAATAGACCTATCATTTTGTCAAAGGAATTTTAAACTCAGTGATGTTCTTGAATGTTCACTGAAGAATAGTTTTCCTAAACCTAAAATTTTTTATGAATACATGTTCTCCCAGATTTGAAAGAGCCCTAATTATGTATTGCTGAACACTTCTGCAGGCATCAGTAGTGGTTCCCTGATTCACACTGTGGTTGAAAAATTTGTCAGGAGCCACAGAAAAAAGAATCCTAAAAGAAAGGAGAGAGGTGGAACGGAAAAATGTTGTAATGGTGAAAGCATTTTGAATGAGAAGATTCTAGCAGGAAGTGATATGGTGTGTGTTCTTCAACATGTCTTTGTGTATTTTTCAACTTGTCTTGTGCTTGAGCTATGTGAGTGCTTCACAGGAAAGGTGATGATTACTTCAGCTGTCATGGTGCACTCTCATGCCAAGCTGAAGTGTATGGAACTGCTCTAAGAAAAGCAAGTACAATCATCAGTGTCTTCTCTTCCTTCTGTTTGGATGGGTTGATTTTTTTTTAAAGAACTGGGTGGTTATTTCTTTCCATGATGGTCATATAAAATGAAAGATGTGATGTGCAAAACACTTTCTGTGGTGAGGTCCTTTTGTTTTTTAACTGTTTGTCCATGACATGATCCAGTGGCTATCTTGTCAAGGCTCCTTATTCCAGGGCAGAGAAATTTCCATACTTAGAGTTATAAAATTTTGTAGATCCTTAATCCCATTTATTTCCTGTGATACTCATTAATCGTTAGTGGCAACCATTGTGATTTTTTTTTTTTTTTCACTTCTGCAGTCATGGATTTTGCTCAGCTCCATACACGACCATGCAATATATTTATACTTAATTCTATGTCACTTCAGAAGCTAAAGCAACATACAGGTGGAAGAGCATTTCAGATAAAAGACAGAAGACCTTTTGGGAAGTTTTTTTAAAACCATTTGCATTGAAACATTAAAGTTCGTAAATTGTCCCTTGCCTACAAAAAGGCAGGTGGGGATAAGTGAGAATGTACTAATCATTGTAACTTATTTTAAGGGGACTTAAATTTGATGTGGGTTTGATCCTTGGCTGGCATAAATGTTTAAGTGCCGTTGGAGCTCTGGGAAATTTAATTTTTAATTCCTGAGCCAGGAGTCCAGAAATACACAATCATATACTATATCTTTATGTATTATTGCAGTAGATTGAAATATACCCTCCAGCAACACTTGTGTTTCCAAGTAATTTTTTGTTTTATCACTTACCTTGTAGAAATTTTGAGAGTAGCATAACTTATACAGAATATTTGGGACTATAGTATTGTATAGTCTGTAGACTGCAGTCTAAATGAGTGGGGGCTGGAACTGTCTGATAAGCATTTATCTTTTGCTGGATAAAATTGCATCCTATTGTAAAGGGCAGCAAAGCATATAACACTTCAGTGATTTTGACAGGACAAATACTTTAAAATGTTAGTGACTGAACAAAGATGCTGCTTTTTCAATTTCAGTTTGAATTGGAGAGAAGTGTTCTAGATTTCATTCATATATAAAGTCACATAGGGCATGATAGTACACAAACTTGCAGAACTTCTATTAAATTTCAGAGCAAGCTAAAGATTAAATAAATGTAATAATGAAGTGATAAATAAACTCTTTAAGCATAAAAAAAAAAGGAAAAAAAGAAAAAAACCTGGAGAAAATGCAAGGTTTGGATGGCAGGCTAAGTAAGATTTACACAGTTTCTTCAAGCATTGTTAAATCAAGGCCATCAGAATAGGGCAGAAGATTGGGTTTGGTTTTTTTGTGTATGTGATTAATTCTCTTTCCTGGTGAAACAAGTAGGAAGGTGCTTTGCTGGAATCTGGGGAGATTGATTTTTGGGGTGATTGGAATTGCTCAGCAGATTTCAGAAGGTAGTGTTCTGTAGTGAGAACTTGTTTTCTGGATTTATTTATTTCATATAAAACTTTTACTATAAAAATTGATATACAGTCACCATTTGGCTTGCATTTTTCTTTGGGTAATGGTAGCTGCCCTTTTGTTTGCAGTCATGAGGGATCTGTTGAGGAAAATTGAATTGTTTATTGTACGTGATCCAAATAGTGATGTTCTGTAGCCTACTAAAGAGAGAGAGCTTTAAAAATATATCTAGAATTGATGGAATAAAAGCTTGTTGCTCAAAATATTGCATGAGACTTTCTGTGCAGTGCAGGAGGAAATGGGCAAGGACAGACAAGCAGATATAGCAATGTAATAATGACATTTATTATTATCATTCTTTTCCTTGGTGTACCTATAACATTTTCTGCAGACAGTTCCCTGGTATGCTGTGTGATTGTAAATCCACCTTTCAGTGAACAGATAAATTCATTGGTACCTTCTGCAGACGAGAAGGAATGGGCCAGGTCTGGGCTGCGTTGGTTTGCTGAAGATTTAATATTTTGTCTTTGGAGGTTAGGTAGTAGAATTTAGGTTTGCATACCTTGAATACGTTTGATATCAGCTCCCTCAGCTTTTTTGCTTTGACTGAACAGAGCTTTATTTAGTTTATGTAGGGCATGATGATACATTTTTTTTTCCCTTAATAAATTGACAGATGCATTGGTTTTAATTTTCCAAATTATTCGCTTGTCTCTAGCTTAAGCTAATCGAAACTTCAGTATAGCTGTCTACCTGAAATGCTGATTTTAAAAGTGCAAGGGATGGAGGATGGCTTCATTCTTAAAGTTTAGTGGTATTTCCTGCAGAAGGGAAAGATGACCATATGTGTTTAAGCATGTCTGCTCTGAAGTTATCCATTACAAGATTAGCTTTTAGTGGACATGATAGTTAAATAACAGTCTGTCTGATTACCTGCAGGTTGAATTCTCTTGTGGGTTTTTTTTTGGTCTAGTTATATGAAAAGTACAGTAGAGATTTCTAATTAGAATTAGGCAGTCCCCTGCAGCTTAGTTGCAGAAAGACTGTGAGTGTAGCAAGATATTCAAGGGATGAGAAGGCACTGGTGTTATTTGGGATGTTTGTACCTACTTCAAGCAGCTGGAAATGAAGGGGAAAGCACTTTGCATAATGTTTGATATCAGATTAGCCAGGTTATTTCAGAGATTCAATTATGATTCTTTGCCAGTAAATTATGGGTACTTTCGAATTTATTTGGTGGATGAAAGCAAGATGGATTATGCTTGTTTTACAATTTTAAGAAACCAAAGGTTAATTGGAACTAGAAGAATGGAGCATTAAGTTTCCAGGAAGATAATAGTAGCGGTGTGTGCAAATGTCTCAAAAATGATGGGAAAGGCTCTGTGAAGCAGGTGTCAGAGAAAAATGATAGAGAATTTATTCAGTGAGGAGGAAGAAAAATTATGGAAAATGGGAAATTTTGAAAAGAATGCATTTCCTCTAAAATACCTGATTTTATAGGTGTTTAAGGCTATGGCAGGAACTAGTGTGAAGTGGGGGAGAAAGAGCTTGAAGGAAGCAGAGCATGGAATTCAGAAGCACGGAAGAGACCCATAATAAAAAAAGATTAAAAAAAAAATATATATTTGAAACTGAATCTTAACTCATCTCACCTCCTGGTTCCAGAAAGTAAGTAATAAAACCAAACTAAACAGCATTTGTGGAAAGAACCTTGTCTCTTCTGCATTCAGATAAAATGTTGGCTTTTCTGAAGTCATCTCAAGAGGAACTATGCAGGGACTGGAAAGAAATTTTACAGCGAAAATCTGTCCAGTGGCTGCTCAACAGTGACACAGTGTCAGAACAAGCATTGGCTCACATCTTATCTCCTGGCAGCCTCTGTCTCTTTGTGAGCATTTCACTAATCTTTTGCATCCTTATGGAATGTAACAGTTTAGGGAGCAGTGTTTGTATAATATACTTGTAATTGCTTGTTACTCTGCTTCATGTTAATCCAGTGAGTTACAGAATTTTTCAGCTTGTCTGGAGTAGGTGATACTGGATACCTTATAAAACCTGGATTCTTCCCATAATTTGTTTGAGGCTCAGTTTTGCTGAGGCAAGCATCTCCTGCAGTAATGACTGTCTGGAAATGCCTGCTGCTGCTCAGGGAGGGTACCTGAACCTGCAGAGGCTTGTGCTGAGGCTGGGAAGGAACACTCTCACCTGCACTGAGTGATGCAGGAAAGGCTGCATGAGCGTTCTTGTCTGTTCAGTCTGGAGGCACATGTAGTCATGATACTAAATGATAAGCAGGGAGGAATTAGCATTTTTAAATATATTTTCAATATCTACATATGTTAATGTGTTTCTTGTTAACGGTAGTATTATCCTGTATTTCCTTTAGTGTATCATTTCCTTAAACTCAGCATAAATGAAGGTTGTAATGTTAAAGAGAGTCTGATGATGTGAAAATGTGTTTAAGTGAGTATGATTTATTCTGATCTACTCATAAGTGTACAGGAAATGATATAGTTGTGTTTAATGAGTAAACTTGGTTTAGTGGATAGTTAAAAAGCAAGAGTGCATATGCTTAAGAGAATTGTCCTATAGTGGTTTTAAATTGCTTTAAATTTTTTTTTTTAAGATTTTATTTCCTTGGAGAAACAAAGGTTTTCCAGGTTTAAATGCTAAACTGACTGGCTTTAAATTCTAAAGATAAAAACCTTTAGTATAGTTAGAAATTTAAAAAGAAAATTTGCTTCCTTTGGGCTCAAACACATTGAACATAGTATGTGTCACTGGTCCTTTACTTTCATTCATGAACTGAATTTCAAGTAGGCGATTCTGTGATGTTTGCTGGTGTAAAGAGCTGTGTTAAAATGTAAAAAGATTAAAAAGGCAGGTATTTTGGTCAGAGTCTGTTGTAGGCCAACTGTTGCCTTTTGCAATTTTCCTGCTGCCCAACACTCATTTAAAAGTTTGTTCAATTTTTGAAACTCTTCTTTGTTTAAATTTTGCATTCCCCACCAGATCAAGTTATAGTCCAAGCTCAGGTTCTTTTCTGGAAGAAAAATATTAGCAGTGGAAGCTCTGAATTATATAAAGAAGCTAAAGTATATAATGTATTTTAATTGACTAGGAATGAAAATTGCCTCCAAATGTGCACCTGTTTAGGGATCTCTTTGTTCCCGAGTGTAAAATTACTTATTTGGGATTTCTGATATGGAGAAATAAAGCCATGTGGGATGGATTGGAGTGGTCATACTCAATGATAAGTCACAAAGTAAATGTCAGTGGGTGACTAGGAGGAAAGGAATAATGACCTTGTAGAAAATAATAGGCCAGCAACTCAGATACAGCAATTTGTTAGTTAATTAGTGGATGAAATCTGCTTTTTTTCATAACTCACGTTGCTTAAATTGGAGTAGTAAATATTCAGTCAATTAAAAAGCAATTTTGTGTGATGAACAGTAGCTTTTACAGGGCAACCCTGTTGCACTGAGACTGTTTGTCTGTATTAGATTTGACATAAGTGCTAACCAGGGATGACAAGCTTGTTTAATTAACAGTGCCATAGTGTTCATCAAATATAACCTGCATGTCTGCTGAAAGATAGGCTGAACTGTGGTCTTTATTCCACTGTCTGTATTGCCTAGATCTTTATTACCTAAGTTCATCATAGAAACCTTGATGTTTCACTTAGATGTAGACATGCAATATTAGGTGTCTTAATCTTGAACTGTATTCTGTTCAGTATCTGAGATGACTGTACAGTTCTTCTGAAAGAGATGGGGAAAGTATGCTTGTCTAGGAGTATGCATGTACCTTCAGCTGGTGTTTTAATGATGTAAAAGGATCTGTTTTGCTGGTGGCATTCAAAGTGGGAAGAGCAGCATGTGTTTCACTGCCTTGCCTGGAAATTTTATTTGGGTGTCTAAAAGCTTAAGTTGGAACTTACTAAGTGTATTTTACTGAATGCTCTGTTGTACAAGTAAAAGGCAATCTTCAGCAAACTTTGTGCAGTAAGAGTTGCAACGCCCGTGTCTTCACTATGAAGTGATGGCAAGCCCAGCAAGGTGGCTTTCCTACTTCAGGCTCCAAGCACATACACCATGTTTAGGAAAAGCAGTGCTTAATGTGCCTGGCCTTATTTCCATCAGAAAGATGAAAAAGAGCATGGGACAGTGATAGACTGTCTGTGATAGACTTCTGGCAGTCATAGACTCAAGATTCTCCACTGGGAGAGCTGAGGTTGAGTGCTGAGGATGAGCTTCTGTGTCAATAGGTTTGTGTGTGATGGAGGCTGACAGTGCAGGCATACCTGACAGAAATTGGAGAAATAGCCTTGGATTCTGAACAATTCTGTTACAAAAAAAAAATCATGCTAATCACATTGCTAATGTATTTTCACCTGGCCACTGTAAGTTTCTCTTGACAGTTTGTGTAACCTATACATGTTGCTTTATATTTCCACACTGATGTTGTTTTCCAACCAAGATAGGCGTTTTTCAGTAATTAAACATTTCTAGTGGGTACACAAAACATTGTGACCGTCCAGGCTGTAAAACATTATTGTAGAATAATCTTATTTATTTATAAAATCACTTACATTTTGGAAGTTGTAACTGAAAGAGGGAAGACGAGTGGTTTTACCCTGTGGACATAAAATGTGATTGATTCTCCCTCTATTTCCAGGTGCTGCCATTGGAAAACAGAATGAAGGATACCACCCGTTTCCCACAGGCCCTGAACATTGGGATGGGAATAGTCATGGCACTGTACATCTCACTGGCAACTCTCGGGTACCTGCGCTTTGGGGATGAAGTCAAAGGCAGCATAACTTTAAACCTGCCACAAGATAAGTGGTAAGTACATCTGTGATTTAAAAGCAATAATCTAGAAGGCAGAAATGTGCAAAGAAGGCAAAGATTGTTCTGTGCCTCTGTGCCATCAGGGTGCTCAGACTTCTAATGGAAGCTCTGTGTCTGTGCCTTCTACTATAGAACTGTGGTCCTAACCAGCAATTTCTTGCATATTAAAAGAACTTGCATATGGAGACTGATCAATAATCTTTACTGTTATAAATTATTCCATCTCTAGCAGGAGCTAGTTCCAGGACTGTTGAAGGAGGCAATATGTAACTAGCTATAATGCAGTTCTGAAATCAGCTACTTGTACCTTGGATATCCTGGTAATACAGTTGCCTTTTTTAGTGTAATCACTGAGTTTAGCAGGTGAACAGCTGGAATAGAAGACATCAAAGCTGAATAGTTTGGTAGTTCAAGTGCAAGTCCATGGATAATGTATAATAATGACTTCCTATTAGGACAATGCAGTTTATGTTTGCCAGTGTCTTGAGGATACTAAATTTTTTATTTAGCTTTTTTTTCTTTATGTTATGAGAGCTCCATGTCACATGTTAAAGATGCACTGAAGACTATTTCAACTGCTGTATTGTTAGTTTTGTATCTGTCTATGAATGTATATATACTCTTTATATACTCTATATCTATACTAACTATTAATTTAAGTATAATTTATTTTATTTTAGTACTTCTTTTATGTCTGATGGTAAAACTAAGTATATCAACAGTACACAAGTATTAGAGCTGGAAAGTATTTTACTGTTTTCATTCTGATCAAATAATGTCTTAGAGGTTATATTCTTGCATCTACTTGTTCAATAGCTGTTGTGGTATCTTATTAAAGCAATGAAATCTCAAATTATGTGACACCTCCCCTCCCCCACTTTTTTTATTCTTTGAAAAAGAGGAGGACACATGTAAAGAGTTTCCTTAATTTTTAAGTGCTACTTTTTCACTCTTTCTTCTGTTTCATTCCTTGGAGTCAATGTGAGCTATGCATTTTTAATATTCTTAAGAAGTTTTGTTTAATTGTCAGACTGATTCCAATGTTTAATACATGAAAGTATAATAAAATGTGTCTTGAAGGATGAGGTTTTTTTGGTTGCTAGAATTTTCATGTTTCTTATTGCTTGTTTGCTTGTTTTGTTTTTATGCTGCTGTTGTAACAACTGAGATTTGGGCCTCAATTTTTTTTCATTTAATGGGATTTTTATTGATTTTTAAATTTCTTTTGTTTTGGTTTGTTTTCCTATTTTTCCCGTGGTTCTGATTTTTGGGGGTATTGCTCATCATATCTGTTTTTATCCTTTCATTGTATACACATACATGAGAAGTTTAGCAAGGCCAAGTGCAAGGCAGGGCAGTCCCAAGCACAGGTACAGACTGGGCAGAGAATGGATTGAGAGCAGCACTAGGGGAGAAACCCTTGAGGGTGTTGGTGGGTGAAAAGTTCAGCATGACCCAGTCATGTGCACTCACAGTCCAGAAAGCCAGTGGGGTCCTGGGCTGCATCCAAAGCAGTGAGGCCAGCAGGGTAAAGGAGGGGATTCTGCCCCTCTGCTCTGCTCTGCTGAGACCCCACCTGGAGCACTGCGTCCAGCTCTGGGATCTCCAACACAAGAAAGATGTTGACCTGTTGAAACAAGATGAACCTAAGATGATCAGAGGGCTGGAGCACCTCTCCAGTGAAGACAGGCAGAGCAGGCTATTCAGCTTGGAGAAGAGAAGGCATTGGCAAGACCTTAGAGCACCTTCTAGTACCTAAAGGGGGCTTACAAGAATGCTGGGGAGGGACTTTTCGCAAGGACATGTAGTGATGGACAAGGGGGAATGGCTGTAAGTTAAAGGAGGGCAGGTTTAGATTAAAAATTAAGAAGAAATTATTTACTGTAAGGGTGGCAAGACACTGGAACAGGTTGCCACAACAGATAGGTTGTAGACTCCTCAACCCTGGAAGTGCTAAAGGCCAGACTGAATGGGGCTGTGAGTAACTTCATCTAGTGAAAGGTGTTCCTACCCATGGCAGGAGGGTTGGAACTGGATGATCTTTGAGGTTCCTTTCAACCCAAACCATTCTATGATTCTATAACATTAAAAAAAACCCCAGATATCTTACAATGTTTACTGCATCCATTCTGTCTATGTGATGCAGCTGAAAGAGAAAATACTTCTATTTCTAATATTGCATGGCAGTGCTTGTTTATAAGATTAGTGAAAAGCTTGTTTTAAATGGCAGCTTTGGATTTATTTCTGCCTTAACAAAAGTGTTCTTAAAAAACAAGGTGTGAGAAGAATGTGGAATAAGCTAAGGTTGCTACTCACTGCTGCTTTTTATTGTGCTCATGACAGCAACAGAATGAACTTTATTCTGCATCCCTGCTGTCTAACAGAGCTGTTCACATAGGAGTTTTCACATAGCTCTTGGCTACAGTGCAGATGTGATGATGATGATGATATTTATCCTGATGGCTTTGCAGGCCTAATGCAAGGAAAAAGATAATAAAAAAGTTGGAAACTGGTGCTCTGTAGGGTGGGGAATTGGCATTATAAGTGTAATAACCTCAAAGCTACTCAGGGCACATATCTGCAGTTAACAAAGTCATCTGTTTGTGTCTTACCCTGGCTAGTACCCCAGAGCACCAAACAAAATTAGGAGAAGCAGCTCAGTGGTGCGCTCAGGGGTTGTGATGTACGATGCTGTTGCTATGCAGGACTGTGGGTCTACCTGATACAGTACTGAGGGACAAATGGTTGCAATTAACTGGGCTAACAAAACAAATTTCTAGTGAACCGTAGGACAGTATTTTGCTATTTGGTCCTCACATAAAAAAACAGGAAGTTGGCAGTTTGAACTAGAGAAATGCAAGGAGCAGAGGAATTTTTTAGAAGAAGACGGTCACGCGAAAGAGCCTGGAATGTATCTAGGCAGTGAGACTTGGTTTATGTGTTTAATTCCAGCTGGACAACCCCCATCTTAAAAATAAGCCTCTCCTGATAAAGAAAATTAAATTAAAATTCTGCTACTTTCTGAGTTTTATTTGATGTCCTCTCAAATGAATTGACTGGAAGGCATACACAGGCCCTAGACTGGTTAAGTTCTTAAGTTTAATTTAAATAGAGGACTGTTATGTTCTTTAAAAATTCCTGCTAGATTGGTGTTTTTGGAGAAATGACTTGGTGCAGTTCTGGTTTAGATGGTGTTTGGAAGTACAAATTGTCACTCAGCATAATGTATTACCTAGAATATGTTGAAAATGGACTTAAAGAGTAGGTTTCAGTATTTGTAGATGTAGATGATGGAAAATTCTGTTTTAGTAGTTGGTAGTATCCCTTGGTTCAGGTCTCACAGAATCATAGAATGGTCTGGGTTGGAGAGGACCATTAAAGATCGTCTGTTCCAATTCCTGTGCCCTGAACAGAGAAATCTTTCACAAGACCAGGTTGCTTCAAGCTCCATCCAACCTGGCCTTGAACACTTTGGGGGATGGGGCATCCACAGCTTCACTACCCTCCCTGTAAAAAATTTCGTCTTTTTTCTCAGTTGGGTTCTTGTCTTCTTGAGGCTGAATAGGCACCATCTGTTTAATGACCTTACAAACATTATAGTATATTGAAATTCAGCAAGACTTCGTATGGTACTAGTTGAAGTGAAAGCTTAGCATAATTATTGCCCTATTTGGTGTAGCTGTGTTGTTATGCAAGTTTTGTTACACTGCTTGCCAATGTTCCTACCCTTAAAATGGATGTAATGAATGTAGAATTGAAGAATGTAGAATTGAAAAGAGTTTTAGCAGATATAAATGATTTAGTTTTTTATTAAAAGGTAGCCTAAGGAGCCATCTTTTTATGATTGTAATATAATATTAAATTACTAGTGAAATCGATTCAATAATATAAAAATTATTTTCTAATTTGAAAAGTTTTAATCCTCACAGAGCTGTAGAAAAAGTTGTGTAAATGGAGATGCTTACTTTAAACTACTGTGTATTTAAAGCTTTGAATCCTGTTTTTGAATGTATTTTAGAAATTATTTTTGTAAAGGCTTGGGGTAGTCTGAAGCCTGAGGATTAGAGGTGAACTGTGAGTAGCTGGTCAGCTAAAATGTAACCAGGTAAAATCCATCTCAGTTTCTGGAATAAGGACAGTCATGCAGAGCTCTTTCTCCCTCTAAAATTCTCAAATTTTAAAATTCTCTAAAAAGCTGCTCAGCAATCAAAAAGAAGTGTTTCAAAAAAGCAGCATCTTCTAGACTAGCTATACCATTATGTCAACACGTAAATTGCTGTAGTAGTTTTTCTGCCCATTTGAATGTACTTTTGGGGCTTCATTGACTTGTGTACAGTGATGGTCAGAACTTTGATACAGATAATTTAGGACCTATTAGTCAAAATGTATTTTTAGTTGAAGGGTATTTTTCTTTTTTTCCTCATATCATAGAATCATAGGATGTACGGTGGAAAAGAGCTGAGCTGTACAGATAGAAATTTTGCCATGCCATGCCATTTGGTCACAGGATAAGGGATCAAAAGCAGTCCTGGCTGGATTTTATTTACTAATGCAGATACAGACAGGGATACTGAAAGAGAGAACGCTTTGAGTGACCCCTGTCAGGCTTTGAGAGATACAGAGATCAAGGTCCAATTTGTTCTTTCCCTACTCTTGCTGTTTATTATTTTCTTATGCATGTTTCCTTTGCTTCAGTGGAACCTCTTTTGAAGGACTGAAGCAAAAAAAAAAAAAAGCGTTCAGTGCTTTTGTCTGCTTGGCATCATTTTGTGTTAAAACAGGTTGTTCTCATTTGTGAACACACAACACCCCATGGCAAATGAACCAAACCCTTACCCAAAGTTTTGCTAATGTCCCTAGAAAGAAAATCTTACGAAGAGACTCATAACTTCTATCAGTTGGCTGCAAGCAGACCTATGACAAATGATTGTAGTTAATGGCGCATGAGTTAAAAATACATCTAAATTTGAAACTGCTGAAGGCATGGATAATTCTTTGTTACTTGTTTACTCAGCCACAGGTAACAGTGGTAAGGGTGTCTGCACTTCACGTTTATTGGGAGATTTACTCTAGTTGCTGTTGCTCTGACTTCTGCAGTTCTGGATGTTATCATTCTTTTGTAACTAGTTTCTGAGACATTCTCTGTAAACATAGTCATGTTATTGAAATGGTATCTTTTTATTTACATTCCTTTCTCCTGGGCACAGAAGTTTGATGGACATTTCCTTTGACCAGTGTGATTGAGGGGAGGTCTTTGTTTCCTCCAATACACAGTGAATTATAAGACACATCTATAATAAAGACAGGCAAGGCCCAAGGCACTTGTGCCTTGAGGAACTTGTTCCTTGATCTCCAGAGGTTCTGTCTCCTTCTTTCGTGTCATTACTGTGACAAGTTGCCTTATCTTCTGCAATTTCTTAGGCAGTTCAAATGTCTTGTTTGTGTTTGCTGGGGGAAAAACGTATTTTATATATATATAGATATACACACATATATATATAGCCTTAGTGCCATTAGCAAGCTAATTTTTTTGTGAAGAGTTTGCCACTTACATGGATGTGTGTAAATGTTTTCAACAGGTTGTATCAGTCTGTAAAGATTCTGTACTCCTTTGGGATTTTTGTGACCTATTCGATTCAGTTCTACGTCCCTGCAGAGATTCTCATTCCAGCTGTCACCTCCAGAGTGAAGCAGAGATGGAAGTTACTCAGTGAGCTTGTGGCGAGAGCGCTGTTAGTCTGCTCAACCTGTGAGTATGTGCAGAACATCCATAATAAAAACCGCTGTTACATTTTGTTGGGACCTGCTTATTTAAATATATGTTTTGTTGTTTATTTTTCCAGAGGCTAGCAAACCTGAAATTTTGTTTCAACAGTTGCTATGTTTTCACTTTTATGAACAATTAAACTAATGTTGTATTTGTATTTTAACCACACTTGTTTTGGTAGATGTGACCAATTATTTGACAACCACATCTTTTGCCAATAATACGCTAAAGCTGCCAACTTGAAAAGAAACTATTTTCAAATAAAAATTTTTAAGTGAGATGGACATTGCTGATACTTCTTGGCATTTACCTATGTGGTCTTCAGTACGTGCTTCTCATGGAGAAATCCTTTCTCTGTTTGGTTGATCTGAGGATTAAGCCTAAAGGTGTACTGGTCTGTGTCCATAAGGTGGCACTGAGAAACATGGATGCCTAGTTACAGAATTCTGAAGTGCCACTTATTTTAAGTGATAATGCTCCAAAGTAGTTTTGCATCTCTACCCTCATTACCTGTTGCTCCTGTTATTTTGTTCCCTTGTCCCCTAATCTTCCTATCCCTCTTGCTGTGTCCTTGCTTTCTCACAGCTAGTCAAGGGCTACGTACTAGTAGGAGTCAGCAGTGCTCATTGAATGGTGAGTATGGTCTCATCTAGGAATCAATACTCCTGAAGATAATGAACTGCAGAGGAAGTCTAGCTTTGCCTTTACAGCTCTCATCCAAAGGGCTGAATAATACAGGAAGCTTTTCTCAAAGATGTTATAGAAAATCAGTTTCTAGTACAAAGCTGGCTTCTTGACTACACCATTTCTACTGCAATGAGTTGTTAATACCTTAAAAGCAGTTAAAACTGCTAAACAAACAAAAAAAATGTGAAACCTTGGTTTTTAGGGGAAAGTATTGATGAAAGAGCAGAGTTTTGGTTTGTTTTCTCTCTTCTCTTGATGAATGTTGATCAGTGGCTGATGTGCTCTAAGAATTGTTGTCAAAGAAAACTTCAGCATCCAGTGAGACCTTCTTAAGGATAAGACTGTTGAGAAAAACAGTTTAATGTTGGTGCAATTTAATTACTACGGTAAACAGAGGGAAATACCTCTAATAATCTAATAACTTGCTGCTCTGGAAATACATCTGCTTTGTAAAATTAAAAAAAAAAAGAAAACCAAAGTTTTCTTGAATGATGAAGTGCATATCTCCTGAAACATCATATAGCTTGTGTACTACTTTGAGTGATCAAGATGTTAAGATTTTAAGATTAAAGATAGATTAATAACTCTTGTAACACCTGAGAGAGATCTAGATCAAAGTGCCCTAAGGTTCAAAATGCTTATTAGTGTCTCTCCAGGACACTTAAAGGTCACCAGTAAGATTTCCAGTCCCAAGCACATCTTGCTGTCATGAGAACCTCAACTTCCACGCACAGTCTATTGCCCTTTATGTGCCCTTTATCACCTGCCCTGGTAATGCTATCACAATAGTTTTGAAAAGCTACAAATCTTGTAGATCCAAACTGTTGCTTACAGCCAAAGGTTTCAAGAGTTCATAGGGGAAAGATATTTTCACGTATGTGTCTGATGAGAAGAACCAGTGGCAAATAGGCTTAAAGGCACATTTCCCTGCTTGTATTGGGAAGATTATAAATGACTTCATGCTAATCAGCTATAGGTTATTTTCTTAATTTTATTATTAACCTTTGTAACTACTGGGTAGTCTGAAAAGGGAAAACTAGGTAACAATCTCCAAGAAAAGAAAGTAGAAAAAGAAATGAAATTAGCTATATATATGTAAAGGTATATATACAAAACATATAGCTATATATAGATGAAGATAAAACATTAGAATGCTGTATCTTTATGTCTTTGAAAAAAATGTGTATAGTAAAATTGTACCTAGTTTATGCCATTGTAGCTTGTCTGTGATATGAATCTCTAAAATGGAGTTGCTGAAGTGTTACAGGTTTTACTGGGATATTTGAGGATATTAAATTGTTTGCTCCAAGGCACAAAAAAGTAACATTAAAAGTTTGCTCGTAAAGGTTTGATATTTGCCAGGCTGTTGTGTGATGTGTTTTTATCCCAGTGTCATTTCAGGTTTTTTCCAAATGGTTTCTACAAATGGTATGCATGCAGTATCTTTAATACTTTTTCACTAACAGCTGTGTAAGCTCCCATGCTTACATTCATCTTTAATTTATCATTTTTCATTGAAGCAGTGGTTTTAAACAGAATAAATTTAAATAGCTTCACTTTTCACTTAACTTTACTTTGTCTAAGTGCAGAACACGGTTCCTAAAATTATTCAGAAAGTGTTTCCTTAATAGAAAGTAAAAATCCAAAACCTTTTAAATTGAATTTTAGAAATTAAATGGTTTTGATATCAGTGATGGAATATGCTGTAATGTCTGGACCATTTAGAGGTCATACACTGATTAAAGGGACTCTGCTTGGTTGAAAATAATTCTTTGAGAAGAGAAACTTCAGCATTAGCTTTTTAAGAGAAGACTTGAAAAGTCAGTTATTACTAATTCTTGGGGCCCAGAAATTATGTCATTGTTTTGTTGTTGAAGCATATGAGAAACTTTTTTGGGAAAAAGCAGACTGTGGATTTTTTTTTTTTCCTGGTCTGATGAGGTTTGTTGTAAGTAAGGACTTGGAAATGACTGGAGATGCACCCAAAACGTGTAGGTGTTGCTTAGGGCTTTTCCCTATTTACTTGCTCACTTTTGGACACTTTGCATTGCAGGAGAATGATCACAAAGTTGCATTTTTAGATTTGCATGTTCTGCTTAGTCTTTTCTTCAGCTTGGATTTCACTGTATATATGGTGTAGCAAGTTGGAAGATGCCACCATATTTCATAAACCTTGATACTAAGACATTGTTTCCCAAACCCAGATGAGCATCTTGTGCACCGAGTGGAGAGGTGAGCTAGGCTTGTGTTAAAAATCCAGCCTAGAGCTGGAGACTGGGTCTGGTGGATGTTGAAAGCAGGTGGGAGCTGGATGTCTAGCTAGCTAGGCAGAAATAGGATTGAAAGCTGGACAAAGCATCATTGTGCTGGGCCAAGTTAGAAATTAAGAACATGCACAAATAGAGGGAAGAGGACAAGACCCCCCCATGAAATTTGGAAAGCTCTAGAACAGATAAGCCAGTGCAGTTCTGTGTGGATACTCACTAGCTGCCTTTGGGTTGTGCTTAGAAGTTCATCGCTACAGGAGTGCTCCATGGAGGTGCCTGTCTTGCAGTCCCTGCCTGATGACTTGCCAACTTTGCCCTTTGGTGGGTCAGTTCAGTTCTCTGCAATAGTTACAGACACTGCTTGTAAGATATAAGAGGACAGAAAATCTGTCTGGTTGTGCTCAGACATTACAACCACATCCTCATGGTTGCTGTAGTTTCTGTTACTGTTGTATATGCATTTTTATTTGAAGTGTAAATGCTTTTCATTTCTTTTTCTTCTTCTTTTTTTTTTTTTTTTGCATAACTTGTTGTATTTGAATGTCAGATAACCTCAGTACTTTGAAATATTTGTCAGAGGTGGGATTTTTATAATGTTGAAAGAATTTACCCTGATTTTACATATTTAAAACACATGTCACAAAAATAGTTTGGATCTGTGCTTGCTGCATCTGCTTGGGTAAAGGTTGGGCATCATGCCCATGGTTCAGCCCTTAGCCAAGCCTTTCACATTATAGAATTGTGTCTCCAGCACGCTGAGATTAATTGTTAAAGTGTAAACCTGTTTTAGTTTTCTTCTGAAGGAACAGGACCATCCTGGATGAGTTTTTAAAATATTTTTACATATCATTACGTAGAATGGTGTAAAGGCCAGTTTGTCTGGTAGAACAAGAAAAGAAAACCTGTTTACTCAAATCAATTCTGTTATGCCCATTGCTTGAAATAAACAGTCATTATGTCATGAGCGTTTTTTACTCTCTCTTGCTTACCTGGTACTGAGATCATGGTGATTCTAGGAGGGAAGGATTTAGAGAGGTTTTCTTCAGCTTAAGCAATTAAATCTCCTGTATTATCAGTTTCAAAATAAGATGAGCACTTGAAGATTGAGAGAAGATCTGCCAAGTATTAGTCAGTATTGATGCTAAATGGCATCAAACATATTCACTTCTATTGATGCCTCACAGTAAAAATCATAGTTAGAAAGTTTAGGATGGGGCAAGAATTGAAGTTTCTAGTGGAATAACAATGTAAATATCTCACTGTCTAGTAGAGGCTTACTCATGTCTTCTGACTGAAAGGCACTGAAATTAAATGTGCTTGCTGGATGTGCAGGAAGAAGTATGGGAAAAAAAGTACTGTTGAGAAAATAATTTGTCTTAAAAGGTGGCAGCAAATCCACGAAGAAGTGAAGGAATAAAATAGAAAAGAACAATTTGAACATTACTTCTATTTTTAAAGAATAAGTTATGTTTATTAGTTTAAAGATAGCTGTGAAAGATTTGGTTTTTTTGTGACTTGGTAAAAGCTGCTGAAGAACATCAGCAAATGTAATGGAGAAAAGTGGAGTTAAGCATTAATCCTATCTTTCATCCACACAAGAAGTTTAGAATATTATTTTTTAATAGCTTAATTTAGGGCTGTATTCCTGCAGCCACGGTTCTCCTGTGAAAATGAAAATTAAGAAATGTTGCATTTGCATGTGGATGTGGAGGTATCACTTGAACTGTCAGCTGTTTTGATTATTACCTTGAAATGAAAGAAATTTAATTGAAGGGCTGATCCAACTGAGCATGAACAGAGCTGTAACTGAGCTGCTTGCCATTAAATCTGAGCTTAGTGTGTAATTTTACCAAGAATAACTGTATTATTCAATTGAGCTTATCAGTTACACTCTTCTAAATATTTCCCCTCTTTAACTGTACCTGGTTTTAGAAAAGAGCAGTTCTTCATGCTGAACAATTAAACAGAAGATAAGATGATGTTTACCAGATGTCTTACACTGTTTAATGACATTGTGCCAATAAAATATTTGCTTAGAGTAACTGCAGGAGAGGTAATATGAAGGGGTTTTAAGATCTAATAGATTTTAATGCATGCTCTTAGGATAAAGTGGTAATCATTTATATAGAAGAGGCTTATGTATCAGTTGTTAGACACAGATTTTTTTAAAAATAGGACTTCGTTTATTTTAGAGAGCAATATTAATGACAGAAATTGAATAGTTAAATTAGAGATTTAAGAACATTCCAGATGAGATTTAAAATATTTGTGTGGACTGCTAACAGGTCCATCAAAGTGGGCTTAAACAGAAAATAATTGTTTATGAATTGTCAAGGGAATAAAATCAAGTATTTGATTAATTCAGTTTAGTTTCTTCCAGTATGTACTTGCATATGAGGAGCTGGTGAGCATAATTCTTGCTTCACTGTGATCTTAAGTTGAGAGAGCAGAATAATCATAATTTTGTGGTTTTTTGACATATGCTTAGTCATGAGAAATAAATATGTGAAATCAGTTTCTTTAATCTTTTTGAGTATCTTTGAAAGAAGAATAAATATCTATATTTCGGGGTTATATCCTGATCATGATTCCTTTCTATTGATGTGCCTTTATGAATTATGTCATATCTTGTGAGTTGCCGTTGGTGTAGGCATCAATTCATGGACATATAATAACTTGTGTTCTTTTTAACAGTCCAAATATTAAATTTTGTATAACCTGATTTTAATAAATGCATACCAGAGATCTGTGGTTTATGATTAATGGTTAAATGTTATGGTTTATTTGAATGGTGCTAGAAGTGTTTCTTATTGGTTGTTGTTCTAGGGATGTTAACTTGTGAATACATTTTACAGATATAACTGTAGGGACCAGCAGAATGGTGTAATGTTAGTATTTGTCATTGCAAATTCTTGTATTTTAAAAGCCTTATATAGAAAGTGAAGTAAATTCCTGAAAAGTTAAAACAAGTCCTAATTTATCTGTTTGGAGATTCTTTAATTACTTCAGAGTATGTTGGATTTCTGTTCAGGTGTTAGCTAGGATTCTGTGAATAAATTCAGATTTTGAAGTACAGTTCCTTTCCAAAAAGTTTTTATAGATATGGGAGAGAAAAAAAGGTATGGGCTTGAATATCTCACTGAACATATTTGAGAACTATCTGGACACAATCTTGAGCTGTGTGCTCAAGGCTGGCCCTGCTTGAGCAGGGAGATTGGACCAGATGACCCACTGTGGTCCCTTCCAAGCTTACCCATTCTTTGACTCTGATTCTGTGGTTTGTGATTGAGGTGAAAAATAGAAAAATTTGGAAGATTTGTAGTAAGAAAATTTAAAAATAATTTACGGCTTGTCATGAAATTTGCTTTATTTCCTTTCTGAGACATTTGTTTCATTGTTTTAGAAAAAAATCAAAACAAATGGTTTAGCAATTCATTTAGGTATTCTGCAGCAGTTGATACTAATCTGGCGCAAAAAAAAAAAATTATATAAATTATTTTAAAATTAATAATATTTAAAAAACTAATTTATTATTTCTTTTTAAAATCTCCTTTGTAAATTGTATTCACTTCTGGTGAAGTGCAAGTGGAAGATTCCTAATACCATTTACAGTGTAAACCTACCTGTCAGTCCATGCTCTGAAGATTTGAGGTCACACCTGGCATAAGTTGCAAGGTACTATGTGGGTTAAGACTTGTCTACTTTAGCAAGCAGAACTCTGTTCTCTGCATGTCTGCAGCTGCAGTGGTCCTAGCTGGACTCCTTGGAAGCAAGAGGCAGGAACAGATGCTTGGATGGGCATGATTTGTCTGATCTGGTTTACATATTTGCTTCTGGACAAGTTGAACTGGGCTGCAGAAGTCTTTATTTCCCTCTTTGGCATGTTTGAAGGAATGTAGGTGAGAAATACATTCAGCATTTGGTATAATGGATCCTTCTTGGGAAGAATGAGAAGTGATGCTGAATATCATGCTCAGTTGCCTGCAGTTCAATCCCAGTTTTGCTTTCTAACAGTAATTTAAAAACTAATCAAGCCTGCTTTTACTTTTTTATTCCACTTTATACTTTCCATCTGTGTGCTTACAGATATACTAAAGTGGTGATATGAAGATTCTTTGTCCAAATAACAAAAATATGTATGTTCTCTAGCTCATAGAAAGTAAACTTAATTTGCAATATTTCAATAATTCATGAATTTGTGTCCCTCTATTATTTTAGCCCATTATATTTCTATGCATGAACTGGCTTAGAAGAGAAGGTCATTTATCAGGTTTCCTCCTAAATGTCATACACGAGCCAGTGATTTTCTGTCATGCTTATTGAGTGGAGCAGCTATTTTTGTATGTACCCCTTATGCATTTTACATCTATTCAGTGCTTCATAGACTTGAAATTTCCTCTCAGATCCAGAGATTCCTAAGGGGAAAGTAAAGGATTTGGCAGATGGAAAAACACTCTTTTCTTAGTGCACAGTTAAGAGCAAATAGACAATGGTGCGTGGCATTTTAAAAATCTCCCCATTTTTTCCAGGAGATTGGCATATGTCTTCCTTCCTCCCTTTTGATGTGTAATGACACAGAGTTGGAAAGTATATTGATTTCATGGGAATACCAAAAGTACTAGCATGCCATGCTTTGCTTAGTTGGTTAATCTGACTTGAATATTATTGGGTATTTATCTGTACTTTTTTGCTTGATAAGGTCCCGCAGTGTAGGTGTTGTGATAATGAGCAAAATTAATTTACAGTTACAGAAAGTCTAAGGAACCTGTAGCACAAATGACATCCCATTCACTTTTTAATCCTCATGTTTTCAACATCATATTCAAAGAGTCATTACTTTGTTCCTTCCTGTTGCATCCTGTAGACTTTTTTCCATCTTTTTACTTTTTTTAAACCTGAAAGTTTTCCTAGACCTGACTTGCACTGTGGGCCCAGACCTTTGTCCTGGCACAACTGGAAGAGCTGTGTTCTAGAGTTTAGGGAATGGGGGGAGAAAAAGGAATATCTTTACAGTATGTTTTTCTATTACGTGAGCCAAATTAACACCTTACTGATGACGAATGAAGAATATCTTTCTCATCTTTGGTTTTCTTTATTTCACCACAGCATGTAGTCCCATATTCTTCATCATGCTAGCTCTAGTATTCAATCAGAAAAGAGCAGAGTGGCTTCACTAATCAGCACAGCCTCCATGTTGTGTTTACCTGTTTTGTGTATTTTTCCATTCAGCAAGCAATGTGTTTTGTGTTGCAGCAATACTCACTGATAAAGCTGTTCTGTTGTCAAAATACTGTGGTTTTGATGTCAAAATAAAAATTCTGTGTCCTTTTCTTTGAGGTTAAATTATGTTCTTATTTAACATGAAATGTTGTGGTAAGGTTATCTCAACTATAGTTCTTCCTTCAGAAAAAGGTACCTTAAATCATGTTGCTGTCCTACTAAACCGGTATGAACCTTTTTACTGAAGACTACTTGGTTTAAAGTCAGGGTTCCAAAGATAGCAGCTGTATAAAATTGTTCCATCAATATTTTCCCCCAAAGGTAGCTCTGTCTTTGCTGGAATAAGATCAGATGCCATATTTTTGTTCTTCTACATAGCTCACCTCTGTTCTTTTCACTTCTCACACTCACACCTGCCCATGATCTTGTGAGTTGCATCTTCCATGACCTTTCAGATTTCAACCTCCATTTTTGTTAGTTTTTTGAAAAGCTGCTCACTCGTGTTCTGTGTTTATCCAGTAAGCAGAAACTTTTTATTTTGTAACTTTGCTGCATTATTTTATTTTTCCATTTTTATTTCTATGTCTTTCCCTTTATTTTATGTTTTAATTGTTGAACATAATTCATCTGTAATATCAAACAAGAAGCCAGAGGATTATTAGTATAAATGCATCAAATGAGCCATTATTATTATGTGACAAGTAATCAACTTGACACGATATATTCTGGATCTAAAGTCTAAGTGGTTTGGTGAAGAAAGCTGCAATTATGTGGTTTATGTTTACTTTAATTATCCCTATCTGATAGCTACAGACTATATTTCATGCTGGAATGTGGAGGCAAAATGATTCCAAGTGCTTGCTGCAAAGTGCACCACTGAGAATATGGCAAGAATTTAATTTTAAGACCTGGTACTTAGGCATATAGACTAAGCTAGAAGAATTTACTGTTCAGTTAAATGCACATTGTATGTGGAGTGTGATTTAACATTTTGATCATATTTCAAGGTGGCCATCTAGAAATTACTTATTTTGTGGAAGTATCCAGGAGAGTTAGTATGCAGCTCAGAGACCTGAATGAGTTTTGATTGCAGAAGCACAGATTGTGCTTTTGGGGAAAAGGAGTAGTAATTTTTGACATCAGTGTGTAAATTAAAGCCTTGTCTATACAGTGAGCTAATTTTTTAACAAATTCAATTCAAAATAATGTTTAATGACCTAGAAAGAAATTGCAAGACAGCTAGCTGAGGTTAACGAGAGGTTAGTGTCATGAATGAAAACTAAAATTACTCATTTTTGTGGCTCTGTCGATCTGGATATCTAATTCCAATTCATTTTTGTGCCAAATAAACTGTAGGGTAGTGATAAATTAACCTGCCTTCCAAGGATACAACAGTCTGCTATGGTATTATGAGTAACTATGAATTATTTGGCAGCATTAACATTTATGCAGTAGGACTAAAGGGACCAGAATCCTTTGTGGTTTGGGTCATCCCAGGTACATTTCCATGAATCACTGTTTTAGAAAAGACTCTTTATATCTTTTTTTAATTGCTAGAAGGAACTACTGTGCCCTGTAACTCTGGTGGTGTCTGCTTCAAGGTAGAGAAACATACCTGAAATGTCAGGCATCTCCATCCTGATTATGAAGATGAATCTTGTGAGTTACTATCATTGCTCTTTTATTTGTATTTAAAATTTGCCTTTTTCTGTGTTGCACTTAGGAAGCTTCAGCTTTTAGGTGCCTTTCTTTTGTCTGCTAGGTTTGAGGATCCTTTCTTATCATATATTTTGTTCCATGTGTTAATGCAAGCAGGTTATAATTAATTTGCAGTTGTACTCTTTCAAAAAGTAAAAGGACTGATTTGTAGGAGGTATTTTCCAATACTTCATGTGTAAGATTTTTTTTTACTGAGTATAAAAGAATGCTCACATTCATTCAATCTCTTTCACATCTTTTTGGGTTGGAAGGGACCTTAAGTATCATTCAGTTCCAATCTCCCTGTGTTAAGCAGGGACTCCTTCCACTAGACCAGGTTCCTACAAGTCGTGTCCAGCTTGACCTTGATGGGACTTCCAGAGATGGGACATTCACAACTTCTCTGGGCAACTTGCTCCAGTGCTTCACTATCTTCACTGTGAAGAATTTCATCCTGATATCTAATCTAAATCTGCCTTGTTTTAGTTGCAAACCATTACCCCTTGTTCTATCACTCTAGGCCCTTGAAAAAATTCCCTCAACACCTTTCTTGTAAGCCCTTTTTAGGTACTGGAATGTGCTATAATACCTCTCTTCTCTTATCCATCAAGGGGAAAGTAGTTTAAATCATGCTTACAAACATGCTTCATGGGTTAGAAGTACACAATAAAACTTGTGAAGGGATCTTGGAGTTATTGTCAAGAGATCTTTGAAACCATGAATTTGGTATCTGCTGGCAACAAAAAGGACAATGCAATTGTCACAAAGCAAGACGAAGGGCATCATTTTGCTGCCATATAAAACTTGGCTTTTTATGGTTTAAAGTGTTTGTGCAGTTCTGGTCTCTATTTTGACAAGGACCTACTGGGGTGAGGGAGAGTATGTGGAGAAAAACAAGTGTTCTCTGACTTCAGCCCACATTCAGCTCTGGGGGATTTTTTATTAACACAAGCTTGTAAATATATTTGTCTTTAAATGCCATTCCTTGCCAAAAAAAAAAAAAAAAAAGGTTAAATCTGATAGTTCAGTGCAAAATTAAATAATACAGTAGCTATTTTTCCATGTTACTCTTACAATTTTTATTGGCAATTATCAGAGGAGTAAGAAGATAACTTATTATTTTCATTTACTTTTGCATTCTGTACGTAGTTGTTGTGGGGTTTTTTCCCTTCAGTAGGTGGTTGAACCCCAAGGAAAAGAACAGCTTAGTTATTAAATTGTCTGTATTTACACAGCTTTGAGTGCTCTTCCCTTGCAATGAGAGAGCTGGAATGACAATTGCTCACAATAAAAATAAACACAAATTATTGTGAGCAATTGTTTTAGCTCAAATAACTGTCATTCTATATAACATAAAATTACAGGGGGTAAGCATAATAGAAATAGTTGCTATGATTAAATACGAACAAAGTACTTGATAGCAAAATATAAAGAAAGAATACATTATTACTAATTTGGTTACCAAAGTGCAGGGTAACATTTTAAATGCACCAAAGATGATCAGCCTGCAGTGTCTCTGGGACAAAGGACTGCATATAATAAATAGCATGATATGTTTTATCAAAAGGATCTTGGCTCTTGTGCTTCTTGATTTTGCAACTTAAATCTAAAAGCCATGAAGCTAGCTAGTAGCATTCATGGAGCAAGTTCAAGATGAATTCTCAACGCTGGGTATTGCCCATCTCACTTGCCAGCATGTGGAACATAATAACCAGTTACATCGTTAGGCAGGCCAGGCCATGTTCCTACTTCTTATTGAGGGTTTTTTCTTAGATAAAGGGGAAGAGGGAGAAGTTATGGCTAACTTTTTTTGTAATGTATTTATTCAGCTTTGTCAATCCTCTGTCACTTGGAACAGCTACGTTATGCAAATGAAAATTGTAGAAAGACTGATTTGGTGATTTTCAGAATAGTTCATCTAAGGCCGGTTTTCTGTGTGTTGTGTTAGCAAACACTAGACATGCTGAACCTCCCTTGAAGCTTTAGAGAAAACTGGAAAAGGAGTTTCAATGTAGGATATCATTGATATTTGCCGTTCTGTGCTTTGAAAAGGCTTACCATTTCCATAAAGCTGCCTGCTGGTTTATGTACAGCTATAAAGTTATCCCACAAGCTGAGAATCAAAATAATTTTCTCTAATAATATCACAGTGAAAAAAATTGCAAAATGCATTTGCAACAAATCAGACTGTTATGTATATTCAGATATGTGCCTATTTCTTATGCAGGCCACAAAACATTAGAGAGAGAAAGTTTATGAAGCAGACCCTAACCACTCGTATAAAGTCAGGTTCATTGAGTCTCACACAGCAGTAGAGAGTAGGTGAGCATTCCTTATACTGTAGGCTATAGTGTATGGAGTAAGACTAGAAATCACCAAAATAACAGCTGAGATCAAAACCAGGCATAATAGCTAAAATCTTAGTTAGCCTTTTTCCCTAACTGTGGTAAGTTGCACAGCAGTATTTCATGCACTAAAGCCCCAAGGCACTTCTGCGTTTCTCTTCCAGTAAAAGTGTTTCTCCTACCTTCAGATCACTTTCCTGTAACCTATGTAAAATATCTATCGTACTTATACTAATAAATTTCAAGAAAACCACTTGCTGAGATACCTGTAACAATATTTTTTCTGGTACTGGCTAATTTGGATAGTGCATGTACTAATATATAAAAATGTGTTTGTATAAAAGAGGAAAAAAAAAGATAATGGGGAGTAAAGATGGCTAACATATTGGGAGTTGTGAAAAAAAAACCCCATGTAATTTCAGTTTCATCATTGTCATCTAAAGGAATACCCATAGATTTTCTTTTTTTCAACCAAAGGCAATTTATCATACCTCTCTCCTTCCACAAATTTGTCGTACTTGAAAATGGTACACCATTAATGAATATTCGACACTGGGTCCTGGAAAGGTTATTATAAATTAAAGAAAAAAATTGTAAGTAGTCAAATGCTGGCACAAATAAACTAATATTGTGTATTAATAACTGAGAGGGTTGTGCCTTCTGAAAGATGCAGCTGGAGTTGGTAGGTATATTAAGCTGGAAAGTATGCTGAAGGGTAAAGTATGTACATTATAAATTGTAAGTTATGTATGAATGAACTCTTGTGTTTTCTGCACAGAGAAGAAACTACATATCCCTGTTAATAAAAACCTTTGGTCTCAATAGAAAACAAAAGGAACAGGCAAGGAAACATATGGTTAAGTAACTACCCAACAGTTGTTCATCAAAGACTGGAATTTCATTTTGTACCATTAGCTTAGTCAGTTCATTGAGAAGGTCCCAGCTGTTGGGCTTGTAGATGATGCAGGAAATACTTAGAGGAAAATGGGCTGGGAAATTCATATTCTGCTTCTTTAGTCTTCACAGTTCAGAGTGCAGTTCTGCTGCATGCCAGTGGCTGATGACAAAGCTTCTGCAAAGGTGGTATAGGAGGTTAAAGTTAAATTCTGAAATTTACTTACAAAAATCTGCAAGTAAAAGAGTCCTGATACTTGTGCTTGTGGGCAGAGTCCATAAAATACATCCCTTGTTTGTGGCAAATCCTTGGTTGAATCAGGAAAGTCCTGATACTGTGCTTCTTATGGACGCACTGTAACTCTGAAAATAGAGGACCTTGAGGAGACTTTATGGAAACTGGTGGTGGACAGTATTACCAAAGAGGGATAGTGCATATTTTGGAGAGCTGGGTAGTGCACATGAGGTGTCAATAATTGCTTCAAGAATCACTTCGCTTTTCTTTCCCTGTGAAAGAGTAAATCCTGATGGCAATACTGAACATCAGAAAAGTATTACTTGGCTTTTGATGCAATTCATTGGACCACAGGAAATTACAAGAATTCTCTGTTGCTGTTTTTTTTCTGCATGAAAACACTGGTCTTTTAAAAAAGCTTTTATACTTTTGTTGTCCTCTCATTGGAACTCATGCGGTGATTGCCAGTATTGCTGGGACTATTAAGTATTTCAGCTGGCTACTTGTGTGTGTTGAGAGACCTTGGGAGAGATTGTGCTTGTATGTCCTTTCAAGGTCTCTCTTATTACTGATTTCCTTATTTCTCTTGCCTTTTTCTCATCACAAAGTTAATTTTTTTGAAGCCCCTACACTGTGCAGGAGTATTGAATATTTAATTTCATTCATGTGCATAGAAGCATGGAAAATTGGAGTTTCACATAAGTGAAATAGTTTCCTAAGGTAAAATTTCCGTTTCCTAATATAAAAATTCAATGTTTTTGAAAGTACTCCATCATAAATAATAAAAAAAAAAGCATAGGAAAAAGTAATTTTGAAGGAGAAAGACTGTTAATATTTATAAGTGTTTCACTTGCAGAAATATTGACTGAATGATTAGTAATAATAATGCATTTTGAGAGCGTAAGAATTTATAAAACCAGACATAATTTCCAACTTTTATGTCTGAACAATTCTTCCATCCTTAGTACCTGTAAGTTTACTAAACGAAACGTCACTCTTTTTTGCTTTTCTCCATTTTGATAGAAGTCCTCCTGTGTTGATGTAATCCTGCATTGGGGTACTTCTGAGCATGGGCTACTGTTTAAATTTTGGAGCAAAGGAATTGATTAGAGTGTTTAAGCTTTTGTTTATAGATGAATGTGAACTTTTTGAGGTTGATAATTTTATTATCTAGTATGTTACTTTTTGAACCCTGAAGTGGTTCTAGAATCTTCGGACTTTTTCAAAGTGAAAGACCAAGGAGTTAAAATGTAATTTAGTTTGACCTTAAATTGATCTAATATGTACAATGAAGTAATTTAGAGTTGAGTTTCTTACCATATAGCAGCTTTTTTAAATAACAAAACTGACTAATTGAGTATATAATTGTAGTTCCCTTAATTTCATAATTCCATAGCCTTTTCAGAAGGTTACAATTTGATTTTCATCACAGCCTTTTTAATCAGTGTAGAGCTGTAATGGTGCAAACTATGACGCAAAGGAGCAAAATACTATTTGCTCTCCAGTGGTGGGTACTGGTAGTGGCTGCAGCACCACTGCAGAGAGCTCCAGAGTAGATGGTGTATTTGCCTGACCTCTAACTCAGTGAGGAGAGATGAAGGCAAAGTTTAAAAAAATCTCTTGGGGATTTGGGAATTTCTGGAGCTCATGGGGGAAAGACATGTTTTGCAAGGAAAGGTTACACACAGAGAAGGAGGACCAAACAACTGAATCGCAGGAGAAAGATGGGATGGTGTTTCCTGGAGACCTGTTGCCTTCAGGAATGGGAGAGTACTGATGGTGCTGGAAATACTTCTTTCTGATCCCAGTGAACTTCCAATCAACAACATTCACGCAAATGGACAGATTAAAGCAGTTTAAAGTAGCTGTTAGTATTTTTTTTATGTGCTAAGCTCGTCAATGCGTGCTCTGATTATTTCCTGTGGATGTGGCTTCATTCTTTACAGGTTCAAATCTTTTGTTGTTTTGAACAAAAACGATTTTTGTGTGTGTGTTTCTACATTCCAAATTTTAATTGCATTGTCTGCTATGGTTGTTCAGAAATTAAGAGATAAATTGCACAATCTGCTTCGATGTTGTACTTATGCTTTTGGGAACAAATTTGGACCTTTAATTTTGCAACTGGATATCTCATTCAAAAGTGTGGCATTCAGGGTCTGAGCTTTCCATAAGTGGGAAACAAATATTCTACAGTAGTGTAAATGATGGTTAAACTTCTGTGATCACTTGCTCTTTTCCAGTAACTTGTTTTACAGATATAGACAATTACTCATTGTCCTTCTAAAAGCCAGCAAAGAATTCAAGAAAAATTTTTCCTTTCAACAGGCATTTGAGTTGATTTTTCAATTGTTCATGTTGGGAATATGATTGGATTTTCTTTCCAAAGCTTATAATGCAGAGGCTTTCTGCTAGCAGAGCCAGGAAGTCCCATCCATTCCAGGTTTTTCATAGGGTATGTAAGTATGTATGATGGTTTTCAGCTTGAATTTCGGAATGTCAGGTGCTGCAGTAGTGTTGTACTAAAGACACTCCATATACTTCTGGGAGTGACTCCCAACCTTTATGGTCCTCCACAGTATTGTTTTCATCTCCATCTTTTTAGTGCAGGGCTTTGCTCTCTCCTGCAGTTTGTCTATAAGTGGTTCAGTACTCGTACAATCCAGGATATGGGAGAATTTTTTTTTTAAATAATAAGATCAGCTTTTTGAAAAAAATATATTTCAATATAAAATGCAGACTCCTGTTAAAGACAGTGCTTTCACAGTACACACATGAAGACAGAGAACCCAGTCAAAACCAGGCTAACACTGCACAGTGCTGGCAGTGGCAGACATGCTGCAATGTCTCAATTAAGTCTAGTTTAATTACCCTGCTATATAATCAGGTAGTAATTCTGTCTTGCAGATCAAATCGCAATTATCTCTCCATTTCCATTTCATTCCAGTGACCTTCATGTGTGAGAAAGCTGAAAACTATAATGTAATTGTAGGGATTTTCTGTTCTATAAATGCTGATGCTTATCGATGTGTAGTAAAAAACCCCTTAAATAACTGAAATTTATAATTACTTGTTTAGTTTTAAAAAAAGAAAATCTTCCTAGCCATTGATCCAATCCCAAGCCAGTGAACTGAGTGAAATGTTTGGGACTGAGCCTTCATGTGTGTTTTCTATAGATCCTGAAGCATAAAATGGGTGAAGAAATCTGGGATCTGTACTAGTTTCCTGCAAAGGAATGGGAAAAGATGAATCCTTGTTTTAGAGAAGCGAAAGACATTCATTGTTAGGAAGGGACGACACAGTGTAGTGAGATGGTGTCAGACAGAAAAACATTTAACAGCTACAAGTGCAGCTGTGGAAGTGGACTAGTACAAATGGCAAAATGCTGTTGATTGGTATTAAATTTTCTGATGGTTTCTTCTAAATTTGGCAGCATTTTAACTTTGTTAAAGAAACATACAACGTATTAAGACTGAAGCTCTGTGATCAGCATCTGCTCTATTGTGATACAATAACAGAGCACATAAGAATACATATGTTTGGCCAAAATCTCAATAACAACTTATTCCTAAATTTGTTGTTTGGGGTGTTTTTTTTACACTCAAAATTTTGCTATGGGCTAAGACAGAACACATCACACAGATGCAAGGTTTTATTAATTAAGCCTAATAGTATATGAGTATAATTCAAATACAATGCAGTTTTTACTAGTCCAGTTATAATGACACTATCACTCATAGCCCAAGTTAATTATGATAGCAAAGCTGTATGCAATGTGAAATTGCCTTGCACAATGGAGGGTTGCTCAGTGGGTACACGAGTTTACTAGATTGTTAACATGTACTGTAGTCACAGAATTAAGCTAGAACAAGTCAAGCAAAAATCAGTTTGTCAGTTTGATGGCTAAAGAATTGTTCTTACAGTTAAACCAAAATCTGTTTAGACTAATTCAGAGATGCTTTACTTTAGGAATATTCAAAGCTTGTGGACTTTTTCTGATCATAGCAAAATAATATTAAATGGCTTATGTGTTTAATTAAGTTGTATTTTAAAATATCACTGTGGATGCTCACAAATTGCATGCAAAACTCTTGGAAAAAAGTTACTTTAAATGTATCAGATATTTTAAAGACTAGATGCTCTATTTACAAGACAATTCTGTACCAACTTTTTCAACTTTTTGTAGCAACAGCCTCTTCTGTTTGCTTGGATGAGAAACCTTGACTTTGTCAGTTCCTGACTTGTAAAATGTTCTCCCATGTCTTCATATTACAGTATGCTCTTGGGATATAAGGTATTCATGAACTGAATAATACATTCCACTGTTAGAAAGCAGATGTTAGTTTTGAGGCTTCATCAACGTTAAATCTCCTTTTCTTTTTATTTTTTTTAATGTGGACAAAGAGTTATTTCCTTGTTCTACATCAACAGCATCTTTCCTTCCTGAAATAGCAGTGATAGTGTGTATGTTTTTGTCTAGTGGAGATGTAAAACACAGTACTTATGCTGTCTCCATTGTGCCTTATCAGCTCTGTGGGGGATGGCCACTGAGCTAGTGATGCATATACATACTGGGATAATTAGATGTTCCTTTGTTACCATCTTATGTTCTTGCCACCTACTTGCTTGCCCAAGTGCTCTCAAGAGATATCCTAATCATTAGGTACTTTGGAGTTCTAGAGAGTTGGTGTCTTTTAGCACATGTATGACTCATTGCCAATACTTTGGTTTTGCATGGTGTTCTTACAGTGCAGTGAATCCCTTTTTCCCCTGTTGCTAGTTGGAAGGTTCAGGCTGTAGAGAAAAAGAGACACCCTTTGGTCATTTACAAAGAATCTCTGTATCGAGATAATTAGACATGAGGTATCTAGGATAGTATAAAATACAGACTTTTATGTTGTTAATAATGCTGGTATTCACAGTGCCTGTATTTGAGAATTGCACATAATTTACAGTGATACATGTGGGGAAAGTATTCTAGTTCTTCTGGCGTGATGTGAAATCCACAATACCATTAGACTAAATTGTTTCACTCTGTTTATTTTACAAGTATACGAAAACCAGATTAGTAAAAAGATGCAGTCCCTTAAACCTTCATTAGCTATAATGTCACACTGAAAAAGGTAAATGCTTTTATTACCAATTTCATGCAAGTACTTCTTCAGTTTAGACTTTACAAAGTTAACCTTTATTGTGTCTTTATTCTCAGTATTTCCATTTAAATGACTCATGTTCTTCTAACTTGTCTGTGCAACTACAGGTACTTCATATGGCCTAGTTATTTTTATTCTAAGCTGATATGAGTTTTTTAGCTTTTGAAAAATACTGAACTTTTAAATTGTTCATGTATCTATATGTGTATACAGTGTGTATGTTACTTTATGCTCCTTTCCAGGCAGTATTACCAAAAACAACAGCAACAACGACAACAACAACAAAACTGGATAGCATGTGTATATAAACAGTTCCATGATACGAATGGACAACAAAATAATCTTTGAAAACATGAAAGCAAATCTAGAGTCACAGAACAGTAGAGGTAGGAAGGCACCAGAGGAGCTTGCCAGCCCTGTTGCCCTGCTCAGGGCCACTGAGAGCAGGATGCTCTGAGCTGTGTCCAGGTGGGTTTTGAATGCCTCCAAGGATGGAGACTGCACGGCCCCCTAGTTCTGGTGTTGACTACTCTCACAGTGAAGATGTTCTTTCTCAAGTTCAGAAAGAAATTCTTGTATTTTGGTTTGTGCCTACTGCCTCTTGCCCTCTGACTGGGCAGCACTGTGAAGATTCTGACTCATTCTTTGCTTCCTTCCATCAGGTATGTTTACACATTGACAAAGTCTCCCTGCGAGAGCTCTTCTCCAGGCTGAGCAGTCCCTGCTCTCTCAGTCTCTCCTCTCATGAATAATTCTTAATCCTTGAGTCATCTTTGTGGCTGTTTGTCGAATGTGCTCCAGTATGTTTGTGAGCTATGCAGATGTACATCCTTTGGGTCTAAAAATACAATTTTAAAATGCATTTAAGTGTTTTAAGAGCAAACTTTCTTTAGATCTCAGATCTACTTGTTCTCAAAGCTAATTCAGCACTTTGAAAACTGAGCCTAACACTTGGAGACATTTGAAATGAAGAAGGGGTCAGAAGGGAAATATGAGGTTTAGTTGAAAAAGGAGTACATTTTTAAATCTCAGTACTTCCTGTGTAAGATTATTAGCCACAACTCAGTGGAACAATTGACAGATATATTGACATATACATTGACATATATGCCCTTAAGACACCTTTATTTGTGAAAGAGGTGTGGGACACAAGGTAGCCAGTTCCTTAAAACTCCTCATATAAACATAAAAGTTTTTTATATTTATGCCAGCCAAATAGTAAGGTGTATATGGTATAATGTGCCTAAATTATAAAGTCTTCTTTTATTTCTGTATTTATTGCCCAGGTTTATAAGATGACAGCATTTTAAGGAATGAAAGCCTACAATTAATATAGCCTAGATCTAGACATTTATCTCATTTCCTGAAGTGCTGAGACACCCCACAAATGTAACTGAAGAAAAGTGGCGATTGCTTGGTGATTGACATTTCTGACATCCAGTAGATGTTTGAATATTGTTTTCACAGTTTAGTTCCTGATACCTGTCAGAGAGGAACATTACTGTTATTAGTGTGAGGTTATTCAGCAAATTTGAAGCATCCACCCGTAGCTAACAAGAGAGATTTAATCCTTCAGCTTTGCAGTCATTTGGAAACGTTTGCAAAATCAAAACATGCACTGAACAGCAGTGGTGTTAAAAGAATTTAGCTCTCACAGAGTGGTTGGAAGTGTTGGATTCATGTCTGTCATGCTGTACAAGTGCTTATAGTTCTGAGCAGTTCCTACTAGTGAAGAGTGCGTACACGCTGCTTCTGCCTTCCTGTGCCATTAAACAAGATCTGGAACTTCATTGCGCTGGTCCGCTCTAGGCTGCTCTTTCTGTTTCGCTCATCCTCTTAAAGAGGGTAAGGCTTTCCCCTTTCCAGCACTTTTCTCCTTTAACTGCTGGTTCCTGTAGCCTTGAGACCTACGTAGGCAAAAATGAGTTTTAGAGCTGAATCCACTAGTTCTTGTTTATGTAGGCAGTAGGAATGCTGTTGCAAGAGTGAACTGGGAATATTTTACTACCAAAACCAGTTACAGCTTCCTGATGAGTTGCTTATTTTCACTCAGAAAAGACTCAAAATTGCATACATAAAAACTTTTAAAAATTTGCTGGTTTGGTATATGTTAGAACTCTGTAACATTCTAGCTAGACTTTTTTCTGAGTCACACAGATCTACCCTTTCTAGCTTAAATCACAAGACCATTCTCATTCAGTTCAACGTTAGACACTTACCTGTTGTGCTAAAATCAGGAGCATCACTGCCATCAGAATCCTTTGGAGAGGATGAATGCCATTTCAAACCCTAGAGGAGATCAGTTCTGCTTTGAGGGCTGTGATCTATCACTCAGGCAAAGCAGTGTTTGCTGCAAAAAGTTTGAGAAACAAGATAATAATTATCAAAGTGAAATATGTGACTGCAGACAGAAAAATATACAAACAGTTCATTTTAAAAATACATCTAAAACATTCTCAAGGTTGTTTTGTGTACATAAGCATGTGTCATGAAATATATGATGATGAAGCAGATGATATGTATAGGTGCCTCTTGTGAGTGATTCAGTCTTCCAAATTCTTGGAAACTTGGTACGGGAATGTACTCTCAGGCATGTGAAAACTCCTTTCAATTTCTGGTGGTGTAACTAGATCATAATGTGGTCTACTCTGCCATTTTCTCTTCCCTGGTAAAGAATTCTCATTTTAATTCTTTTAACAATTACTGGGTTTTGTCAGATGGTCTTGACAAACCACAAGAGGATAGTTGGTCTTGTTAAAATGGTGTTGAAATGCCTCAGTCACAGATGACGTGAGTTCGCTCTACTTCTGCAATACTGTGATGAAATTACATTACAATTACCATTTTCCGAAGGCAATTCCAATGTGGAAAATTGTTGCTGGTGTTTGACATTCATCATGATTGTAGAGCACCTTGCAAACATGAATTAGGTAAACATCACTTTTACAATAGATAAAGCATTTGTAAAATGCTGGGTTTGCAAATTAACCAGCCCTCAGAAAACAGCCTCAATAACTTTCTTTATGCCAAAATAATTTACAGTACATTGTTTAATAGGAGAACAAAGCTTGACACAAAAATCTAAGTATGGTGATGATTTACACCTGATTTCTCAATTTGTAGGAACACAAAGAGGAGAAGAAACCATAGAGACAAGGTGTCCCATAGTGTGCTGGAACAGAGCTCTATTTTGACTTTCACAAGCAGAATGTATTATCAGGAGGGATTCTCTGGGGAGAGATTTTCAGCAATTTGGTGAAATTGTTCATTTCAAACCCTTGTTCTCTAAATGGTTTTGTAGCATTTCATATAGTGATTTTTTTAATGTCATGAAAGTCTTCGTTGGCATCACTTGTGCCATACACAAGTTGGAAATGACATTTCTTATTAGAGAGTATTTGTGAAATGTTTCATTGCACTCAAGTTAGAAATTACTATGCTGCAAAAAACATATTATGTAGATAAGAGCTATGGCATCATTGCTGCATTTTAAAATTCAGGCTTCTTAAACCAATAAATGAAACTGAAAATCTTCCCCAGGAATTTCTTACTGATAATCAACCATGATTTTTAAGCCTATCTACTTTAGCTCATAAAGGACACCTGTGATATTGAAATAATCATGAACAGATCTTCTTTCCTACACAAAAATCCCCAAATGAAATAAAATAATTAAGACTAAATAATTTAAAATTTAAATTAAATAATTACTTAATTTTAAACCATATCCTGTTCCAAAGGAGCTAAAAAATGGATTCCATGAAGTTCTGTGACTTTGTAGATGAAATGACCAAATAAAGGGATGAAAGAGAAATGGATGGTATGTATCTACACCAGTCCTTGCTATTTATGCTTCTGAAAGCAGAGATATTTCTTGGGTTGCTTTTGTAGAAAAATTTAGTGATAGACAGAAATAGTTTTAGTATTCTTTATATTCAGCACATTCCTATTAAGAGAAAACTCCAAAACTGTGACACCCTGAGGGAACAAATCTATATCATTTGTGTATTGATTATCACTGCACTCATTTAAACTGAGTTCTTTAGGAGGCTTCTGTTTACATTGGAAAAAGTGGTGGAAACTTCATTCTTGTTAGATCAGATGGAAAGCCGTTGTTGCCCTTAGCACTGGCTTCTCAAGGAACTCAGGGAAGGCAAATAAGTGGTGGAGCTGTGGAATACTGAACATTTTAAGGCTGATGAGGAAGTTACTTAAAGCTGGTGTGAGCAGTGTGGTGATGGGACCTGTCAGTATAGGTGCTAACTTAAGCTGGAAATGGGGCATGGGATTTTAGTGGTTTTGTTGAAACAAAGGAGAAGGAAAATGAAAAATATGCTAAACATAAGCGTTTTAGATTTTAATCAAATCCTGTGGTTAGAAAATGAGCATTTACCAAGATACGCCCAAATAAAACTTAGGAATAATGATTTTTCTTGTTAGTGTTGTTTCTGGCCCTTTTTTCTGTTGTTTAAATATGTTTGTATCAATATGATAGTGTGAATGCTGAAAAATTGCATGGATTTCTACCTGGAAAAGTTGCCATTTTAAAAAAGTCAAGCATATTCAATATGCAGCATGCAGTTTTGTATTCAAGATTGGTCTCAGATTGTGTTACTCTGTATTCCTTAGCTTTGCTATGAAGCTTTGACATCAGGAAATCGTGAAATTAAGGTTTCCTGTACAATCTTGATCCTTCCTGTTACCTAAAGAGCAAATTATATTCTCTATATACAAGTATATACATTACTTACATACTCTTGTGGTTATCAAAGATTTGGAAAAGCATTTATATTAAAGATTTAAATTAAGAGCTCCCAGTCTCACAAATATACCACTAGGCACCAGTTTGTCCATATTACACTTTTCAAGACCAGGCCCTTAAACATGCACTTATGCAATAAGGGTTCAGAATATATTCCTTGCTTTATTTTGAACCTCTGTAGTTTAGAGTCCCTTCATCTGTCCTGATACAGCTAATACAGGAAGGGGGTTTGTCTTCCTATAAAAGTGTTTCACATTTATTGAAATATCTTTCATTGAATGGGATTGATACCTTAGCCCAAATTGAAAACACAAAAGTCTATTGGAGTAAGAAGCAATATTCTTTCATTTTAAGCAAATGCTTATGAGCCAAAATAAATAGGCTTATCAAGCTTTATTTTTCATTTCCTGCCCAATTCTGTCTGGCTTTTAGTCATCGAATTTTTGAAACATCATCCTCCACAAAATCTAACTGTATTTCTACATTTTCTTTTCTCCCAGTGTAGACTAATCAGATCACTTTTCATAATGTTCTCATCACCTGTCTGATCTGCATGTTAATTAACTCTGTTGTTTGAATGTTCAACATTTCAACTTCAGCATTCAAGTTTTGACTTCATTACTGCTAAATGAAAGGTTGCAGTTCCTTCGTTTAACTGCTCTCTTCTTGGCAGCCAAAGATTCAACTCTGTAGAATTGGGAAAATATACCTTAGAATTTGATCTCTATAAGTAGGCAGAATATAAAATTTCAAATATTAAACATACATTTGAGAAAGTTTCAGTGTTTATGAGACATTTTTCCTAATGCTTTTTTCTTGCTATCCTTGGATATTGCAAATCTTGGAGGATTTATTTTTGTTCTTGAAGTCACGCTGCTCTGTGTCTGACACATTAAATGCTGTCATTCAGAACTTGTCTTGAATTATCCTTGTGCTGAGACATGCAAATCATCTTAAATTTCAGTTTATCTATAGGGAGCAATTTAGGACTTGATGAGGTGCCTAAAGGGGTATTTAACTTTGACTGTATGAAAACATTCGTGATGTTCAGATTTACACAGCCTGATACTTCTTTGCAGTGTGCCAACAAGGTTCATCTCATTAGTTTGTCTTACACAACTGCAGGTGGTCAGGCTGTGAGGAAAATAGTGGGATTATTTAGATGCCATAATATACAGATACAGTACTGGGAGATTTAATAGTGACTATTTTTGAGGATCTGAGTTGCAAAATTCAACCATGGCAAATCTGTAGGATAAAATTGCATTGCATTGATTTCAGTTAGTCTTTCTGCAGTTCTGTGTACATCTGGGCCAACTGTGCAGTAGTAACTTTAATCAGATTTCTTCCATATCATAGTATTTGATTTTTTTTATCAGTGTAAACTGCTATGTATTCTAAGGTTATACTGTATTGCTTTTGATTTTGTCCCATACTTTGGGTTTGTCTGTTAGCAAAACTGAGTGAGGTCAGCCATAAATAGTCCAATCTGCACAAGAATCTGATAACATGAAGCTAGTTAAAATTTAGAGTATTTAATATCCAGTACCATAAAGTATTTGGTTAATTCCATAGCATCCATGGAGTATAACGTACATATGTGATTATGAAGGACTGTGGCCTGCAAGTTTGTTTGCATTATTTTTATTTATTCACTTGACATAGGTGAAAATATTTAATAAAACATTTACAAAGCTTTTAGAACTTTTGAATATGAACCTGTTGAAAGAACAAACAAATTGTATCTCCTTTCTTAATGTGCAGAAGCATCTCTGTTGGATGTGTGTGACAGCATTAGGTGTATTGGCAGTTGAGCTTAGGCAAACTTATATTACAGTGTAGATAGTTACTTGAGTTGTAATTCAATCAGTAATCAGAGGAGGAGCAGAAAAAGCAGGATCAGTCTCATTCCTAAAGTAATTCTCAAACTGATAACTAAATATTGAATTAAATTTTAGAAGAAAATTGAACAAGCTTATCGGGCTTTACATTGGTAGCGACTATTCTATTTTTCTGTCTTTAACACAGTAAAAGCTTGAAAGATGACCAGGACTTCCAAGCTCTATCCCACTAGTTTTACAAAGAGTTATTGAGTCAACACTTAGGATGTAAGAAGTGTGCTTATGTGGAGAGTGTTTGACTGTGAGCATTCTGCAGCTGCTACATCACACATTGCATAGTTAAGCCACAGCTAAGCAGTGCTACCATGTTGATTGCAGCTTGTCAAGCATTACAGGCTGCTCCTCTGTACTTCATTGAAGTAGATATTTTCTAAAAGTATAGGTTCCCAGCAACACCACTAGCTTTCAGAAGTTTCTATTTTATGTAATTTTTAATTGTGTTATTATACAGGAAAAGTTTTTCTTTATATTGAATTTTGTTTTCTCAAGTGGAGAAGTGAAATAATTTTGGATCCTTTTCAGCATAATTTCTGAAATGCTTCATTTTTAGTGTACAAATTTACAGGCAGTTGAACAGTAATGTAGAGTAGGCTACCTTTTTATTTCTGACACTATATTTTGTTAGACTTGTACTATAAAACCAGCTAGTGTTGAAGTAGGCAACCATTTTTGTCCTCATGTGTAACTGCTGCATCTTAGATGTATCTTTTTGTTTGATTATAAATTCTGCATGGCAGGGTCTTGTAGGTATAAAGGAACTTGTGAAAAATAGCACAGTTCTACATCAATTTTATTATATGATAGGATTAAAAGTAAAATTACCTCATTCCTACAGTCTTTCTGTGTTTCTGTATTGATACCTATTTACAACAAAATTGTGCTGAAGTTGAAAGTGAAATTCTTGTTCACTGAATGCATGAGACGTTTTCTGTAAGGAAAGTAGAGCTGTATGAAATAGAATTAATAGTATTTTTATTTGGCATTTAGCACAATGAACTCCTTCCACAGCTATATTATAGATGTCTAAATATGTATCATCACTTTGTCTTACCTTATTACATGTATTATCACTCTGGTATTTTCTTTCCCTGAGGACCATTCCTTTTTCTTTTGTTTCACCTCTTTCCATCTCCATTTCTTTCAGTGTAGCTAATTCAGGGCTTTCAGAAGACCATTAGTATGGCAACAACTGAATCGGCTGATGCACTGTTTTTGACTACTCATCCTGATGCAGCTTGGTAACTGTTTGACGCTCAATACATTGAATTGAAAGTGACAAGCCTGCCAGTAATAAAAGTGGTGTGTCTTGTGATCAAAAACTGAACTATGTTTCTCTCAGGAAGCCATTTAAACTTCAACAGGGCTACATGAGCCAGTGTTTTTGATGGCCTCCCCCTGGGTACACAGACTTGAATCATAGAATGGTATGGATTGGAAGGGACCTTAAAGATAGTTCCAACCCCCTGCTATGGGCAGGGACACCTTCCACTAGACCAGGTTGCTCAAAGCCCTATCCAGCCCGGCCTTGAACACTTCCAAGAGATGGGCTGTCCACAACTCTGGTCAACCTGTGCTGGTGCCTCACCACACTCACAGTGAAGAATTTATTCCTAATATGTAATATAAACCCATCCTCATTCAGTTTAAAATCACTACTCCTTGTTCTGTTGCTCCATGCCCTTATGAAAAGTCTGTCTCCAGCTCTCTTGTAAACTCCTTTTAGGTACTGGAAGGTGCTCTGAGGTCTCCTCAGAGCCCTTCTCTTCTCCAGGCTGAAAAACTTCAACTCTCATAATTCTCTCAGCCTTTCCTCCTAGGAGAGCTGTTCCACCGATGCCTGAACAACCTAAAAAACAGAAGCTGAGGTGAAGTTAAGAGGGTGGGGGATAGCAAAATACCTTTATTTCAGAGGTCCTCCAGGAACAAACTGGAGTGCCGGGGGGGTGGGGGGCCCTCTCCCATGGCCCAATACAAAAGCCCCAAGCAAAAACCAAAAGGGGGACAAAAGTGACCCGTGCAACAGTCTCTCCCCATATATTATAGGTTTAGCAAATTAACATAGTTGACAAAAATCTCCCCATTTAGAAACAGGGTTAATGGAATAGTTCCTTTGTGGCAGTATTCTATTGGAGCCTCCTGTTCTTTCTATAACTTCGTATGTCAGTTGTCATAGGACAATGGAATGTTCTCAGCTCAGGGATACAATGGTGATAAGCGGTTCTGGTATGTCTAGGTTATAGGGTGCTACTAACTACAAGTTAGTAGATACCTACAGTGGAAAATTACAGGAGTTCTTATATAGAAAAGTAGAAAAAGCAAAAAATCCCTAGGCATCACATCCTTCTGATCATCTTTGTGGCCCTCCCCTGGACTTGCTCAATCATGCCCATGTTCTTCTTATGTTGAGGGCTCCAGAGCTGGATGCAGCACTGCAGGTGGAGTCTCACCAGAGCAGAGCAGAGGGGCAGAATCCCCTCCCTCACCCTGCTGCCCACAGTGCTTTGGATGCAGCCCAGGACACGTTTGGCTTTCTGGGCAGTGAGTGCACATGGCCAGGGCATGTCCAGCTTCTCCTCCACCAGCACCCCCAAGTCCTTCCTGGCAGGGCTGCTCTCCATCTCTTCATCCCCCAGCCTGTGTTGGTACCAGAGATTGCCACAGACCAGGTGCAGGACCTTGCACATGGCTTTTGTCAAACCTCATGAGGTTCCCATGGCCTCACTTCTTGAGTTTATCCAGGTCCCTCTGGATGGCATCCCATTCTTCAGGAGTGTCAACTGCAGCGCTCAGTTTGGTGTCATCTGCAGACTTCCTGAGCATGTGCTCAATCCCTTTGTCAGTGTAGTCATCAGTTGAAAAAAACATTGTAAACATTGTAGCAAAAATTAAAGCCATTCAGGGCCACGACCTTTTTTGTAGTCTTTAGCAGAGCTAAAGTACATGGTTCAGGAATAGGTTGTGCTGAACTGATTTTAGTATGGACATTAAAGATGAAAGCAAAAAAACTCCAGTTTTCTGGTGGTGAGGTTTTGATGAAAATTGAACTAGCATGAGTAAGGACAAAATGACCATAATAACGAAAGTAAAACCAATAAAAGAATAAAAGAACTGTTTTCTGAAGATAAAGGCAATTTACATAGTGATCTTTTACTCTTAGTGATCTGTTAGTGCTGGAGCAGCCAGCTGAAATAATTGCTTTTATTATGGCCAAAGCTCTCCTTTAGGTTGGGTTTGGTTTTACACTGTTATTAATTCTCAGTGTATTGCTATTCCATTGTCCTTTCATTGGTAGGTTACAGCTTACATTTCAGAAATTCTTAAAAAACCATTTACTCCTCCTGATCTCTTGCTTTTCTAGCTTAATCCTACCCTAGACAGCCCAGAATAATCTCTAATCAACAGTGAATTAGTAACATAAAAATGAAACTCAACTAGTTTCAGGGCAGGGGTGAGTCAGCAAACAGAAAAACTTCTGTTAAGTGTTGTGTAGACAGTGTCTGATGGCCTAGGGAAATGAAGACTCCCTAACATTTGAAAACCAGATTATTTGCTTCTGTGAGGAGCAGAGAGTAGGGACTTGATGATCCTTATGGATCCTTTCCAACTTGACATGTTTTGTGATTCTGTAACTCAAAACAGATTTTCACGGAATGTGCCTGTCTGTGGAAGTCACTTTACAGCAGAAGAACAAATGGGTCCATTACCCAGGGGATGACTTCTCTTTTTTAGAGCACTAAATAAATAAGCCTACTTTTGTGAGCCATCTCATTAAAGAAAACATAGATTTCTGATGTTTATTTCTTTATATTTCTCTGCATAGCAGAAAGTGAAGTCTGAAGATATATAAAGTATTGGGAATTTTAGGCATAAGAACTCTGCCTCAGGCAGTTTTATCTTGTAATCTTTACCCTGTTCCATGCTTGTGTTGCTGAATTGATCTTTGTTCCTTACAAGCATGGGTTAAGGAAAGGCAAGCCCAATTTTCATTCTTCTCCCTAATTTCATTGGTATTTAGCACAAATTGTTTTCCCTTTCTTATAAACTTCTATCTGTATCTTCAGTGGCATCAATCAGCCTGGAGTGATGTGTTTTGTCAATTGGTCTTCCCTGTGGCTGTGGCTTAAAGGAAGAGTGGGATAGCCAGTTAATCCCTTTATTGACTTTTCTCTTTGAAGACAGGACTTTTTATGTTGCCTGTAGAGATATGCAGGCTAATTAGTAAGTTGGGAGATACAGAACACTGTCTTCTCCTGAGGAGCCAACTCAGTAAAGATAAACATTTTAGTTAAGGAGTAGTGCAGCTTTGGGGAAAACTAGATACAAAAGTATTGAGCAAAACCAGCTAAGCAGTACTTTCTCAATGAAATTCCTCTGACTAATTGACAGTGGAGTCTAAGTACTTAATGGAGAGACTTAGGATCTTAAAATATTTTTGAAAGTCATTCAGATACAATTCCAAGTTGTTGTCATGCTATAAATAAGACCTATCAAGCATGCTACTGAGCAAGGGAGTGAATATGGCTGGGGAGCAAAGTAATTCTGTTAGAAAAGGAAACTGAAAATTACTGTCAAATACATTGAGAGTGTTTGTCTCCCATCAGGAATGTATGTAAAATATAGAGCAAAATGCTAAGAGATGTTGTTATGAGTCAGATTGTTTACCAGTCTTTGCAATTACACACAGAAGCCATTTCTCCCTTGGAATATTGCTTTCTAACTCAAACAGGGAAACAAGATGAAAAGAGAATCATGTTCCAGCTGTGGCCTATGGGATTTCATTTCTCTTTGGATCTGCTAGTGTAGTGGCCCAGAGCTGCTTCCTGGGCCTCCTTGTGAGAAAGTCCTTCTTTCCCATGGAAGGTATGAAAAACAACAAGATAAGCACCTGTTGTTTTCCACAGCTGTTGTGGGTCCAGGCATGATATGTTTTGAATTGGGTGGTGTAGAACCCAGACAACCATACTGGGGGGTGGTTGGACCCTAGCGAATCATCTACCTGGGTTCCTACCATATAAAATGGGAATAGGACAATAAATGGAGCTCACTCTCTGCTCGCTATGGACCAAGCTGTGTTGCCGTGTCTCTATTGCCGCGTCTTTATTGCCGCCATTGTGACGTGCTGTTCTCTCAGTAAGCTGGTAGAAGAAAATGGTCTAACTGGTTCAACTAACTGATTAGGGAAGTGTTTAAAGCAATGATGTGCAGGTTTTCATGTTTTAGCCACGAATACTTCTATCATAGAAATACTATTTCTATTTCTTTCTATGTGTTTTAGCACATAGAAAGATTTGATTACTGAGTAAGAAAAAAACAATTCAGCTAAACATCTCCAGGTACATTTTATGTTTACAAGTTGTTGACGTTTTGTTTTGGTTTTCTACTGGTAATTGTTTTTCTACCTCTAAGTAGACCAGCAAGATGCTGCACTGTGGCTCTAGTGACAAACTAGTCCAGTGATTTCCCTGCTATGTATACTGTCCATGTGGAGAATTCACTGGATAACTGACACATACTTCTATATGCTATGTGTGTGGCACTCTGGATGTCATTCAAATGACAAGGGGCATTTAGGTAGGAGTTCATGCAAATTTAAGGGTGACAGGCAGTCAGTGACTGCATTTCTGTAGCAGCACTACTTGTTAAAAAACAACCTCTGCTTTCCCAGGGCAGGCAGGGGAACTGCAGTCAGCATCACACAAACCGTGTGAGCTCATGTAAAGATGAGTGAAAACTGGTTTTTTACCCATCTGCATTTGTAGGTTAGCATGAGAGAGCATTTGCAATTTGAATAGCAAAATACCATATTTAACGTGTACTGACTGAAAAAAAAGTCAGAAATTGATTGGAAACCTTTTGAAATGAGGCTCAGCAGGACATTGCTGCGAAGTTGGGTTGCAACTTATTTTCAATATAATTTCCTAATTTATTGATGAGGAAATACATTTTTCTTCAATCATAGATAGATTGTTGTGCAGAGAGCCAAATGTACAGAGTTCTCCTTTTAAGATGCTACAAATGATAAGCAGGTTGCAAGTAGGCCTTTCAAAAATTGCAAGGTAGCAAAAGCATTCCTTGGAAACGTTTGAGAGCTTTTTCACTGTATATTGAAAACAGTTTGAAATAAATCAAATACTCAGGGCCATCGAAGTATAACTTTTCTGCTGGATTGTATACCTGCATCCTAATGCCTCTTTTTCTTTTCAATAAGACTGAAACATTGCTTTGCTTTCAGTTGTCTCTTTAAAAATCACTTCATAGCTGGAATTAGTCACTCCGGGCATTTTCTTTGCTAGTGCTTCAAATAAGCATGAAAGCTAAAATATTAATGATGCCTGAGTGTTACTCATGATTTGTGGCTTGATAAACTGATCCTTACAAAAGCTTTCAAATGTCTGCCTTGTTTTGAAAGGAGTGGAGAGAGGTTGCTGAGTGGTAGCAGCTTGGTGTGCCTTCTGAACTGCCACTGGTCAAAATTAGCTGTTTTTTCATATTTGCTTTCTTTTGTTTTCTCCACCCTATCATGTGTAATAGGCAGCAAACTCTTAGTCTTGAGATACTGATGGAAGTGTATGAGAATTAAGTCCTTTGTAGATTGATTATAATGACTGCACCAGCCTGCTGCAGAGTTAGGATTTTAAAGATTGCTTGTCATAATAAAGGCAGCTTAAAAATGTTAGAGCAAAATTAAGAAAAAAAAAAAAAGCCGCATATTTAAATTAATTAAATCCTTGCAATGTTACAGTTTTTGCATTATTGCTTTATTTTCTTTTTTTAATGTGATTTTCATTCCCCTGCCTTACTAAAATACTGCAACTCACTCTGAAGAGGAAGGTGCTTAGAAATGGCTGTATCACTTCTGTGCATATACTTGCAAAATTCGTGCCATAAGGAGGAATGGATAAGACCTTGTCATTTACTTTCTCTTCATTGAAGGACTTTCTTTTTTGTACTGTGTTCTTGAGTGATTTGTCTCATCCAAAAAAGAATCTCTTATCTTGAGAGTGTGTGAGATGCCTTGTGGTAACAAAAGAGAGGGATAAAATCTGAAGGTTCCTTAGTACAAAAACTGTTCTTCATTTCATTTATAATAGATCCTTCAAGGTCTTTGTGAGAGAATCTCATAGACCTGTGCCTAATCTGTCCACATTTGGTGCTATTAAGTACAGAATTTTTTCCTATACCCTTTTGGTTTTCATACTATATCTGAAGTATTATTTTCATAGTGAACTATAATCAATATTATATAATGCATGCAAATTACATGTCACATTCTATGAAATCAAACAAGTAAAAAATTATTTTGCTAATTAAGTATAATTACCCAGCAAACACACTGAGTAATTCCATCCATGGGGTAAACACTAAACTTCTATTTAAACAAATACAGAGCATTACCACCAAGGTATGGATATTTGCTTGTGGCACTGAGAGCAAAATTTTGACTGCTGTATTTTCTGACCATGTTAACAGCCCTCCACAGTTCTCTGTGGTCTTCAGCTGTGCCTAAACTATAAAATATGGGTTTGGTTTCTGTTACATGATGTTTACATTCAAGATTGATCCAACCATCAGTTTTTGTTTATGCCCAAAAACCAACAGTCAGTACTGATCCACCCTATCATAAGCCCCTTTTACTTAAATCCAGATCTGCTGTAGTTCTGTGTCCTTTTATTTGTGTTGGAAATCTCTTAGTTCTGATACCATTTGATGATCCCGCTCTCCTGTGAGTATTTTCATTGTTCCTTTTCCTTGTTTCCTTCATGATTTTTTTCCTCAGAGGGAAACTAATTAAATCTTGCTCATCTGATTTATAAACACCAGTATTATCTCTTCTAATTGAAAAAAACTTGTGGCAATTTTGTGTTTCACTTGTTTTCTAAATTGATTCTTACGCTGACAATGGGCAGATCAATATTCTAACTCCATGGTTATAATCACATCCTTAAATCAATATTTACAAAGCTCTTGGCCAGGAATAAACTGTTCCCTCAGTCTAGGTTGAGAGTAAAACAGTGTTCCAACATCCAGATCAATGTTTTGGGAACAAAAGCCAATGTAAGATCTTTCCTATACTTACCCCCAGGGTTAATTTTGTTTAAGAAAAGTACTCTAGATTTGGATGTGACATTATAAATAACAGTGTGATCCAGAGCTAACAATGAAGTCATTACAGGAATTTTTTGGACATTATAAAGTTAGGGTTTCAATGAATTTCAAACATACTGGAATTCACATTTTTTTCTGTTCGTTTACAAATAATTCTTTGTAGTTAGTTGACAGCTAATTTCAACTTATTTTTTAGCAATTTGAGGACTATGAACAGCAAATGGACATAACATTTTCCACAAGAATATTCCAATAATTTTTAATTAAGGCAAATATTTGTATTGAAGTATGGAGGTAGCATTACATACTCTGGAGATTTTTTTTATTGCCTTTATTGATGTGGTAGCTGTAATACCTGCTAGTTTAAAAACTGGCATTATAATACAGTAATATCTTGTGCTTGATATTTGGTATTGCCTTTCGTTCTGCAGGCATTCATACTGCTTTATAAAATATATTTACACATAATCATTTCACTGTGCACTTAAAAGCATTACCAAAGGTAAAGTTTGGTATGGGAAGAAAACCATCCCTAAAACAGAATGTAAAGCATTTGAGGATATCCAGGAAAAAAGTGTCTGATCACACAACACTCAGTTCAATAAGCTCAGTTCCTTATTTAGGAAAAAAATAATTGAAAGATAATTTTGTAGGTGAAAACCCAGTGTTTGGGACGCTTGAAATGGGATTTAAACTTCAGTCCTTCAAGAAACACATCCAACTTGAGTTCCCCTATTCCTGTGTAACTGCTGTAAGCACTAGGTCATTATTTCCCCTCCCCATTAAGGTGAAAAGGTGATGGTGAGCCCTCTGAAAATTACAGATAAGGGATAGGATATACTGGTGCAGGCTTCTGATACGCAGTCAGGTATTTGTGTTGGGTACTGACTTACTTGGGTCACAAAAAACTAAGAATGCCTGGGAGGGTAACCCCTTCCCTTGGGCATGGCTAGCATACAGTGGGTGTTCCCAGACATGTGGTCAAGCAGGACCTGTGCAGGAGGGCCCAGCTTGCAGAGCAGAGCTGAGGGGATGCTGGAAGAGGATGGTGCTGCAGACGCGAACTGCGCCTGAATTTCCTGGTGCTGAGCTGTAGGCGAGTTCACCCGTGTGATGAAGCCTGTGCTCTCTTTGAACTTCATTTTGTGAGGTGAAATACCAACAAATTAAGACTAAAAACATCTGCAGATGTCTGCATTTTTTGATGGATTTGGACTGCAGGCCGTAATTCACTACTTAATCTGCCTAAGCCTGTCAACACAGGGAGCTGAACCTCACCCAGCTACTGAACGTGATCCTCTCCAGGAAGCCAAGGCACTTGGCAGCTTCTTGTTTCTACATCATCAATCAACACAGCAGGCTATAACTAGCTTGTGCCTGTGACACCAGCTGTTGCAAAGCATGATTTTGGGAATGCATTGGTCATCCCACTGCAGTGTGATTGTTAGTGATCATTATCTTTTTAAGGGCATTATTTTTTAATTTGCTTTTGATACATTGCAGTAAATTCACAAGTTATTTATTACTATGTCAGTAATATTATAGTATGTGCCATATGCTATAGCTACTAATCATGCCCAAAGCCTCTGCATTTTCACAGCCCAAAATAAGTAGGCAAATTCAGATACTTAAAAACAGCATGAGAATCCAAGCTTTTTGTGGAAAACTTTTAACATTGTGTGAAATCAGAGTGTGGCTTCCCGTTTGAAAATGGCTAAAATTTCTCTGTGGAATTTGTCTTGTAAGGTACTTAGCACTCCTGCTTCTTAAATAATATGATGTGTGATCTGAAGTTATCAATAAGCAAGAATGAATATATCTTTAAGCCATTTTGCATAAGAAATAAAAATAACAGTGAAGTATCACTGTTAAAAGACTAAATTTAATCCAACTTACAATCAGGATTAAAAATTAATGATGTACATTAATGTTTACTTAGATGTGATGCCAGCTCACTTTCAGCACTGGTGCTTTTTGATATAGGGACATTTTTTAGACATTATTATTGTAGTGAGCACATTATAATTTCTAGACTTAAAGAACATAGTTCATGTCACCTTAAGTGATTATTTCATGTGTTTATCACTTACAGGAAGCTTTTACTTTCCCTACTAACTGTAGGGTTTTTACTAGCCTCCAGGTAGAGCACAACCCATTAAGCACTATTCTTTTATCAAGTGATTCTATTGATTTATCAAGTGATTGATTTATTGATTTGATTTAAATAAATCTATTGATTTATTTATCAAGTGATTCTATCAAGCACTATTCTTTTATCTCTTTTCCCTCCATCCAGACATAAGAATATTTTGGCAGACAGTGTCAAAGACCTTTCTAGAGCTAAGGTAAATGACATCTACTGCTCTGCTCTCATCCATCAATTCAGACATTGTATCAGACAAGGCTATCAGTATGGTCAGACATGATTTATCCTACATAAACCCATTAATTTTCTGTTCTCAGACACCCTTTTCTCCTTCATGTGCCCTGAAATACTCTCCAAGATGACTTACTCCATGATTTTTCCAGGGACCAAAGTAAATCTGACTTGTCTGTATTGCCCTGTATTATTCTTTTGGCCTTCCTTGACAACATTTAATTTTCTTCATCATCAGGGATCTCCCCAAATTCCTTGGCTTTTCAAAGACAATATAGAGTGGTGTTAGAAGGACTTCAGCAAATTCTCTTCAACACTCTCAAATGCATCCCTTCATGTTCTGTGTATCTTTATGGTTTGAGTTCTCTCATATAATCCCTGATTCAGTCTTCATCCCCTGATGGTAATTCTCCTTGTTGAGGTCTTTCATTCATGCCTGGGGCTGGGGGCTGGCTGAGGCAAATACAGCACTGGATACCTCAGCCTTTCCTGTGTGTACTGTCAGTAAATCCCACACCCCATCCAGCAGCAGATTCACACTTTTCTTCTTAAGCCATTTGGTAACAATGTGGTTGTAAAAGCTTTTCTTACTGCCCATGGCATCCCTTGAGAGTCTCTGTTCAGTAGAATTTTGTCTTTTCTGAGACCATCCAGATGTGTCTGTGTGATGTTTCTAAATTTCTCTTTTGTAGCATGTCCTCACTTAAATATCCTCTATGTTGGTTTTTTTTTTTTTTTTTAGTATGGAGCTCTGTCATGAGTTGCCTCATGGAGCAAACTGATCTGATACACTTTCTTGTTTGGAAATTTTGCAAATTGATGTGTTCCTGCTGGTGGATGCTGTAGCACGTATAAACAACCTCTCCCTCCCCCAAAATACATGTTAGAGACTCAGAATTTTTTTTAAGGTTATTCAGAACAGAATCTCCTTTTTCTGTAGTTTTTTTAATACTTGGTGAGAGGACAGAGAGCTAACTTAATCTGTTATTTAGTAAATTATGTAGTCCTTAGATGGTGACTAGAGAAGATAATTTACCTGACATGATTGTTATGATTTATGGCATCCTAATGGGTTCTAATTATAACAAAAGGATTCCAAAATAACAGGTATTTTTTGTCATCTTAATAATCTGTTTCTTCAATTATCTTTATTAAGGAAATATAGAATTTTATTATGAAATAGGAAAAGAAGCCCGAAGGATAAAGATAGGTAATTTTTACGATTCCTAAAGGTGTCTTTGGCAATGCTTCTCCTTCATAAGTACCTACTTATGAAAAAAAGTATATTGGTTTAAGATTAAAGCTGAGTATGTTCTATTTCTTCTTCACCACATTTTTTCCCACTTTATGTAGTAATCAAAAGGTACATAATGAAAATTTTATTTTCAAGGGTAATGGCAAGACAAACTTTTTAATATAAAATGTTAATATAAAATTATTTTTATTTATTATTGCTTTTGTTATGGGACAATAAAGTAGCAGCCATGTATCCCTGCCTACTTCCCTATGGCGTAGCTTGATATACACAGTGCATCCAAGCGAAAGGTTGGGTAGTATGGAGTGATGATGGTGATTAGCATAAAATATGACTTTTCAGCATCATTGGATGCAGCACGGCCAGCTCTTCAAGGCTTAGCCACTCCTCTTAACTCTTTTCTTCACCTCTGCTCTCTGTAGCAAAAACAGCCTTGTCCTTGCATAAGCAAGCGTTAATTTTTGCTTGTGCTGTTGGAAACCTTTCAGCTGTCTCAGAGTCACAAATTATTTTGAGAGGCTGAGACAAAGAGGACAAAAGTTCAGTTGCAGACTCATTTCTGGTGGGTCCGTAGACTCAGAGAGTGACTGCCAGGGAAGTGTCAGTACTGTAATGGTTTAGGATCATCCTTTTAGAGCTCAGTATTAAGGAGTTTTGCTGCATGCATTACATTCATTTGTTGAATCTAGCTGCATGTAATAGCTGGTTGCATTATTTCACTGAACTATGTCTAAAAAGATTTGTATGATAGAGTATCAGCAGCAAAGCTCAAATAAATTTGCTGCAGAGACAAATGAATAAAATAAATGCTTCAGATCTAACAGCCTAAAGAGGTGCCATTTGTGATCCCATGGAAAGTAGTTAAATAAATGGGCAAATTGATATTTGCACCTAATCTGGCGTGTGCTGCACCAAGCACCTCTGCTTGCTGGTTCTGTGAACATCAGCTGGTACTGCAGCTCTGGACAAACTGCAGCACGAGGAGGTTCCTTGGCCTCTCACAGCCTGGTTTGCTTGGCATGTTGCCATCCAAGAGGGGTGCTTAGTAAAAAGACATTAACTGAAGATCGGATGGGGGCAGGATGAGGAGGCTAAACTGTTTATTAACTACCACTTGGACATTTGGCTTGGAGAGAGAAGTCAGTTTGGGTGGTCCTGAGGAGGAGAGTAGGGGAAGAATTGCCTCATAGCTGCATCACTGCTGCTCCATCCCTGTCCCTGTAAAGCTATACCTGCTCACACAGCCTCCTCCTGCATAGGATTGTTGTGACACTGGATTCTGCTTAAAATGGGTGCAGGTTTTGGAAGCTGAAATCTGAATAAAGTACACTGCCTGAATTTTGGGGTTGAATAAAGCACAGACAGGTTGAGGGGAATGATTTTATTAGTGGAGCATGGGGGAAATGCTGTCTTGGAATGGGTGTCTCGTACCAGTGCCAGTCCTTTGCCCTGACTGTAGGTATTTTAAGTAGGCTGGTAAGGAATCTGGAATCAGTGCTGCTGTTAAATTGCTCTTTGGCCTGATGTCATTCTTTATGTGTCTTTCTGCATAAGGAATAAAAATAATATAAGCACTATTGTAAACAGTTTTGAAATCTCAGATGCACAGTGCTGTAAAAACTGAGTTTAGTTACCTGTCTGAGGAAAATGATGTGGAGGGCTCTGGGGAAGGGATGGATCTGCCCATTCCCTGAACAGGGCTCTGCTGTGTGTTGGGGCAGTGTCCTGGGTTACCTCTCCTTGTGAAGAGTAAGGATATTGAAACCATCTTCTCCTGTGTGATTCTGGTCTTTCCTACTAACACAGGACAAAGAGATCATAAATGTGGAGTTGTAGTGGGAGAGCAAGTGATGTGAAATACTTCATGTTTCTATCTCTCATACTGTATGTTGCAGGGACATAATGATGAAGAGGTTTTCATTCCAAAGGGAATAAAGCCAAACTAGATGATGTGTGTGGTTGTCCTGTGTGCAAGCTGTACCTCCTCTGTCTCTCCAGTGTGCAAGTAGAATTTGTCACCTTGTAGTATAACTGCAATCTATCTTCTGCTTTGTTCCTCTTCCTGTTTAGTTTTGGTTTTGAGATTGAGCTGTTATTTAAAAGTATGCTTTTTAGAAAATTGGATTAAGATAATTACTTTTGGTGAAGACTGAATCTAAATAGCTTTAAAAAAAATTATCTTCTGTATGTATCTTACAGTCTTTTGATGTCTCAAAGAACACCTGAAACAAACACCTAAAACCCTATGTTAATCATAATTTTTAGCAAAAAAAAATTCTAATTTGCAATTATATAATACCAGGATCTTTATCTAAAATCCTTTATTTAAGCTGCATCTATCAATATGTAAATTATTCACAAATGTTTTAAAGTTATTATTTGCATTAGTTTATCTTCAGATTGGTAACAGTTTCTACTTGGTCTCATATTCCTTTGTACATATGTATCAAAACACAGTTTGGTTTCCACTGTGGGACTCTCAGGGAAGGCATTATTTTTTGTTATTAATTTAAATGAGCAACTTTTCATTGAAATATTACATTTTGTTAGATTTTGACATTTATTTTTCAAAGATGAATAATTTTAATTGCTATGTGGAACTTGAGAGGATGGAGGGTTCATCTTAAGATGACTTGCCAGTTGTCCAGCCTGCACATGTGAGCTCCTTGCAGCCAAACTGGCTAAGCCTTCTGGGGTAGTTGGTAGCAGAGAAATGTTTTTCCTTTCTCATAGGAGTCAAAGGAAAAGAAACTTAGGCAATGTGGAGGAGAGTGTTGTAGAAAAGGAGGAGCGAGCTGGAAGAAAATAGGAAGGTGCTGCACTAGGGAAGGGGATCCAAGAAACACTGCAGTAGGGGGAAGGGAGAAAGAGGATGCCAGATTGAGTAGCTGAGCACTGCTGCAGTAAAGAAAGATGGACAGAGAGTGCAAGCTGGGATATTAGATTAGGAAGGAGGATTCAGGTATAATTCTTTTCCAAACATTTAATTTAAGCATTTTTAACTCCTGGAAGGGACCCTTTCTTTGCCATATCATAGACATTTGTCTGCTAAAACTACAGTTTTGATTTGTGTGTTTGGACAGTTGTACGGATGTGAGACACCCATCTTTAATACATCAGTGTTGTAGTCTTCTGATCTGGTCCTGGAAGAGTGGTACAAAGAGAGTACATTTGGGGAGTGCTGGCTTCCTGCAGGACAGCAACCTCTTCAGCACTGTCACTGCCTTTGAAGAGAACTGGTTGTATGTCACTTGAGACAAGTAATTTGCTTTTCAACTGTGTGCAGTTACCATTCCCTAGTAATATCCAACAGTTTTTGTACTTAAGAAGCCCCCAATCTTTCTGACTATGCCTATTTAGAAAACCTGCAGTTAGGACAATTTGCTTGGACCATAGTACTGATTTGGTAACATATGTATGTATTCTTTTTTTTCAGATGCAACATTTAAATACCACTGACCTTTTTTTTGTCAGAATTATGTTTGAATACCTCGATAAAATCTAAAATCTGGTATTATTAGAAAAATAATTTATTTTAATGACTTTGATAAATATTAAACAGCTTTATTATTGAGCAAAAGGAAAATATACTAGAAATTACCATATTATTAGCCTTTTAAATTTCAAAATTGCACTCTGGCTTTATAAAGATGCTTATAAATTAATTAAGTCCTCCTAGAAATAAGGAAAAAAGGCTTTTTAAGTGAGCTCTGTGATTAAAGTCTCCTGATGAAGTCATAATATGGTTTGCTTTTGAACTATATATGGATAGGACCAAAATTATATTCAATCTTTGCATAGATCCATAGATCCTAATTACAGCTGTGCCCATCTTGCTCAAGGATTTAGCATGGCATATGCATTACTTTCTGACAGAAATAAAATAGCTCAATATTTGATTACTGGAGGAACTATTGGAATATGGTAATCACATATTTGACTTTATCTGCAGGACTAATGCACTTAAGTTGGGTGGAGATGGCAAAACTTTATTTTTCCCCAGCAATCTCATTGGAATTACCTCTCAGCAAGCAAGTCTGACAAGTAATATGCTGATTCTGTAGCAAGGAGAAAAAGTTGTAAAAGAAGCAGAACTACAAAACAAAGATAATAAAATTAAGGGCTTCTTTCCACTGGGGTGTTATGTCCCTTAAGAAAATAGAAGCATTCTACTATATCTACTATAGCATTTCTCAGAAAGCTTCAACTGACAGAAATGTGTGACTAGAAAGCTGAGAGGGGCTGGAGAATCCATTAGTTGTAGTTCTTGAGATTAGACTGCAGGTAGAAGCAATATGATGCTATCTCTTGTTATCTCTGCAGAATGCTTTGTTCATATGGCCCTCACTCTTTTACTCAAACCTGAAAACAGTTTAACTGTTGACCAAAAAATAGTGTCTTATTACTATTGCAGAACTTAGTTCTTCAGTTCAGATTCCCAGAGCTTCCAAATGAGAAAGTTTCATGACTGCTGATGAAGGATCAAAATTTCTTCTTGACATTGTATTTTTGAAACCTACACATGGCTGGGAAATTCAGGCTCCCTACCTGTAGCAGTGCCCCTTGTTTCCTTCTGGAAAAAGGACCCATTTCTTGAGTACATTCTTTGGTAGATAATAAACATGTGTTGTATTTCTCTTGGATTGTTAGGGAATAAATAAGACACTAATTAAAACCTTGAAACACTTTTCCAAACTCCCTCCCACAGCAATATCCAGATTCATACAAATTCGTATGAGTCAGACAAATGTTTGATGAGATTCAAACCAAAATGCAGCATTTTGTTTTTCTGTAACCTGAAGCAATTACAAACTACAGTTGGGGGTTTTTTTCCAATTAAAAAATATGAAACATACTCTCATTATTTTAATAAAGCAGACTGTTTCAATCAAAACTATGAACTATAAATTAATGAGTGCCTTCTGGAGTCTGGACACATGTGGAATTGCAAGAGGTCTATTACAGAAGTTGAAAATCTATATTTAATGAATACACCCACAACATCTATTGAATTGGCAAGATAATAAGTGTGCAGCCCTCTCTTTTACTTCAGAACAACACATTCAACATAGTCATTAGCTCAGAGTTTTACCAGACATTGCAAGTACACTTCAGCTATACTTTTCAATTACTTTTGGACTGTGTATGGCTGTGCAAGTATCACGCTTGCCAGTCTGGTCTGAGTGCTCATCCTGTATTGTTTGGGCATTTATGGTGCCTATTTTTATGACGTGAATGGAGTTATGGCTGCAAAAGTTACAGTGGTGGGGACTTGGTGACTTTTATTAACTTTGGCATAATTCCTTTCTAATTTCATTCAGCTTTGTCCTGGATAATGCATAAACATGTGACATTTCCAGTCTTTAAATGTCATATCATGTAACAGAAGAAACTGTTTGGCATTGAGTAGGACTATCCTAACACTGAGATAAAAAACCTTGTCTTACCTATTTTTGAGTGCCAGGGTGTTTGTAAGGTTTCCACTTCTGTCTCTACCCAAGTTGCCTCTGGCCAAATGGTGCCTCTCATGTATTTGTAGAATCCCAAAGTGTTAATAAACTATAGTCATGTCAAGCAGGAACAAGTAAATTGATTTTTTTTGGCAGATCTGTGCATAATATGTTCCTTTCAAATAGGATGGGCTGGAGAATCCTTTACCCCTCTGCAGGCTTATACCTTTACCCTTACCTCCTTTTTATGTGAGATCTCTGTAGTTACAAGTTTCATTAAAATGTGTAGCAAACAGTTGCCTGGTAGCAGTGGATAACTGTTGTGTTCTGTAAGTGAATTTTGGGTGTATTTTCCACTGCAGTTTTCCCCAAGTTATTCTCCGTGGAGAACATCAGCAGGAGCATCATTTGAGTATGTTGCCTTTCATAATCACAGTATGTCACAATTTGAGGCAGCTGGTGGCATTCAGCCCACAGCAAAGACATTCTGCAAATAGAAAGCACAACTTCATAATTGTAAATTATAAAGCTAATACACATCTTCTGGTTTTCATCCTCACATGTTATGTGGGGATCTCTTTCCTGCTTGTTCTGTTCATTTATTGCCATAAACACTGTCTATATAAAATATGGTCGGTGAAGTTGCTCTAAAGCCAAACATGCTTTTATTTTGGCTTAGGAGTTAAGAAGGGAGTTATGGAATAACCAAAACATATTACATGGTATTTTTTATGTGCCGGTGACTTTTACACCTGTTTTCCCCATTCCCTTTCTTCATGATTGCTTCTTTGTCTTGATGAGATGTGATGGAAGGGTGCAAACAGGCTGATGCTGTGGATGTTTATGCTAATGTCAGGTAACTAGAAGGTGATATATTTGTAAAAGGGGAAAAAGACATTTCCACCATATACAGTGGTCATACAGGCGCTTTTGAAAGCTCTTTTCTAACACAGGACTGAAAATATTACAGGACAACTGGTATATCTGAGTTAATACTAGGTTACCTTTTCAGCCAAAGCAGTTTAAACCAGAAGTGTTCCTGGTACCAACATGGTGGATTCTGTTTCTATAAATGTTGTAGTTTCAGGAGGTGAGACTGGCCATGCTTAAAAGGCTTAGTGGGCCTTGTGTTCAGTCTCTTCTTGGCAGGGCCAAGTTCTCATCTAGCTAACTAGGCAACTATTACAGTGACATTTTAAAAATTGAGTGCAATTGTATAAAGATTTTCCAAGAGGTAAGTTTATAGGTAAAACTGACTTAAATGACTGTATGACTCCAAGTCACCAGTGGGTTTTGTTAATTCTGAATAATTTTTTGACACTTTTAGATTATTAGTTATATATATTAATTGATAGTAATATATATTTGCCCACTGTCTCCTGGGCAGCATGCAACAGTCCCTTCTGCTCTTCCTCAGCTTTTATTCTTTCATCTTAAAAGTCCAGCAACAACCGAAAAAATAAAACATCTCCGTACAATTTCTTGTTTCTAATTTCTCTGTTTTGCAGGCCACATCTGTTTACCCTGTAAGTACAAGAACACTTTAAGTTGATGCTCTGCCAGCTCATGCAGAAATTCAGAATTGAAACTGGATCTCTCAGATGAGCATGAAGATGTGCCTTACTGACAAATACATGCATTCATCTGTATAGTGCACACAACATAGAGCTGGAAAAATATTGAATGATAGAGCTTTGTAAAAGGCCCAAACCCAGATCATGGGTTTGTTGCAGTTTTGTTTTTCATGAGGATGTTGAATCTGAAGCCACTGTTTCTCTTGTTGTGCTTTAGGTGCTGTAGCAGTTCTGATCCCTCGCTTGGACCTGGTGATTTCTTTCGTTGGAGCTGTCAGCAGCAGCACTCTGGGATTGATTCTGCCACCTCTGGTTGAAATCCTCACTTTCTACAAGGAGAACTTGAGTTTATGGACAGTACTTAAAGATGTTTTTATAGCTGTTGTTGGATTTGTTGGATTTTTAACAGGAACATACGTGACGGTTGAAGAAATCATTTATCCTGCATCCACCATTCTTGCTAACACAACAGGGAGCTTTCCTGCAGATTTAAATGCTACAGACTTGGTGGTTGGGTTAAAGTAATTAACCAGGGGCTGTGAACTGTTTTGTTCCTTAACAAGAAATTCTTGACTCAGGACCTGCTTTCAACTACTGGTACTGTGTAGAGAGGTACAGTTTATAAGAGATGTAGGATATACATGTGAAAATACGTTATTTTTTTAGAAAGTAATTATATATCTCTTCTGAACTTTGAATGAAAAGTTACAAGATGTCATTTATCAGAGCAATATTACTTTCATGCAAAAACATTCAACACCACACATGATGAGCAGTTTATTTTTGTACATTTTGGTAACTGTTACCCTGACCCATTTTTTACACAATTTATTTATCCTTGATTTCAACTATACAAAAGTATGAAATACTGTATTTTTTATTACCTGCTCCTAGAAGTCTGTAGTCTACATATCTATATTTCTATTGGAACATATAATAATTATTTTTGCATTCTTATGTTTTGCCTTAAGTAGTACCTAACATGCCGTTTACATATTTTTGCTTCTTTTGTCTATTTTGGAAGAAAAAATAACAAGTTAAAAAGTTGGTTACTGGGTAGTTACTGGTTTTGTTTAGCAGGCCTGTGTGCTGAGTCCCCACATACAATCCTGATTTTCAGGCTTCATATTTGACTTCCTATCTCACACTTCATAGATGACTTTCACTTCAAATGCTGAAGCACTGTTTTTGGTCTTTTTTTCTAAAAACACCTATATTTTGTGCAATAACATAACTATTTATCATACTCATTCCTGTTATGAAGAAACAAATTTTACTAAGCAATACTTTAAATCATAACATTCTCCCAAGAAATACATTATGCAAAAACGTCTCCACTGTAGTCGTACAACTTAAGATAGAAATGTATGTAATATTTTGCCTGCCTTCAGTATATTCCTCAGAAGTCTACCATTTGGTAATCTACCATTTGGCATTACAGTGCTAGAGCAATATACTGCTAAACATATCTATATTTATATTTTCTCTTAAGAATACTTCCCTTGTCATCTACAATCTGGTGACTGTAATGAGCACTTTTATCTCCATGTTGATGAGGGCATTTCTGATAGCGATTTGTTATAGCATGTAGTTTAAACTGCATGTATTTATTCAAGCAATAGTTCTGAGTAATGCTCTAATTTTGATTTTAACGTGGACAAAGTTAAATACTTGGCAGGCACTTGAAGAGATGAGCCTCTGCCTGGGTGATACCACAGAATCAACCTTTTTTGTGAAGGTGCCGCAGAGTAGCAAACACAGGTAGTTAGCAGAGAAGCAAAAGGTAGCTTGAGCTTTTCATCTTTAAGATTTTGTTTAGTCCTTAAGCTGTTTTAAAAGATATTGAATCTAAATGTTTCCATCTGTTTCATAATGAATCTGTTGCTTACCTAAACCATACACTACACACTGACAGGATCTATTTCTGTGCAGCATACTTTACTTGACATTAAATAGTACTACAAAAAAACATTTTTAGTAGGACTGAGAGGATTTAAATGCAAGTTATTTTTCCTGTCAGTTTTTCATATTTTTATTTGTATGTTGGGAGAATAAAGGACTTTGAAGTCCCTTCATATCATCTGTTCTGAATTGGTTGTGTCCTAGTGAGCAGCTCTGAGAAGGTGCTTCTATCAGGGTGCAGAAGGACTTACCCAGTTCAGAGTTGGTGGTGATTTTGGCAGGTGCAAGTGAATACTGCCATGGTACTGTCAATGAAGATTTGCTGAGCTGGGTACCTAAAACCTAAAGAGGTGGCCTTGGTACTCAGTGAATGGAACGAGTGAATCTGACCTTGTGAAAGTCAGAGAGTTTATTTAGAAGCTTGATAGGTTTGAGGGTTCTAATCTTAGCCATCAGACCTTGGAAAAGCTGGCCTGAATACAAAGCCATACATATCTTCCTGCTCTGTCTGACCATGGTGCAACCTGTCAAGGCACCTGTCAAGGTTTTCAGACCAATGTGTGGCCACTGACTGACCAGGTATGAAGTAGTGCTTTTATGCAGTTGGCCAGTGTTGCCATGTCTAACAATGTTGTATCTTTTGAATCTTAAAAATGTTTGTTAATATATTTTGCACAGTGTCAATTTTCTCCTACAGTGTAGGATTTTTATAATTTTAACATACAGCGCATTTGCATGGCCTGCTCTTTCAGACAGAAAGAGTCAGGAATCAATGTCCTGCCTTGGATAAGATTGATATGTCATGCAGTAAAAAACGAAGTCTGACTAATAAGAGTGTCCTGTGAAACATTGCCAAAGATATAAAAGATTGGAAATTCTAACAGAAACCTGTTCTGAATAAGAGTGTTCATTCAGCTTTTAAAGTACTATAATATTAGTTGCAAGTTAAGAGGCAGGGAGTGAAACTGAGAGATTTCATAGGTATGGTTTACATTAAGGTATATATTTAAGATGAAAATGTACTTTAGCACAAACTAAATTAAACTGCAAAATGTGTGTGATTAGCTTATGTTCCTGACAAGGAGCAGAAAGCTTTGTATTTATATACTGTACATGAACTTATATTTTACAATATAATATTGTTAACAGTTTTAATGTAATTTAATAATTAGCTGCACTACAAGTAACTGGATAATTTTCTTGTCTGTTACTGTTCATCCTCAAGTATTGGACAAATAAGAGGGTGGGTTTGCCTAATGTTCTGTAAAACTTAAATCTGTATCAATAAAACTACAAATTACTCTGCAAACTCACTGTTATCCTGCCTGTCACTTGCATCACAAGAAGAAATAGCTGTCCTAATGCAGAATTTACCTTTGAAGTTGCCCAAGAAATGGGAAGTGACTTGAGACTTTCAGACAAGCTCCAGAGCTGATTTTTCATTGGTAATAAATCTCATTTCAAAGTCACATAGGCACATAGGCAAATCCCACCCCCAGTCCAAGGTTTTTCATGAGGGCACACTTAAAGTGAGGCTTCTGCCTCTTTTTAGAGGTGCTTTAGTAAATAAATTAACTTGTAAAAAGGGATACAGGTTTTCCCACTGAAATTCCAGTTCCTATTTAGAAAACTGCAATGAAAAATCCAGATTTTTTAAAATTAGACAAGCTCTTAAATATTTGCTTTGGACTTGGCCTTACCTGTAACTATGGAGTGCTGTCTCAACATATTGACAGAGAAGGGAAAGTTTTAACTTGGAAAACTATCGAGTAAAAGTGAAGAATGAGATTAGTTGATCAACAACCTAAAGGATTCCATTCACTTCCTCTTAGGTAGAGTGAAAGGTATGAAGGACATAATGGAAGAGTGATTATTTTATTATTTTTATATTAAAATGTTTCCAGGTCTAGAGAATCTGTGTACATCACTCACTACCACTCTGTAATTGCTGGAATGTATTCTGAGCCTTGTCAGATCTCCCATTCTTCTGCTTCAATTTATTTGGTTCTGTATGGATTAATCAGTATTTGTGCTCCTTACATATTTCTCAAGTGTCAAAGTATTCTCTGGTAGAAAACCAAGCAATGCAGCTAACATCTGTTGAAATTCATTTTTCACATGCTGTCTACATGAGAAATCAGTGCAATGTTTTGGTGGGATTTCAGGAAGGGAGAATAACCTTCTCCATGGTTTTGTGTGTTAACTACAGATGTCTGGGTTATCCTGGACCATCTTAACATGGCATGAGAAGGCTGAATCTTGCCCCTAGTTAGGTGAGTTAGCTTCCAGACTCCCACATGGTACTGATCAGTGTAATGTAGTTCTGTGAGCTGATGCTACCCCTGAACATACTGGGACTGGTTTAAATAATAGTTTGCAATCAATACTAGTAGCTCAGTGATTTCACCTCCAGTTTCTCCTAGAACACTTGGATAAGTAGCATCTGGAAGTGGTAATTTTTTTACTCTTAATTAAACTTGTTTTTCCTAAAATGCTTTTATTAACAATTAAGAATTGATCTCAATTTACAGTTCCATAGATTGGCAGGTAATAGCTGCGGTGCAGAAAGCAGCATCTAAGTAGATGTTCAGTTTGACTTCAGCAGAAGTTTGGTGCATGCAAAAGGAGATGCCTCTCAAGTTACAGAAAAAGAATCTGCAAGGTTGTGTGGCAAAGCACTCATGGCACAAACGTGAATGATTGAACCCCACTTCAGGTAAATTTATCTTGTGTTCCATTCTTGCAGGATAAGGGTTTATCTCAAAGGAGCAAGTTTCACAGTTTGCACCAAATGATTGAGGAGTCTATCTTGTAGCATGGTAAGGAAAGGGAACAAGGGCTCTTGGTGTGGCTAAAGACCAGTCTGTCAGCACAAAGGAATGGGGGAACTGTAATATCCTCATGAGAGGAATGGAGCCCCTGACCGGTCTGTTCCTAAGGTTTTCACAGTGCAGCAATCAGCCGATGGTGCAGGTGAGAGAATCATTAAAATGGGTTGACTGGGGAGACTCTCTCAGCATCAGTGCATAAGCTGAGAGCATTACTGCTTCCAGCAGCAGGGAGCACCCTGTGGGACGTATGGGAAGTGTATTTTGGGTTTGTACAGGACCTGTAAAGGACAATTTAGGGTAGGAACCAAAGGTGGGAAAAGAGAGGAATCAAAGTGTATTGGGAAAAATGGAATTTTATGATTCTGTGAATGTAGAGATAAAAGGGGCCGGTGCATCCCATGTGAGCAGGGGATGGTCAATACAGGTGTCAGTCTGTCCATGCCCCATGCCTGACCAATGCAGTCTCTCTTGTCTTCTCACTAAATTATGACTGAATCCAGCTGTGCCTGGGCTCTTCTCTCTGATTAGGAGTTTAGAAAGCAAGGGGGTTCTTTCTGCACCTTGTGACTCACCGGGAGGGCTTCTTTAATAAACTTTGTCTGAAGCTTCCACTCCCACCCACAACAAACAATGACTACCTCCCCTGGAGGGGAATTTTCACACCTGAGCCAGTTGTGTAAGGGAGGACACTGCCATGATAAAAAGCATTATCCCACCTCGCAGGATCTGCTTCTTATTAGCCTCTTCCCTTGTGTGGCTCAAAACCCAGCCTGGGGGTTATATATGTTTGTGTGCTTATAAGGAATATGTGCTCAGCCTCACTATGTGCTGGACACGGAGCTGTGGCAGCCTCACCTAATTTCTGCTACCAGTTTTGGCATCTCCTAAGCTCCCTCATATTTCCTGAGAAAACTAGATTCTCTGGGGCTCAATATCATTGCCTAATACTGCTAAGCTTTGGCCTTTCTCTCATTTTGCAGTAGAAGGTACATCTGTCCCCCAGCACTAGTTTTCTTTAGATAATAGTTTCTTTAGTGCTTTTTAAACAGCTCAATTGCTTCTTAAAATTTGTGGCTGGGGCATTTTGCGAGGTGTTTTTCATGACTTCTCTGGATATTTTATGCTGGATAGTCTTTGTCTCCTGACCTGGTGGATTTATTTGACTTCAAATGAATGAACTCAAATTATGGAATCCAGTGAAATCCTTTCAGTTTTGATCTTATATATGCACTCAGAAACAAATTTTTATTTTGGGAGCATTCCCATTTGTATCTTAGATACTTAAGGAGAATTGATTGTTCTATATTTTAGTTTTCAGCAACTTTCCAAAATTCAAATAATCTTTAATGTATCCAACCTTCTAAATGTTGACATATAAATACTACTGGAAAGTTCAGAGTTTACTGATTTTTTTTGACCATTTTCATATCTAATACAATTGCTTTGCAGAACAGAACTTTTGTTGTTGTTGTTGTTTATTTCAATTGCCAGCCCTGAGAAACCAAAGTCCTGGGAAAGCAAGCCCAGTGCTCTTTTTTCATACTTCATCAGGGTTAATAAAATCATTGCAAGGATTAGTTAGTCTTTCAGTGTCGTATGTACTATGCCATCTTCTTCAAGGCCCATGACATTGTTGCTGTTAATGGATTCATCTTGAATAAAAAATTATAGGAGCAATTCTGGCACAAGAGGTAGAGGATCCATTTGTTCCTTCTGCTGGTTAGGCTCCAGAGGGTGTCAGCCTAAGGCTCAGCAAACTTATTATCACTAAATATAACTCAGCTATGCACAGGAAGAAGTCTATCAATGAGAACCTGGCCTCTTTCACCTCATCAGCTTTACAACCCACCCTTGAAAGAGTTTGCAGTAGGTGGGTTTTCCTGCATATGTATTAGCTTTTTCTATTATAATCGTGGAACTCATGTCAGCTTAGTTGAAAGGATCTTATTTTTTATACATAAAAATAAATACGTTTCATACACATGTTGATTAAAATTACCCATTCCCATCCTATCTAAGCTATTTTCTTGCAAGTCACTGCTATGCCTTGCATACAATGATCTTTTCTGGCTTGGAATGCAAGGCTTGCTCTGTCCCTGGCTCTCAAATTTAGACTGTCATGCTGTGGGCTGTTGTTTATGTTCTGCCTGGTTCATTCAAAACACCTGTATATGATAAATGAATTGTATTTATTCTGAATCTCAAATTTCTGCTTGTTTTATTGAACCCAGGTGTCACAGCTGATTTAAAAGATGAAAAGTGGGGGGAGTTCAGGACTCAGTTGCCAGTGATTCTAATAAGCAAATGTGCCTGGCTACAGTGGAGTTATCTAAGAAACAAAACAAGATATATTCAATTGTTGTTGTGTTTGTTGCTCCAGGTGGGAAGCAGGAAAATTCCTTTCAAGGTTTCCTGAGCCATGCGTCTCCTTTCTGTTACAGTGGTGCCAAAGATCATAGTGACAATGGTGTCACAAAGATCATGTGCACTGGTGGCACAAAAGCCCCCAGCCTGCTGGTGGACCTGGTGCTTTTTGAACACAGGCATAGTGGTTGCAGGCTCAGTAAATCCCTGGTGAGGTCCCTATTTGCTTGATAGACCCCAACCAACCATGCGACCATGGGCCAGCTGTCCACACACTTAATGGTTGTAGTGACAACCCATAGCGGGTCTGGATGCTGGGGTTTATTTGCCAGCATGATAAGAAGCTTTACCCTATTCAGTTATCTCACACATTCATTCTCTTACTACCCCACACACGCTCCAGTGCTGGGTTCAGCAGGTCCTGAACTCTCTTCCCATCAGGAAGTTTTGTCAGGCACAAAGTTTTGTTGGTCAGTGCTGCAGTTAGTAGTCCTGGCCAATGCTGGTTGAGGTGCCTGGGCATCCCCCAATGTTTGTGTCCATGCATTTTCCCCATCTCCAGGATCTTCCCCACATCAAGGATCCTTTCTTCTGCCAGGTTTTTCCCTTTCTTCTTCATAGAATCATAAAATCATGTAATGGTTTGGGTTGGAAGGAACATTTAAAGATCATTGAATCCAACTCCCATGCCATGGACATGGACATCTTGCTCTGAAATAGCCTTAGATGCTAGTAGGAAAATTTGCCTTAGAAAGCCGGGAGCTCTTCAGATGAGAACTCCATGAAAAAAAGCCTCTCAGGTGCACCCTTGATCAAATCTTAAAATAGTCCTGCTCTTGTGACTGCAGCAGAGGCAGCTCAAGGAAAGACTTCCTTCATTGTGTTCCCTCAGGTAAGCTCCAAAGATTGTCCACTGGGGCACTCGGGCTGTATCTCAAAGATCTGTAGGTGCTCTGAGGTCTGATTTTCCAGTCACTCACTTCAAAGACCTGGCCAGGGTGGGCCATGCCTCTCTTCTGGATAACCCACTGTTTGGGCTGGGGTGGTGGGAGGAGAGCAGGAGTGGTGTGGATCATGTCTCAGCAGAAATGCAGCTGAAAGAGCTGAGATGGAGATCCAGGCTGGACGCTGGAACACCTTTCTGGATGTAGTCCAAGTGCATGGGGATAACCAAGGGTGATCATAGCTAACAAGACCTGATCTGCTGTTGAGAAAATCACCAGCAAGCAGCGGTGGCCTCAGCTCTTCCCTGAGGCTTTTACAGGCTGTTTTGTGACTCACCATGTGTCCTGCCTATTTTTTACAGCATCAGACTACATATTAAAGGTGTGCTTTTTTCACAAAAATCTGCATCAGTCAAGCTCGTGTTCTTCCTGACATTTCCTTCCCTTTCTATTCAGCAGACAGCTTCTGTTTCCATCAGATTCAGCCAGCTCAGCAGATTATCTTTCCTCTTTACAATTGCATTTCTGCCATGTTACATTTTATTCCAGTAACATGCCTTGCCTTGCACTGCCACATGCTGTGCCAGTTGTTATTACAGTTTCTGTGATTTTGTCTGGTAAATGTTGGCATCTTGTTTTGCAGGCAATGCTACAGTTTGTAAGAAGCTTGTCAAACATTTAATTACTGAACTTTTTTCCTTTCTTTAATCATAAGTGCTGCATTTCTTAATTAAAATGCAGCAGAATGACCCATCACAATGTCCTAAATTATAATGCTTTTTTATATAGAACAGGGCTATGAATCCTGTGACTGTCAGAGGCCAGGCTGGCATCACAATTCTCCTACAACAGTCATGTTGTGCAATTCAGTGAGAAATGATCCATTACAGACATTGCAATGCCAGCAAAATTTGCTGCTACAAAAGTATTTTCCCAGTATAGTTTCATTTTTCTGGGGCTTAGGGGAAGACAAGCACAGTTTGTTCTGCAGTGAGGTGAGCTATCTTGTGGCAGCAACCAAGTCTCTGGCTTGCCTGGAGACTTTGCTTCAAACTGTGAAGTTTCTGGTTTTGCAGTAGTTGTTGACTGTCATGTTTCAGCCCTTACTCTCACATCTCTGTATTTGCTCAGGACTAATTTGACAAGTGTATTGTAGTTTAGTTAGTTTGATGTAGTTTAAAAGCAGAAACAGAAGATACATAACATATCTAGCTTATCCCTGACAGCAGTTAACTGTTGCTTGAAAATATAGGAGTCTCTGATACTTATCCTTGCTTAGTCTAGTTTAGTTGAAAATATCTGGCAGTTGGAAGTTTGGAATAATCATAGAATCACAGAACGGCTTGGGTTGGAAGGGACTTTGAAAATTATGTAGTTCCAAATACCTTCAGTGGGCAGGGTAGACCTCCACTAGACCACGTTCCTCAAAGCCCCATCCAGCCTGGCCTTGAACACTTCCAGGGACAGGACATCCACGACTCCTTTAGGCAGCCTGTGCCACCTATGCCTTACCACCCTCATAGTGAAGAATTTCTTCCTCATATCTAATCCAAATCCATCCTGTTTCTGTTTAAAGCCATTCCCCCTCATTCTATTACTACAGACCCTGCTAAAAATTTGTCCCCATCTTATAAGCTCCCTTAAGGTACTGAAAGGTGCGATGAAGTTTCCCCGGAGCCTTCTCTTCTCAGTTTGGAAACTGTTAATCAGTCCAATACCTGTTTCTGTCAGCAGAGCCTGATTAAGGCTGGTTAAATTGTTCATTGGGTATATATTTCTCTTTTGAGCTGAACTTTCTTTGCCCCTTCTCATATTGTGAATCTCCTGCAGCCTTGCTGAACACTGCAGTTATCATGTGCCTTTTAAATGGTGTCTTTAATTGGAGCCTGATAAAGGTAAATGCATTCAAACTTTCCTGTAATAACTGTATTGCTTACAGCTCTCAAATCTGAGAATTTAAATCTTTTTCCTATTAAATCGATTTTTATTGGACCTATAATATATAGAGAAACAAAATAAATATCGACAAGAAATCATGCAGTTCAGGATAATGACATGCTGCTGAAAAGCCTCCCAGGCAATATAAGAAGAAAATAGCAGAATATATTTTGCAAAATGCTGTATAAATACACAAAAAATTATACCTCTACTTTGCTGGTTTCATTTTGTACTCCACAGTGCTTAATTGGCATTTGGAAAAAATATGAAAACATATATAGCCCAGAAATATGAGTAAGGGACTAAGGCCTTCAACTTCTTCTGCTCATCCAACTTTTGGAGCAAAAATGGATATGTATTAATAAATCATGGACTACTTCTAGTTAGGCTAGGCAAAAAGTGTTGGATTCCTTCTCAGTTTGGTTAGAAACTGAAACAAGAAAGGGAGCAGCTGTGAAAGTGTAAAGACAATTTTCACATATATTCACATATCTTCATAGAGCTTAAAAATGAAAAAGGGCATCAGGAGATCACCAAACCTGAGCCCAATGCATTACAGACAGTTATTTTGCATTCAGAATCACACCCCTGAAACAAAAAGGCATCAGGTCGTTATGTGAGAATATCAAGAGGCTGAAAATCTGACACTTTCATTGGTATTTTGGTCAAGTTTAGTCTCCCTCACTGCTAGAATTTTGTTTATAGTTTCTAATTTAGATTTGTTTCCTTTTTGCTCCAGACATATTTTTATTTTTTTTATTCCCCACCAGATTAGAGCCCCATTCAAGACTTAGAACACCGTTTTTTCTCCCATAAAGGTATTCCAGTATTTGAATGACATAATTTATTGATTATCTTTGAATACTAACTCAACTCTTAACTCTGTCACTGAAGAATAATATTTTCTGATCTTTTCTTTTTCTAATCTTTCCTGACAGATCTGCAGTGTGTGTTCACTGCCCAATATAACCCTTACGGATTCTACTGTTGTCCCTTGATGCATAACTATTGCATTTCTTTTTCCCAGAACATGAATTTGTACTTATTTCTGTGAAATCAATTCCTCAACACCAGCTTGCTCTTAATAATGCTGTCTCTGTTACTACTTTTCATTCAGCTGTTTTTTATATCATCAGCTCTGCAAAACTCATCTGCAGTGATTTTATATTTACTCCAAGTTTGTTGATGGAAATGTTGAACAGTGTCAGGTCTGGTACTGATCCTCAGCTCTGACAGCTAGAACATTTCCAAGCTGACAAGGCAGTGAGCAGCTCAGAATGGTTTGGATGAAGGTCCGCTGGTTAGAGGCAGCCTGGGGCAGCAGTGTTACTTGGCAATACTACTACCAGAAAAATATCTTTGTAACAGTACTTATTATTATTTGAAAGCTAACGTAGAGACTTTGCCTTCTTAGCACTTCATCTACTCTGCATAAATTGCCGGTTTTAAGTTGCTCTTCACTTCTTAAAAACTGTATTTTATTTCCATTTTTACAGGCCTAGCTTCAGTCTGCAATCTTTGTGCCTTGTTATGGCATTTATCTATTACAGAGGGAATTCTTTGCAGCCATTCCTCAAGGAGGTGTGAAATAATCACACCTCAATTATCACTTTGTTTTCTCTTTGGTAGAAAAATATGTCAGGTTTCTGTTCTCTCTCTGCAAAGCAGATTGCATATGGATCGCACTATTTTCTTCTTGGTAACGTTTTATTCTGGGAAATTTGAGATTTTTAGCCTGGTATGCCAAGGCAATGAATTATATAGTTGCGTATCTGGATCTTTACCTGTAATATCACCTTTTAATGACCTTGACACATTCTGGCCAATTCACCAGTCTGGCAGAGGGCATAGTTATCACCTTTAAAATGTTTTCAAAGACTCTTTAAATTTTTCTCAAAACTGTGACTTGGATAAATGCATTCAAATGAACCGTGTGGGACTGTCATCTGCTCTGATAATCACACTTGCCTGTGCATGTGCTGCTCCAGCAGCAGCACTCCCAAAGCCTGCGAGCAACCACAGCTTGCACCAGCTTTTACCCCTTCAGTTTCTAGGAGATGGATGGGGAGTTTTGCAACAGGAGGAAAGGAAACAAGAGGTTCTAAGCACCATTAAACACAGATCTGTGTGATATCAGGCTTAATTATATTTCTTCTTCATGGAGGAACCTGTTTACACAGTGGACACCAACTGTGATAACTGGTGAGATGAAGTGGATTAACTTTGTTTACTCGGCATTTTTTATAGTTCTTGGACCTCACTCCAGAATCTGTTCACATTTGCAGTCCTTCATCTGGAAAGAGAGAGAACAGATAGGCTATAAAATAGAAGAAACATATTTTCAGAGAACAAGAAAAGACTACAAGAACATTGGGCAGATGTATATGGTACTGCATTGTTCTTAACTTGGTTTTGAAAATAAAAGAACCACTTTGTGTTGACATTGTCCCTTCAACAGGGCTTGCATCTTGTAACCACAAAAGCAGAAGAGAAAGGTGGAGAAACTTGACAGGGAATTCTCTGGCCTGTAGATGTGAAGTAAAAATAATTGGCTTATGCTATTAGTTTTGCATGGGCAGAACAGGAGGTTGATAGTCTTTCTTCTACTGAATGATATAAAATTCAGAAAGTATTTGTACAAGACTGGTAATCTTTTCTGCATGAAGTGCTGGAGCACCTTTAACATCTTACTTTTGATGGGAAGGCCACAAACCAGCAGGCCTTGAAGACTTATCATTAACTTGGTATGAAGCAATCTTCATGTTAATTGATTGTTTTTCTGAAAATTAGGGTTATTTTTCCAAATGATTTATGGAAATAAGATCTATTCCACACAGTGACTTGATGGCAAGAAGTATCAACTCATATATGCAAATATTGCCTCATAATTATTAAAATTTAATATGGAGACAAAATTTAACGTGTTTTTTTTTTTAACTTTGTGTTTTAGTGGTTTAAAAGTTGACATAGCTTGTAGCTGTGCCTGTCATCTCCTTTTCTTGATGGGCTGGAAAATACTGTCCTCTTTGGAAGGAGCTGAGAAGGCTCCATGTAATTTCCTTCTCCTGAGCTCAGGTCATGTATCCAGCCACCCTTTGAAGTAATAATGCAAGTATTGGATGAAGAAGAGAGTTTTTGTTCTGAGATTAATGTGCACCTCCTCAAAAATGTGTCTTACATGAAAGCAAGTATGGTTTGATTTACTGAAACATCTCCAGTCTGCATTTGATTTGAGTTTGTAAGACTTTTTTGTAATTTTGGATTCTAAGAGTCATTTCTAATTTGAGGAGAAAGATTCAGAAAATCTGTGATGGCTGGTTAAAATGGAAGGAAAAGTACCAGATATAACATCAACTTCTGATCCTATTGAGTATAAACTAACAACCACAGCTATTACAGTGCTTATTTTGTCCTCCTACATGACTTACATGACACCAAAGTGTAGATCGTGTTTTGAGTCAAGTTTGTATTGCAAAAACCTGATCTTCCTCATGTTCCTCATTTCAGCGAATTCCCCTGGGACAAAAACTCATCCTGAGTCTGTGAAGGACAAAGTACAGAAGGATTAAAAAATGCTATTTTATGTGTTATCACAAGTAATACAACCACAGCTGAAGTGTAAAAGCTCTCAATAATACAAGGAAAAGGAAAAAAAAATTGCTCTACGTCTGTGGAGCTGTTTACCTGCCTCTGCTTCATTAGTACAGTATCTCAGATCTTAAGTTACAATAACATTTTTTTTGCTCATAATATGCTTCCAAGATAGAGAAGCTGTATTTGCATTTCATGAACAATGGGAATGGAGGAATATTAGTGGTTTTAAATTTGCTAGTACTTCTGTGCATTTAACAAACAAAGGTGTCTGTATACTCTCAAATGAGTTCCAAGATGTCTCAAAATTAAGAGATAAACTCCAAAACAAGAAAAAGTCTATATGATATTTTTGAAAATATTGGTTAAGGTCAGTAGCCAGAACTTCTTGCCTATAAAGAAGAGGAATAAACTTTGATCAAAAACCTAGTGCAAAGTTGGCATAATGTTATTTACTTTTATGGAGGTTTTCCAGTTCAGCAGAAAAACAGGTAACCATCCTAATGGAGAAAAAGATTTGGTCCTCAGGAGCACGAGGAAAAGAAATGGGTGTTTATAAAGGATAAATCTTGCCAGACTTTTTTTCATAGAATGGCTAAGACGGTCATTGAATGCAAAGCAGTTGGTGTAGTTTATTATGCTTTTGGATTAAAACACATCATTTCCTTAAGCAGTGAGCATGAAATGCGGTGGTTGAAAAACTCACACTCAGAAAGAATTCAGATGAGCCTGACTACAAATTCTCCAGGGGCTGAAAATGAAATTAAGAACATATAAGATTAGCACAAAGGGTAATATTTTTGGCAGAGAGAGGTGGCAAACCAAAGACTTTTGTAATTACTATTATCAAGTAGTCTCTTCGGTAATGATGCAGAAGAAAAAGAAGATTGTGTGTTAATGCAATTGAATGCCCTACACTGAAAGGAGCTGGGCAAAGACAGAGATGCTGGATGTGGAAGTAGATCAGAAGTAAAACTAGGGACATATTGTGGAGGAGGAGGAAATGGAGAAAACATAACATTGGAAATAAAAACTACTGAATGTTAAAGATTAAGTGTGAGGTGGTTTGGGTCCCTGCCCTCTAAATCTAACGGCTAAAATATGCAGAAAACATAAAAAATGGAACAAGAGAGACTAAAAGAAAAAATATTTTGCTTGAATTTGCTAGCTGCAGAGGTCATCTGCCAGACTGGAGAAGCTCTTGGATATCTTTGAGGCATAAAGTAGCAAGTTTTGGCATTTTGGGAAAATCCATTGGGAAAATAAGGGTTTAGGGATACTGGAGTTTCTCTTGAATTTATAGGGGAGAAGTATCCAGTAAATATCTGGGGATTAACAGGAGGTGTCTCAAAAACGCATGGCACATTACTGCAGATGTGTAATGATATGATGTAAAACTTTTAAAAGTCTGTTCATAATCCTCAGACAATTTTATACTAGGAACTTCTTTTTTTAAAGGAGGTCTCAAATCAAATTAAAACTGAAGTATCTAGTAAATTGTGACTCTTTCACATTTGCTCTCAATGTTTGGAAGGGTTTCTTTGACAGATCTTAATAAAAGTAATGTTTGCATAAGGGAATTTAAAATATCAGCTGTTACCAGTAGGAATTCTGACCTGTCATCTCTGAATGTCTTAGTGATCTGTGATCTGAATACAGGAAAAAAGAAACAGTGTGTACTAGTCACACCAAGTTCCCAAGAAGGAACATGAAATACCCACTCCTAAAACTGCAGAAAGCCTCTGGAGGGATAAAAAATTTTACTAGAAATGAGTGCATAGTCTGCAAGAGTAAATACATTTGATCCTTTTTCAATCTTCTCATGGATCTCTTGGAAAAAAAAAAAAGAGTGAAATAAAAGTAAAACATAACTCAGCATGGTTGCCTGAGCTCCACTCTTCTGTAAGTGAACAGACTGGTGTGGGAGGAGTATTTATTCTGCTACTGAATCTAGAATCAGTGTTAGGGTTGGAATACTACTGCATCAATTAGAAGATGTGGGACCTTTGGTAGGCAAAAAATTACTCTGTGAGGCCAGTCTCTGTTTATTTTCTCTGTCTTTTGGAATTAATAATGTATTGTGTTTGCAGTGCAAGGTTTTGGTGGTGTGGGCTACAAGAGTGGCATCTCTGAGAAGGTGCTAGAAGCCCCCCATGTCTGACAGCGCCAATTCCAGCCGACTCCAAGACAGACCTGCCACTGGCCAAGGCCAAATCCATCAGTGATGTGGTATTGACTCTGGGATACCAGAGATAAGAAGAGGAAAAAACCTGCTGGGGAACAGCAGCCAGACAAGAGGAGTGAGAATATGTGAGAGGAACAGCCCTGCAGACACCAAGGTCAGTACAGAAGGAGGAGCAGGAGGTGCTCCAGGTACCAGAGCTGAGATTCCCCTGCTGCCTGTGGTGTAGAACATGGTGAGGCAGCTGTGCCCTTGCAGCCCATGGAGGTCCAGGGTTGAGTACAGATTCACCTGCAGCTCCTGGAGGATCCCATGCTGCAGCAAGATGCCCAAAGGAGACTGTGAAACCATGAGAAGCCCATGCTGGAGCAGGCTCCTGGCAGGACCTATGGCCTGGTGAAGAGAGGAGCCCATAGTCGAGCAAGGTTTGCTGGCAGGACTTGTGATCCCTTTGGGGACCCACACTGGAGCAGCCTGTTCCTGAGGGAATGCACCCTATGAAAGGGACCCACACTGCAGCAGTTCATGAGGAACCGTGTCCCATGGGAGGGACCCCAGACTGGAGTAGGGGAAGAGTGTGAGGAGTCCCACGTGTGAGGAGGGAGGAGCTGCAGAGACAGCGTGTGATGAACAGATCGCAGCCCCCATTCCCCATCCCTCTCTGCCACTGTGGGAGATGAAGTAGAGAAATCAGCAGTGCAGTCGAGCCCAAGAAGAATGGAGGGGTGAGGGGAACATGTTTTTTTTAGCTTTGTTCTTATTTCTCATTATCCCACTCTGATTTGATTAGTAATAAATTAATTTCCCCAAGGCAAGTCTGTTTTGCCCGTGATGGTAGCTGGTGAGTGATCTCTCCGCGCCCTTATCTCAACCCATGAGCCTTTTGTTTCATTTTCTCTCCCCTGACCAGCTGAGGAGGGGAGTGATAGAGCAGCTTTGGTGGGCATTTGGCATCCACTCAAGGCCCCTGCATACATGCACACACTACTCAGTCTGCCCTGATATCTTTTGCAAAAGAAGAGTTCTCCAAAAAACATGCAAACGCTGTTATAAGCCTTCCTTCTTTCTTTTTCCTCCTTTTTTTTTTTTTTATTCTTCCATTTTTTTTTCTTTTTCTAGACCCTTAAAATTTGAAGTTTATCGTGGTCAGAATTTTATCTCTTAGTTTCAAGGCATCCTCAAATTCTTCAAGAAAAGGAGTGTTGTTTAGATGGATGTTTTAGAAAGGGCTCCTAATTTCCTAGCTTTATGTGGATCTGATTCTTATAGTTTCCTGATCCAGATGGGAAATTGATTGCTCTGCCTTTGTGTAGTGAAGAGTCCCTTAAAGTCTTTCAGAAATAACATGGATTTGGATCCTCCCATCCTACTGGACCTAAATCCAGCTCTTTAAAAAATATAGATAGAACTGAATCTTGGAATAATAGCTAGTTATTAAAAACAAAACTAAACAAAGAAAAACAAAACCAAAGCAAAACAAAAGAAAAAAAAAGAAAAGAAAAAAAGAAAAAAGCAGCAAGAAACCCTGCCTTGCCAGTGAAAAAACATCATTAGATACATACAGCAGCTCCCATGACCAGAGCTGGGATGAGTTTGGACTACTCTAAATCCAGTTCTAATGGTTTCTCAGCATCCTTTTGCAGTGATGTGGTCCAGTTTTTTGCATTTCCTAAGCTTTTCTGACATTCTTTCTTGAAGAATCACTTTCAACTGATTGCATTCTCATTTGCATGTTGTAGAGGTGTAATATCTCATTAGCTAAGAAAAGGTAATTCTTTATTACCTGGAGGCTAGTGTCCAAGTAACATTATGCTTTTAACTAAAATAATCAATAATTTGCTCTCCCTTCTCCTTAGATCCCTTCTAGCTGGTCTCCCTTGGTCTCAGGTGTGATACTCAGTGTAGCAGGGAGAAGCAAGATAAACTGACCAGACCCACTCCTTCCAGTACTGCCTACACCTTCCTCCTCACTGAAACCTTCTTTTCATTGCAAAGGTATTTGTGCATAAAATATCTTCAGTGTTATCCTGCATGAAGTACTGTATACTTGGGTACTAACACCTCAGGAAATCTCTCCAGACCCTTCAGAAGGCGTGGAGAAGCACAGTGAGATGTGTGATGCATTCAAGGGGCAGTTTGCGGCAGAATCTTAGGCACAATCTTGAGCCTAAATTGAGAACAACTTCCTCAAGGTTAGCATGTATTCCTTTGACAGAGCAAAGATTTCATCTGTGTCCCAAAGTGCAAACAAGGATGTGGCACAATGAAACAACCCTGGAGGCAGTGGGAGCAGAGTAAGAGCAGAGGATAACTCAAAGAAAGAGACACTTGGCAGCAGGTAAGTGAGTTGGAGTGACTTGGTCATACTGACCTCTGTAGTGTAAGCAAAGGGTATGAAGGGCACAGGTTATCAACTGAGAGTGTGGAGGGTTTGTGAGTGATATTTTCCTCATTAAATTCCTGCCAATATTCCTGCAAAGGATTTGGATGTCCTTTGGATTGTCACCATGAAATGGTAACATGATCTGCAGTGGAATTACTGCACTGAGCAGGAAGGATCAGGAGGGGAAATAGGATGTGGGAACCTGGTCCTGGCCTCATGGTCGGAGTGCTCAGACTGGGGCTGCCCTCAGCACTGCTCTTGGAGATCCAGCCTGGTGCAAAGGAAAATGGGCCTGGGATGCCCTGCCTGTTTTACAGACCTGAATTTCAGTATAGTCACTGATTATATATCCCAAAGCTGCGTAGTAATGAGAAAACTGGACAATTTGGGATTTGTTTTTCTTAGACACATCACATGACTGTTTTGTACCCCACAAATGGAAAGAAAGGCTGAAAGGTTTCACAGCATAGTTATAGATTTTGAAACATGCCACCTAGTTTCATATAATGACTCAGACTGGGTGCTAGGAAAGGTTTCAGTGATGAATAGTGGAGGAGTTGATATGAAGGAGCCCTAAGAGCCCAGATCACTCCCCTCTCTGATGGGAACAGCCTTTTAGACACCAGATGGAGGCAGAGATGCTGGCAATACAAAGGGGAAACAAACTGGACATGGAAACTGGAGTGTACCTGTAGGTAGTGTTACTTTTTGTGTCTGGGTTAAGCCCTTAACTTTGGGTTCTGTGACACAATATTAAATGTATATTTTTTCCTGACTTTGACATGGAATAACTGTGTTTTCCAGTCTCTGGAATAAAACATCTCTCTAGGCAGAGAGAAATGGAAGATGTAATACTGAAAAAAAGCAATCAGGTGACAAAGGGTGACGCAGGCAGTATTTCCTATTACAAACTTGCATAAAGATCCAATATGACAATCAATCCTGTGTAATATGCAGGTTATATGAGATTGAGATTAGCTAGTTCTGATTTGACATAGTCTATTATCCCTGAAGTAAAGATTTTTCTTGAGCATTCCTTGAGCATTTCTTGAGCATTCAAAGAGTAATCTCTATAATATAACCACAGTCTCTGGGAAAAAAAAACAAAAAAACAAAAAAAAAACAAACAAAAAAAAACCTAAAATCAACTACAACTTTAGCAGATAAACTATGTCTTCACTAAAAGTTTGTCATCCTGCTCTCAGGAGAACTTGTGCCTTCCTTGTGTTCACTTATTTCAGTCATAGACAGTTGTGCTGTGCCCTGCTAAGAGCAAGAGTTTGGCTCCAGTTGTGCAACTGTGCACTAATTGTCTGCAAATCAGAATTAGATGTGAAGATGCCAATGACTTCCCGTCCAGAAAAAAAAATAATGAGAGTCATTCTCTTTCCCCCCAAATTACTGTCATTCAATTTGACTGAAATATTCCCTCCTCCACCATGCATTATGCCCAACCAAGCAGGACTTAATAGCATTCCACTGATAAAGCAAATTACTTTTTACTGGTGATGACACAGCATGCTTAAAAAATTTTGCCCCCACTTTAATTTTTTCCTATTCTTCCAATGTGATTCACCCTCCTACACCTTTCTTTCCATTGCCTCATGAGTAATTTCTCTTTATCTGCTTCAAGCAAACGTAATGCTGTATAAAATCTGGAAACATCTGCTTTTGTACTGTAGTTACTATTAAAAGTCTCTGGTGTTAACAGTTCTTTGATCAATGCATCCTGATTTTTCCTCTGTGAAATGTTCAGTTTGTAAAAAACAATGGGAAAAGATACAGATCAGACATTTATATTTTCTCATAACTTGAGCAGGATCTCAGATATGCCCTTTCCTGAGTCCATCCTTAGTGAAAGTAGATTGCATGTGCATATCCTTTTCAAGGTAAATATAATTCCCACTCTCAAGTGATATTGTTGTCCATGTAGTAAAAGCAGTATGAGAAAACATACCAGCTGACACAGCATATATGTTGCCGGCTTTCTCCACAGTTCACGACACGAAAGGGATGTTCCATGGAACAAGGAGGTGCATCAGCCTGGGATTGTCACAAGGACGAGTCATTTGAGATATGTTCAACAACATCTGGCAGTGTGGTAGCTGTGGTATAGGAAATGGAAGCCACTTATGGGCTGTTTTCACTTCATTTAATTTCAGCCATCTAAAAATAAATCCATGTTTCCCTTTGTTGTCAGTGGAGAGACACTGGTGCGTCAGAAAGCAAACCGTGCAACCTGTGGGTAAGACCACCTGTGGAGGTGCCTGTTTCTCTCCTTTCAGGGTGGACAGCTGTGGGAATATACACAAAATTAGGCAAAAGTAATTCCACTTTGCACTGTACTCAAGTGAGAAACGTCTGTGAAAATTTCTAGACACTCAGTTCAGACAGAGAGCAGGAAGTTTACATAAATGCTCTACCTGTGCTCTACTAACTGAATGAAACTGTGTGCTTCAGCAGCTCTGAGGGGAGCACTATCCCCCTGAAGTTTCCCTTTTAATCAATGCTGATGGGAGAAAGGGAAGTATACACTCACACTACAAAGCTTTTTATACAACAGCCAAATGCCTAGAGTGATCACATGTATGTGCCTTGGACAGAAGGTCTTCAGTGCTGAGCTGGAAAGGAACATTTAATTACCCTCTGTAAAAATGAATAAATAAATGCATTTAAACTTGTGATTGCAAGACATTTATATTGAGGCAACAATGTGAAAGAACAGTCAAATCAGGACAGCAACACCAGATGGACTTTTATTAGTTGTATTTAGGGCTGATATGCAAGATTCTGAAGATTGAAAAGCAATTTTTGAGGCTGCTTCTTCAGTTGAATTTCTGTTCCTTAAGGAAGATAGAGACTAAACAAGGTGGGTGTGATTTCTAAGAGCTTTGAGTGGCTGAGCTGAGCTGTATTGCAAAAATAATTGAGGAAAGCATGAACATGAGTAAGGAAACAAAAGTTAAGTGATAGAAGTGATACAGGATAATAATTTATTATCCCTTAAGTGTGTGTAGTTTTCAGAAAGATCTTATATTTTATGTGAAAATAGTCTGACTGTAAAGTTTTTTTTCTGCTGTGAGTGTTTGCATTCATGTATTACACTATTTAGACATACAACATATATTAACACATTTAATAAATGTTTTGCAGAAGAAGAAGAATGGAACTTATTTTCTATTGCACAGTTTTGGAAAGTGTAAGTGTAAGAATTGTATTAAAGAGATGGATTGTTGATATAAACAAATAAATAATGATATTACATAAAAGAAGTAAGAAAAGAAAAACAAATACAAGATGACAAGGATAAGACTGAAAAATGTGGAGGAAAACAGAGAAAGATGATGAGGAGGTAGAATGAAATGAGAAAAACAAAAGAAAAGGGAAAGTTCATGTAGAAATGAGCAGTGTAGAAAGTTCATGTAGAAATGAGCAGTGTAGAACATGAATAAACATGTAGAAATTAGCAGTGAATTTTATACTATTGTAGGGAATATAATAAGGAGAAAATGTCTTCCAGCAGAATGGCTTGTGTCTTGACTACAGGACACTGCTTATTTCAAGGGTGAAATGCTGTGATGCAATGTGTACTTTCAGGATTGAAGCCTCCAAAACTGGTTAACCTCACTAGAACATATTGCTGACCTCTCATCCCAAACCCACTGCACCAGTGCCAAGACTAGAGAGTGGAACTCATTTGACCACATCTGTCTGGCCATAGGAGACTGCCTCTATACACCACAGAGAGGAATGGGTCCTGTCTGTTGGAGCCATGCATCTCCCGCTAGGGCAGATGACTGACACAGGCTCTCTGAATTGTGGCATGAAAGGATGTTTCTCTCCATCAACTATAGCCCTAAGACATCTGGCTGGAAATCTAGTTATAGGTAAGGAGAATTTCATCACCCTGACTTCAGCAGGCCCTGCCATGGTTTGAAGGAAAAGCTGTGTGTGATGTTTTGTTAAAGTGTTGTTAGTCACTGCTGCCTTCTGCTAGGGCTAGTGTAAATGAGCTATTACTGCGTATTTATTTGTTATCCTCAAACCACAATTAAGCCTTTGGGGAGCATGGATCTGAAAACAAATTATGAATTGCTTACATTCTTTGTCTCTTTTCTTCTCACATGCCCAAGTATGAGCACTGCGATCAATTTCTGTAATAGATATTTTTTTTAAATGGAAATGCACTTGTTCAGTGAAAATGGCTTTTCCATTAAGTGTAAAGCTCCGTTTCACTGACTTGTCTTAAGAGGACTGCTGGCACTTCATAGCAGACTTTGGGAACATTTAGGTGAGAAACAGTCCTATGCCTTTGGTAAGTGTTGAGGAAGGAGGAGTTTCTTTCTTCCATTTCTGCTTTTCTGTAATTCTTTAGTGAGATCAAGTTGTTGACTTCTGTTTCTTGTTCTTTCAGGTAAATCTGGAGATAGATCTACTGCAGGGAGATGGACTTCTGACAACAGTAGGTTGAAAAGCTCCTTGGCCACTTCCAAAGAATGTCAGCAAGACAGAGGTTGCAAGCAGACTCCCCCAGCTGGTCCATGCTGACTATGAAGCTGGTATTGCAGGGAAGCCTGTGTTAATAAAACCCTGACTTCTGATGATAAGATGATAAACTGGTGTGTGGATGAGAGCAAGGGTTTGCTAACTCCAGCACAGCACAGGCTGACTCTCATCTGCTCTGCACACTGCTTTGCTCTGAGTTTTCATGGCCCTGCATGTCTGTGGACGTGCTGACTTGCATCTTTCCTAGGTTAGCTATCCATATCACTTTGCTTTTTCAGAAGGTGGACAAAACCCTTAGGCATGACTCGAGGCAACCATCAAACTATGTCCAGAGAGAGAGTCTCTGTCAAACTGTGTTGGGTGGGCACTGCATTTTGCATCTGAAATTACATTAATAATTTATTACCTGACTTCAAACAAAGAAACTACAGACAGGTACTGCAGACTGTTGAAGATATAAATGAAGAATAATTATCAAGGTAGGGACTACGGTGCTGTGAAAAAGTAAGAGGTATTTTCAGTTTGTCTTCTGCAGCTCATGTCTGTTAACAGCTGCTGGCTGCTGGCAAAGTGGCAGCAGTGAGGGACCTGCAGTCACCAGAGTTTTAGGAACGGGGGGCAATTAGCAAACTTTTTAAAAAGACCTTCTCATGCAATCAGTAGTGCTAATGGTCACTGAGTTTGGAGCAGCCAGCTCAAGGCATGCTGCTGCTATTTGCAGTTTCCTCATAAGACTGAATTTAAAATGTGGCTGAAACCACACTTGTGCCCCAGTAGCCATGGCTAAATTCTGCTGGAACTGAGGAATCTGGACCACTCTGAGGGTCAGGCTGTTCCCAAGCACAGGTGGGAAGCATTGTTCTCACCTGGAAACAAGACAAGACTTAAAGCAAAGTCAGTCTATACTACCCAAAAGTGAGAGTAGTTTAGCCCATGCTCTCCTGTGTTGAATAGCTCCCTACCCTGGTAGAAAAGTAGCTTTGAAACCTCTCCTCCAAGGAACTGCTGCCTACACTGGTGACTTCTCTTGCATGTATACTAATTAAAGAGCTTAGACTGCTAGAGTTTAGGCACTACGTTCGTAGCACAGATGTTAAACAGATCCTTAATTATTGTGGCTATAGCCCTTCACACATCCTTGGTGTGGCTCTGGTAGAGGGAGGAAGTAAAAGAGACTTAAGTGCTACATTTCAACTAATCGTGAGTCTGAAAGAGGCTGAAAGTGACAACTCCTTCTTCGTGTCCTCACAGATCTTGCCTGGCACTTCTGAAGTGCTTCTTGCAGATGAGGAGTCTGGATTTTTGCAGGCTTTCTCTATGACCTGCAGGTCATAGAAAAACCCTGATCTGGGTTTTTCCCTAACTACTGAGCATCTCTGACCCAGAATGACTAAATTCATTCTGGGATGAATTTACAGAGGTGAGGGAGGTGCAACCCAGAGAAGACAAGTGGGCTTGCAATCCCACTTACACTCTGAACATTAGGCTTCCGGAATGTATCAACGTATTTCAGAGAGACTGAATGTATACTGTAATGTCTCTGGGTCTAGGCAACTACCAATTTTTTAATTATGGATACTACACCATTTCTTTCCTTTCAGGAAGGTCAAGGCAGTATTTGCACTACCGACTTTTTGTGTTATATTTTAGTGAGTAAAACACATAATCAGGCTTGAGGGATTTTTACTTAATAACACCTGGTCCTGGCAACCCCCCATTTTCTAATGAATAAACTATTCCCTGGAGGCTAGAAGAAGGAAAAAGAAATAGGAATGAAAATAATATTGGCTTAGCTCTAGTATTTGAACCAAATTACTTTTTTTTCTAATAATCTGCCCAATTTCCTTATTAGAGTGTCACAGATTTTCAAACAACATTGGTTTTGTCCCCAAACTTATCTCACATTTATTTGCAAGTATCACATTAATGCATTAAGGGAACTGTTTCATTTTGTGCTTGCATGGTGAAAAAAAATAACAGATTTGTAATTCCCTCTGCAGTCCTTTATAATGAGAAATACTTCAGGAATAGGCAATTTTAAAGAACTTTAATTGCTTCTCCCTCTAGCAAAAAGTCTGCAATCACTGATGAGAGGCCCCTTCTTTACTGTTAATGAACAGTCAGCAGTGTGAGATTCTCTAGCTGTCCAGTGTAGAGGCCATTGACTCATGCCAAATATTCTGGTACTCTACCTGTTGAGAGAGGAACAGCCTCTAGAAATAGCCACTGTCTTCATTCCTGAAACTCTGAATTAATTCCAAATCAGTTTTCTTACATTAGGTTAAGTCCCTTGTATTGGGTTTGCTTGGCAAGCTTTTGGTAGCAGGGCATTGACAAGGGTGATTTCTGTGAGAAGGTGCTGGAAGCTTTCCCCATGTCCAACCGACCCAATGCCAGCCAGCTCCAAGACAGGATCACTGCTGGCCAAGGCCAAGCCCAACAGCAACAGTGGTAGTGCCTCTGGGATATTGTATTCAAGAAGAGGGAGAAAAAAGTATTGTACAGAAGTAATTGTGGTCAGATAAGAAAGGAGTGAGAATATATGAGAGGAACAGCCCCACACCAGGGTCAGTGCAGAAGGAGGGGCAGGAGGTGCTCCCGGCACTGGAGCTGAGATTCCCCTGCAGGCTGTGGTGACCACGGTGAGACAGCTGCGCCCTGCAGCCTATGCAGGTCCAGGGTTGAGTACAGACACACATGCAGCCCCTGGAAGATCCCATGCCAGAGCAGGTGAATGTCTGAAGGAGGCTGTGGGAAGCCCACACTGGAGCAGGCTCCTGGCAGGACCTGTGGAACTTTGGAAAGTGGAGCCCATGATGGTGCAGGTTTGCTGGCAGGACTTACGGGGAACGCATGCTGGATCAGCCTGTTCCTGAAGGACTGCACCCCATGAAATGAAACCATGCTGGAGCAGTTTGCGAAGAACTGTGTCCCTTGGACAGGACTCACATTGGAGAAGTTTGTGAAGGACTGTTCCCCTGGGAAGGACCCAGGATGGAGCAGGGGAAGGACTTCTACCCCTGAGGAGGAAACAGTGGCAGAAACAACATGTGATGAACTGACTGAAGCCCCCATTTCCAGTCCCCCTGCACTGTTGCCAGGGAGGAGGGGTAGAATAGGGAATAAAGGTAAGTCTGGGAATGAGGCAGGAGTGGGGGAAAGATGTGTTAAGATTTGTTTTTGTCTCTCCTTCACTGCAATAAGTTTTCAGACTTTTCTCCAACTCTTTCAATTCAGCCAGTGGAATAGGATATTCCACTGTTATAAATTATCTTGCACTGTGCTCCAACCTTTTTGTGCAATTTGCATCCCTCTGAGCAGTGTTCAGTTGCCAACCTGTTATCTCCTTTCTCTGGCCCAATTAATTTAGAGGCAATCAATTTAATCCTTGAACAGTTTGAACAGGTGCTTGCCTTCTTCCAGCTCCTGTCCATCTTGCTCTGAAAACTTCTCTGTTGGTGATACATGCTATGTGCCAGACCACATTGCACATTTGGGGGTACCATTCTGGAAGAATAGAAGTTTATGGAATGGAAGAGGAGTTCATGACAGCATCTCAGATAGTAAATAAGGGTTGTCTTCATTTATGCAAACATAAGCCAGGGTTAAGTTCAACCTGTCCCATAGGATTGACACAAAATTTGTACAAAACCAATGCAATAGGATTAATTTTGCTTAAATAATTTTGTTTACAGAATGGCTTTTCACACATCTTGCTGCATAACGGTGTGGCTGAATCCTTGGGGAGAGAGGAAAGGAGTCAAGACAGTTTTTTTCCTTGAGTCATTAAAAAAACTATGAGGCATTTCATCAAGGAAAGTTGGTTCCTGTGCTCTGCAGCAATACTTTTGAAAGTATGAACCTACTGTCAGTACTTAAATGAATAGTGTTCTCAAGCTGAACCTTTCAAAAGGAATTTTTAAAAAGAAATTGGTCCAGAGCCAGAAGCAGAGCAGAAAAATAGGAAAAGAGCCACAGAGTAAAAAAAAAGCAGCATGAGGCTCAGCAGTGGGTAGTATTGTGGGTAGCACTGGAAGTGGTGACATTTATACTGCACCAGCATTTAAAGGCTGTAGTCAAAGGAAAGGGCACTTTAGACAGGCCTTCTGAATGTGTGAACAGCTGAGTGGCTGACAAGGGCTGATAGAAGAAAGCAGAGTGGTGCACATGGAGTATGAAGGACAATTACTATTAGCTGAACTATCTGGTCATAGTCCACCCAACCTTGACCTTCCCATGATCAGTACATAGGTGTAAATTGTTGAACAAAACATCAGCACTCCCAAAGCAGTGGTAGTGGTTTAGTTCAGTGTTTGAGGACTTGACCAGTTACTGCAACCCTTGTCAGGTGCTTGGATCCCATCCTCTAAAATCGTGTCCATTCATAGAGGCACTGTTAAAGATATGGACAGGGAGATCGCACCTCAATTAGCATCACATCCAAAATAGACTGGATTTGGGGAAATTAATTTAATTTATTGCTAGTTAGTAAGAGAGAAGGATAATGAGGAAAAAAAAGCTTTAAAGACCTTCCCTCTACCTCTCCCTTCTTCCCAGGGTCAACTTCACTCCTGATTTCTCTACCTCCTCCCCCACAGTGACACAGGCAGACAGGGAATGGGGGTTGCAGCCAGTTCATCACACTGTACTGCATCATCATGTCTCTGCCACCCCTTGCTCCTCACGAGTGTGCTCCTCACACTCTTCCCCTGCTCCAGTGTGGGGTCTCTCCCATGTGAGACAGTTGTCCACGAACTTCTCCAGCTTGAGTCTTTCCCATGAGCTGCAGTTTTCTATGAACTGCTCTTGCTTCCACAGGGTGCAGTCCTACAGGAACAGGCTGCTCCAGCATGGGTCTGTCATGGGGTCACAAGTCCTGCCAGCAAACCTGATCCAGCATGGGATCCTCTCTCCAAGGGGCCACAGGTACTGCCAGCAGTCTTCTGCAGTGCAAGCTTCCAACAAGGTCACAGCCTCATTCAGATATCCACCTGCCCTGGCATGGAATAATCCTCCACGGGCTGCAGGTGGATCTCTACTCAACCCTGGACCTCCATGGGCTGCAGGGGCACAGCTGACTCACCATGGTCTGCACACGGAATCTCAGCTCCAGTGCCTGGAGCACCTCCTGCCCCTCTTTCTGCACTGACCTTGGTGTCTGTGGGGCTGTTCCTCTCACATACTCTCACTCCTCTCTCTGGCTGCTGTTCAGCGTTTATTACTTTTCCTCAGTATTTTATCACCACCATTGCTCAGCTTGTTCAGTGGTGGGTCGCTCTCAGAGCCAGCTGGCATTGGCTCTGTTGGACATGGGGAAAGCTTCCAGCAGCTTCTCACAGAAATCTCCTCTGTACATACCCTGCTACCAAAAGTTTGCCATTGAAACCCAATATAGACACAGATACGTGCATGCCCATTTGATTAGTTTCATGAGGAAGTTCCTTGGACTGTGTCTTTGTTCTCACCTCTGATTTTTTTGTAGGACTCTATTCTGTGTATTGCATCTTCATTTCCAGTGGTTACACTCGCTCACTTCTACACTTTCAGTATTTGAAAGCAGATGTGCTTGCTGGTCTCAGTAAAATCCAATACAACCAATGTCATTATTTTCTATTTGTATTGCTTTTAGGGCTAGTAACACAAAGCTTGAACCTGATACAGTGAGGCACTGCAAAAATGTTTAATACTGTTCTTGCATCCTAATAGAGCCCAAGAACAAAACAATACTGTAATTTGAAGAGATGGGCCACTTCAAATGTGGGAATCAGAAGAGTTGAGAAAGATACAGCACTAGAGGGCAGAGATTAATGGCTAAATTTTCACAAGATTGTAAATTCTCTGTCTAGGACCTGAAGGAAGTGGCAGGGCTATTTTAAACTATTAAGAACCAACTGCCTTAAAAATTAAGCTTTAAGAGACATACTAACATCTATCCAGAAATCAATAGTCAGCTGACGAGCTGAATGCAGATTTTCTGACTCCTTGATAAGTAATGACCTATAAATCCTCTGGGCAGAATCTAAGTCCCTTTCAAAACTCCTATAATCTTCAATGGGAAAGTTTCCATTCTCATTTTTTCCCCATATCTCATACAATACATCACAAATACCCCAGCTATAGTGTATATAAGATAAGAAAAAGAATCTTTCTTGGAAGTCATCCTGTGCCTTACAGAGCAGAATCCCCTTCACTGAGAGCACTGTCGTGGTGAACCACTCACATTCATATTAATGCAATATTAACTTTAAAGTTGTTTTCTGCCTGCCTGCCTGTGTTTCTGTGAGTCCATCAGGAGGCCACATTAAGCATAGAGGTGACATTCTCAACAAAAGCAATATACCAAACAGTATTTAATCTTACAGCTTTTGCTTACCTCCGTTGCGGAATATAGTTTGTTCTGGATGGTGCACAATACTTTTTGTTGTTTGTCAACAAGCAGAGATGTTTCTTTAGATAAAGAATAAAATTGATTCACTGGCAAAAAAGCAGTTTTACTTCTCCAGCCCAGAAAACTTCAAAATGTCATATTTTGCTGAGAGAAGAAGAATATGTCAAAGGGGAAAACTGAATAAAAAACAAATATAGGGCATCTTTGTAATGAAGATTAGAAAGAAAAAGCAGAACTTTCCTTAAAGGAAAATCGGAAAGACAAGAAAAAACTTCACCTTCTTTCTCCAAAAGCATTTAATATTTTGCTAAAAAAATGAAAGCAGCACCCAGGAACCCTGAGCCCTTGTTGCTGTTGGGTGAAGTAAACCCAAGACAGGCAGAAAAGAGCTGCAGCCTGTGCTGGGGATCTGATGTGAACTTGCTCTGGGTCAGCCATGTGGTCACTTTTGCAGCCGTTCCAGGTATTGTGGACAATGCCAAAATGCCTCTGAGTGATTCAGAGAGGATTTATGCATTTATGAGTAATTCATGACGTGTTTTGGGACGAAGTCACAGGTCACCTCTAGCTCCTCGAGTGGGTACAGGCAGAAGGGGAATGGGGGAGGTAAAATCCCCCTGGTTCTAGCTGTGGCTAGAATGGTTTGGATGCCATTAAAATATGTCAGAGCATCTATAGACTAAAACCAATCTCCAGATTTGTTGTCTGGCAGGTATATTCTCCAAGGTCAGGCTGACATGGACAACTGTGAGTTTTTTTACTTCTGCTCAATAGTCCAGGATGTGCTGTCCTTTCCTGCCAGCATTCACTAGTATCACCGAATTATTCCCTGATGCTGGCCAGATTGTGTTTTAAGTCTTGCCTGCTCTTTCTGGTGGACATCATAATTGTTGTCTTTTGGGATTAGGTGGTGGGTACATTGGAGACGCTGGCTACACAGAATGCAGCTCTGCTGTGGATCCCCCTTGCTTAGGCATCCTTATCAAGGCTGCCAGTGATGGCAAGGTGGGCAGCTTTAGTCATCCTACCCTCCACATCCCTTGGTGTGTGGGGACAAGCAAGGTAATGATTGTCCCTGACTGAAAAAGGCTTATAGGTAAAATATCAGGTAAGGCATGGCTACAACCTGGAGATGAGAGGGATAACATCATCTGCACAGCCAATGTGCTGATCACAGGCTGGACAAAACAGTTTCTTGACAGTTTGTAAACTTTTAAAACACCTTTTTCTGGTACAGGGAATATTCTTGTCACTCAATACTTGCAGTCAAGACTTTTCTAGTCTTGCCCAGCCTCCCATTACCTTAAAACAAAGTGTTGCACACCCTTCCATCCTAGGTTAGGCATTGTACATGCTCCATCTCTGCACCTTTGGACTTCAGCCTTTTAAAATTTTACCTCAAATTACCACTACTGCCAATTTATTATGATTTCATCTGAAGACATCAGATAAACCTGAACTGGGATTTTTAAATGACGTGGATTGGTGGGATTTAGTGAAATTAGTGTGCTAATTTAAACTCATGGTCCCTGACATTTTAGCTCTCCTTGTGGACAGTTTTCTTCCGGGTGAAGGCTTTCTGCAATGGCCAGCACAGCCTTCATCATCATCCCAATCAGTAATAAGAAAAGTTTGAACATCATTTTTGCATTGGCCTCTGGTATCTTATGTTTTATTTCTGAGGGTTTATCGATGTCTTCAAGTTGCAGTCATGTCTTCTAGACAATTCACAGTTTCAAATCAAATGGTACTGTACTCATGGCAAAGTGATAATCACAGTATTTTTAGTTGTATTTGGATATGAAATCTTACGCTGCTATGATAATCTTAAGTTGAAGTCTAGTAAATATTCCTCCCATAAATTATTCTTAAATTTCAAATAAATTGATCCACAATAAAAATTAATTCAGCTGTGCCTAAAACTGAAAACAAGGAAACAATAAAAAGGGAAATAAAAAAAAAGGCAGCTATCCATTTAACTGTGTTGGTTTTATAGTTCATCTGTCATGATAAGATCTTCACTATTTCTTGAAACATCTCAGATCTGATTTGTGTATTTGTTGCCTGAAAAGGCTAGCCCAAAAACTGAGACTAGTCAGGAGTAAGGGAATAAAGGTGGGTATTTATTCAAAAGGCCTTCAAAGGTACATTTAGGGCAAACAAAGCCCCCCTCAGGGCATCACCCAAAATGGATAATGAGTCACGAGTTCTCCACACCTGTATAGGTTTGGTCCATTTGCATATCAGCATAAATTCACCAATTAAAACATTGCAATTTCCCCCTAGCTCGCTCCCCCTCCACCCTCTAGAAGCTTGGGCCTGGGCAGTCTAAGTGTCCTTGAAGAGCAAGCCCAGAGAGGCGTTGTTTTGTCTATCTTGGCATGAGAGAACAGCAGCTAACAGGCTATGAAGCATCTCAGAGTTACATATTAGGCAATGCAGAATTCCAAAAAATATAAGGGTTAAAACCTAAGGCAACATGTTCTCAGAGATTTTTCTGTTTTGAGGTAAATATCTGGAGCAAACAGGAGAGACGATTGCCAGAGGGGAGCTTCTACTACTGTCTTTATGGAAGTTTTTACAAATGAGCTGCACCTTTGTCCTTCCACTGTGATTACCTGAGATGGTATCCCAGAGAATCTGCACCATTTTAGGCATGCTCAAGCTGTCCTTGGGGCAGGGACCAAGCTCACTTGTAAAGGACAAACACAAGTGGACATGAGACATTGTTCTGTACTGTGAATTAGGATTTGCAAGAAGTGGTTGGGTGAGTTTCTACTCACTCTTTGAATCCCAAAGTCTTCATTTTTTGTAGGGCTTCTGACATAGCCGGTTTTGCCTGTGGAAGAACCAGGGCTGTAGCTGCCAATCCAGCTTACACTGGCACCCAAAGGTGCTGATACCCACAGGTTTCAGTGGGTGGGACACAATGCTGTGCCATTTGGTGCCAGTGTATGCAATGCTGACTACTGTGTTCTTTCACCAGCCTTCTGCTTTTGCTGTGCATTTTCTCCACTTTGCTGCTTCCTTTTTGCTCAGTCCTTGTTTTCCTGCAGCAGGGCTCATATTCAGCTGCCACTACGGAAGTTACCAACAGACACTCAAGCTCATGAAAGCACAAGAGTGTCTAGTAAATTTTCATTGCCTTATATAGTATACACATAATTATACATGATGATACAGCTAACAATTTATTTACACCTTATGAAATTGATTTGCCATGTAAACATGAAATATAGTATAGTGCAAATTAAGTAGGAAAAAGTATTTTAAATGGGATTTCAGGGCAAACAAACAAACAACAACACACAAAAATATGCAATGTGTATAATTTATTTTCTCTTAAGGGCAGTGCAGATATCTACACTTCAGCTGTCACCTTAGACATGATTATTTAGCAGTATTGTCTTGAGCCATGCTCAGTGATTGCATGACTTCCCATAATACATACAGAAAATGTGTGTATCATTATGGAAGGGATAATATGAGTGGCTAATTCACCAAACTTTTCTTTCTGGCAATCTGGGTTCAAATACTACATTTTCGCAGAGGAGGCAAAGAATGTATGTTACAAAACACATCTGTCTGCTTAGCATGGTGACAAATGCCTCTTATATATTTAAAGAGGAGATTGGGAAGATGATTCAGTGATTAGAAAAGTGAACTGCAATGAGATTTAATAGTTCTATACTGAGGATTCCCAAGGGATGCTCTAAGATCTAAATGTCAACTCCATACCCGCAGTGAAGAGGACATCACTGAAAACTGGGCATTAATCCTCTTATTCCATTACAGTTACTGGGCAACCACAAGTGTTGTCATGAAAGTGAAAAATGGGTAAGCAAATAAATTTCATTTTTAATTGCATTCTTTCCAGACAGATACTTACATTTACTTCACTTTTATTAATAACATTGCTAAAAACGTATATGTCCTGCAAAGCCTTTTCATGTGAGGATGATGAACCTAATGCATACTTTTCCTCCCTAAATTCTCTCCTGCATTGCAATTAACATCAGAGGTTTATATACATTTCTATGGCTTTTTACTTTTAAAATCTTGCTCACTGACTTAGTCAATTAGTGCATGTCATTGTACATCAAGGCCAAGGAGATGCTTTATTTTAAAATGCAACACAGATAATCACTAACCCTCTTACTTTCTTGTTGCCATTTAAAATTTCACATAATTTCATTGTACATTCAGCTAGACAACAGTAAGTTTCCCAAGGAAAAGTTTAACTGCGGCATGTTGCCAGGCTAATTGTTTGGCCGAATACAGGAACAAGATGAACAAGCCAAGTAATCATCCTAGAACACAGTGGTCCCAGAGAGAGCTCTGTGTTTACAGGGACCTGCATCTTCCAAAGTTAATTTGGAAAGGTTTCCTACTGTGTGTTTCAATAGAAAACAAAATGTAGTTTCTAATTTACTTTCCCTGAATAAGAGTCTTAAAATGTTGACAAGTGCTGTAAATGTCATCTGCTTGGGATGTGCCTTGTATACAGTGATAATATGGGAAATTTATTGCAGAAAATTCTAAAATCTTACACATTAATCCAAAATCAATGGAGCTCCCTCTGCAGAACTGAGTGGTTTGGGGTTTTTTTGTCCATCCAAAATGTGCTATTGTGTCAATTTTTTTTTCTAATTAAACAATACTGGAGAGAACACAGAAGTAACAAGAAAATTGGCACACACCCCAGTGTGAGCAGAATAGGGATTCAATTTACTAATCAGCCCATCACACTTAGGGCTTAGGAAATAACTCATTGTTTCCAAACAAGTTCAGATTTATTTTTTTTTTCTGCAAATCTCAGCTGTGGAAAATCTGCATGAAAATTCCACAGCATTATATTGCTAAGCACCTGGAAAACAGATAACTCTTCTACACAAATTTCTCTTGATAGGTAAGGCTGGGATTATAGCCTGGTACACAGAGTGATGGGCCAAACTTTGTTTCTGCAGCCTTCTTAAGTATGTCTGACTCTTCCTGTTCTTTTAAAACTTCATCATTGATAAAGCCAAAAAACTTCTTGCAACCATCTTCCCTCCCTGACAAGCAGCCCAAACCCCTGATGCACTCATCTCTCTTTTCTGTGGTGATTTTGCGGTGTCTCTTTTTCACTGTGCTTATTCCACATATTTATGGAATTCTGATTCCAGGTTCAGGTAGCTTTCATTCTGCAGAATATAGATTTTATAGAAATATATAAATGTATACCTATAAAGTATATTTACATCCAAGTATATTTACATCCATTATCTCTAATTGTGTCATTTTTAGACACAGAAAAAGTGTCACAGGTGCAGCATATGATATTTACTTGAAATTGGGCCAAGCAGTGTGCTAGGTAAACATAGCTCAAATTTTGTCACTGGTAGGGTTTTTTTTTCCTCAAAGATGTTGCAGGTTTGGAACAGGTCTGCATTTTAATAGTAGTCCTAAAGAGATTTGGGTTAAAATGTGATGTGATCAAGTATGAAAACAGAACTTGGTGTGCTGTCTTCAGTGGCTTTGAAAGAGAGAATTTGGTGCCTATTTCTCAGGTTGGCAGTTAAAAGAATAAGAAATATTGCCAATAACACATTTGGCCTGAGGTTATAACAGTTCTTCAGAAACACTGATAATTAGTCTCAGGGTACCCTTCTGTGTAGTTGGTGTAAGCTTTTGTTACGCTTATTGGAAAAATTACTGTGAAACACAGAGGGTTAACGTGTTATTCCAAGAGTAATTTCTATGATATTTGAGAAAACAACTCAACTCTTGGGTAAAAAGTGGTCACTGCAAGCTATGGAAAGGCAAAGAGAGTTGTGAGTTGGAGTTTGGGAAAAAATGGTTTTGACTGGAAAATGCTTCTTTTTTTTTCCCAGAAAGCTTTAGCTTCAAACACATCAGAAGATTAATATCTATTGTCACTTTTCTTTGAAATGTTTTATCTTTTCATTAAGGAGAAGAAGTACTTTGTCAGAATCGGTGTTCCATTTCTGAAGGCATTTTCAGTTGGTAAGACTGATAGGAAAATTTTGACTGACTTCCTAACTGTTACTGAGTTTTTTAACAAAATTATGCCTCTGATGAACACAAAGGCAATGTTTTCAGGAAAAAAAATCACCTGTAAATAAAAGAAAAAATTCAGTTCAAGGTATCTTTGTGAATCTGTCCTATTGTCACAGATGTGGAGAAATAACTGTGAGAAGCAAAAATTGCTCGACCCAGAAATAGGATGGAAGTATGTATGCTTGCTGATGGATTACATGAATCCTCTCAGTCAGCAAACACACAGCTTGCCCATTGCAGGAATGAAAACTTGAGACTGGGAGTGATTTAGAGCACGAGTGTGACAGTGCCATCATTCCAAGAGTCCTGTTAAAAACAAAGGGAATACCAAGAATGGACCATCTCCAGATGTCTTGCCAAAATCAGCAAGGAATAAGCCTAAAGCCTTCTGAATGTTTTGCCTTGAAAACCTATGTCCTCTTTCCTGTGAAGCTTGAGCAGGATTTTCAGAAACACCATTCATTGCAGGACAGCACTCTATTATTTATTAATGTACTCACCATATGAAAGGATAAAGTCAAAGCAGTAAGAGGATCCTCTGGTTTGGCCTGAAAATTCCCTTTTCAAAAAAACAAAACCAAACCAAACAAAAAAGCATCCCCAAAATAAATTAAAAGAACACAAAGCAAGAGCAATAAGGTACTCTCGGGAAAGTTTCATATGTCCATTACTATACATGCTTCAAGGCCTTCAGGGGAAAAAGGCCTTGTTGATGTGCTTGGAATTGCTATGGAAAATATGCCCACTTGTGCTTTATTGCGTAATTAAATGCTCTATAAATTATTGATGTACCATGATGGCACACGAGAGAATATTAAAAAAGAGAGTATTACATGGAACTATTGCTTCAAACCAGTTGTCTCCTTCCTCAGATTAGCTGATGTTTTCACCTCCTGAACGGAAGCTAAATGATGTATGAATGAGAGGAGCATACAGCCAAAAGCATTACAGTTAGTATTTTGCTGCTGTGTTTTTTAAAGAATAAAATTGCCATGGATAGTACTGCTTGGGGGGAAAAGCTTATTTTCAAAACTCAGCCTTAATGAGAGGATATTTTGAAGATGTCACAAGCTGAGTTTTACTTTTTTCCTTCTCTCCTTCTGCTGGAAATCATTTGACTTCTGAGAAATACAGGGATGGGCAAGGAAGAACAATGAGTTACAGTCATTTGCATTCAGTTAACTTTCATCATAAAGGATTTGCTAGAACATATTCTGCTGCCTTCCACAGGATACAATCAGAATTGTCCATTTGTTAACCATGAACTTTGACATTAATAGTCAAGAGATTCAGATCACCACAAGAATTTTTTTTGCCTTAAGTTTGTGATAGAAATTTTTTTATATAATTTTTTCAAAAGGAAATAAAAAGGAAACATTTATTTTCAGATTGCTTTTAGCTAAAATGTCCTTCTAATGGCTAAATACAATAGTATTGTTTTCTGAAGCATTGACTTTTAAATCACAGACAATGGAGTGCATTTCCCTGTAGCACATTTCCTCTGGGGATCTTTGCTACTAGGGATCTGTTTTGTTTACTTCTGGATATGGGTCTCACGAGACTCACAGAGAACACGTTGATTTTTGTCTGACTATCTATGAGATTTTTCAAGGGCACTGGGGATATTTTGATAGTAGCCCAGAAAACATGGTCAGGGAAGGCAATGAAGATAGATGAGCTGTTTATACATTGCAATAGCTGAAAGAAAAGTGTTATTAAAATTGAAAAGACTTCTAACAATGATTCTAAAAATGATTTACCTGTGCCCTATGAAACAAAAAAATATATATGTGCCAATATTGTGAATTTCATAACGTGTTATTTTGATGCTGCACATCAAAATAAATAGTCAACATTTCCAAATGCATTCAGTGAAAAACAAACAAAAAACCACACCAAAACACAAACACACACACACACACACACACACACACGTACACACAAAAAAACCCCAACAAAATAAAGACAGAATGATGACTTTGTCTTGTTTTTTGTAAACTACACGTAGAAATGACAGAATTTCTCTGAACTGTGCATACCTTTCTGTGTTTTACTCCTCTATGTGGCAGATGCTGACGGTACACATTGCAGGGGACAGATACTTGGTTTTCAGCACTGAAAGCATGGGGATCTACCCTGGTCTCACAAACACTTTTGAATACTTACCATGCTTACTGTGGCCATCTGTCAGTGATACCCAAAATACTCTTTCTGTTCAGACATTTTTAAAAATCCCATCCTTTTCTGAAAAGAAATACCCGCCATCTGCCTTTGTTTTCTGACTGTATTTCAAAATGGACAAAGTACATGATATGGTAAAAAATGGAAGATCCTTCTAGATGACAGATTATAAGAATTTAATTTCAGGGACGGAGAGGAAAATCAAAATGAAAAGCTAAAAAATAATTTGCATTTATTTATTGTAATTCTAACTCCCCTCCTTCCCCACCCTCCCCCCTTTTTAGCAGACTGTGATTTGGGAGAAAGAGGGGCTGATTCACGTTCTTTAGGTGAGTTGGCAATATGATTATTGCAGTGCCAAATGTTCAAAGCCCAAGCAGAGGAGGGAGGGAGTGAGGACTGCAGCAGTGTTGAGCAGCCAGGGGGTTTCATGGATCAGTGGTTCATTCAGCACAAAGAAGCACAAAGATAAGCAGAGATGAAACTGAGATAATAGTGGTTTTTCCACATGTATGTTGCAAGGAAAATGAATTATCCTGGAGACCTTTTCAAGGGTGGGGGGCAAAGCCCTAAGGTCACAGGCAGGCAGTGGAGATAACATCCTGACTGGAGTTTGATCTCAAGGGTGCAGAGCTGAAAGAGGGCAGAGCTTTAGTTTCTGGATTCAGGAGGCTGCTGGCAGCAAATCTGAGATGAAGTTTCAGCAACATGCATGAAGGCTTTGAGTCATCACAGGGTAAAACTGTGACCTGCTCTTGATTAAGGAGAGCTGATCAATTTTACAGTATCAAGTCATGCAGGACCTCATGGATGAAGTGGGTGGCTTTTTCCTTTGGTGAATTCAAGTAAATATTTTGGTAGTATTTAAAATATTTCTTATTCCTCTAGAAGGCGGTGATCACACAATTTCATGCCATGAATAATAAAAACATCCCTTGGATATGATAAAATCCATTTGAGGGCTATTTCTTGCAGCTGTTTGTGCACAGTTTTCCCTGATCTCATAGTCTGCAAAAGAGGGTTGTTGTGAATTAATTCATTAATGGTTTTGTAATGTCATGACTGGGTGTTGGTTCAGTGTTTGACAATGCAATATTAATTCCTACCATCATATTCTTGGGAAAACCTGACAGAAAACGGTCTCTGTCACTTTTCAAAATATCTTCATTTAGAGTGGAAAATTTTGGAAGCAAGGAGACTTTTTTCCTATGCTGTTAACATAATATAGTCCAATGTGGAAAATATGCGCTGGACAGTGGGACTCCAATCTCCAGCTAAGGTCGTTAGTATTGTAGTAGAGATGCTGAACCAGTTAGTGTCACAGTACCACTGACCTCCTGCAGATGCACACATCCAGAACCTTATTTTCTGTGGCAGTAACATCAAGTTCAATTTTTCACGTACCTGTTGTTATAGAACTTCTCCTATGAAGTGAGAAAAACAACCACAAAAACAAACCACAACAAAATGCAGGAGAGTGATGATAATTTCAGAATCGAGGTAATTTTGAAATCATACCTGTCCAGTAACATGTCAATAATATTTATATTTAAGCCTTTCAAATAAAACCAGAAAGGGTCCACAGTCTTTGAATACACTGAACAGTGCAGGGTCTCTGTACCTGCATTAGTCTGAGCTGATTTTAATTTGTTTTAACTGTGAGAACAATTTTTTAGCTGTCAGTCAAACTGACTTTTTCCTAACTTGTTATACCTTAATTCTGTGACTACAGCACATTAACAATCTAGTAAACTCATGTACCCACTGAGCAACTCTCCCTCGTGCACAGCAATATCACATTGCATAGAGCTTTTCTATCACAATTAACTTGTGCTATGAGTGATAGTGTCATTATAACTGGGCTTGCAACAACTGCATTGTATTTGAATTATACTCAAAAAGTACCCTAAGGGTACTGTTAGAAGCACTCACTGAGCCACAACTGGGGAGGTACCAGATGCCTGAAGACTGGCAAATGTGACACCCATCTACATGAAGGCTGGAAAGAGGACCCAGGGAACTACAGGTATGTCAGTCTGACCTTGGTGATGGGTAAGGTCAGGGAGCAGATCATACTGAGTATCATGTGGCACTGCAGGACAACCAGGTGTGGGTCAAGAACTATTAAGTAGTGTTGAGTTAGTGTAGTTGTGTTAACAACAAGCTGGAAGTAAGTCACAAAGACTAGATCAACAAGTTCTGGAGCATCAACTCTGCAAAAGACTTTACTGGATGTTTAAGTGGGTGAAAGTACAAGTTTAGGTGACGTCTCTTCAGTAGAAAGTCTGAAGATTACTGACTTAAAACTCAGCACAAAGCAAAGTATTTATTATAGCAAGAGTTTATTTTGCCTGCCTCTTTGCTGACTCTTGTCTTTCGCTCCTTAGTGTGATTTTCTGGGTAGGAGATAAAAATTAAGTGAAATAACTCACTCCTAATGAACCAGAGATATTTGCAGAAATAAATTATTAAAATGAGATCACTTCTTACTGGAGAAGAAGAGAATTCCCATTTTGTCCTTCTTAACAGATTAGAAGACTTAAGTCAATCCAAAATAGCTTTTAGATGCCTAAACTTTCACTGACTTCACTGGAAATATGTGTGGGAGAGCTGAAATTAGATGACAAATACTTACTCAGTTCCTGACTTAACAGTTTAAAGGAATTATTTCACTTCTTATTTGGAGAAGGTGATTTCATAGACACTTCTCTATTACGGCTTTCACTACAGTGTCAGAAGCAGCTCCTAAATAAGAATATTCTTGTTCTTAAAATAAAGAGGCAAAACCAGATTAAGTCTGGGAACTTTGTGTAAAGCAGTGATATGCCAAACCACGTTTTCTTGTGACAGAGAAACCCTTATGCCCTGGGCTCTTCAGGTGATCCTGGATGTGTTCCACAGCCCTGACATTTTTAGGGTGTGCTGTGTTCTCCATACAGTTGCTCCTGACCACATAATGAGTTTAGTCTCTCACCTGCCCTGTGGCTGCAGCGTTACTTGGTCCCCTGGTGTATGCTCAGGAAAAGCCACCTGTTGTCAGAACAACTCACCTTTGGGAGACCTGTGGTGACAACAACCAGGAGACATAGTGGTGAGGGTAGATGAATTGCCTTGACAGGCTCAGGTGTTCCCAGGGTGTAGGGGGATGCTGTTTTTTAAAGCATACATATGGGGGAGCAGAGTTCAGAGTGCAAAAGTGAGTAATTGTGTGATCGTATGACCAGTTTGGGTTTTCTTTTTCTCTAGGGCCGTGGATAATTTGCTATGAGATTGAATTGGGGTCAGACAAAGAATGTGCACTAACCCTGCACTCCAGCTTTCTTGAGCAATACTTGGGGTGCTCAGAACCAGCAAATTGCTGGTGAGCCATAGAAAATACAACAAATAACACAGAGCCAGAAACAAAATTTATTTATAAAAACATATGATTTTGACAAATGATTTCTTGCCCTATTCCTGAAAATCTAACATCTACCTCAAGGGATACTTTACATGTCCAATCCTTATGCTTTGCCAATTCAGAAGTTATTAGGAAGGAAAGGGCAGCCAAAACATTTGGGGCTGTGGGTTTGTTTGTATTTTGTTTATTTGTTTGTTTCCAAAAATCGAATCCCAGACTGAGGACAAAAATGTTTGAAGTGTTATGGAAGGAAGAAATTAATGCATTTAGCTGTAGGAAATTTGGACATAAATATCTTGGCATGTATGTAGAATTCGTTTGCATTGGATCCAGGTTTCTGTAGCCTCAACTGGACCTAGGACACTACAGAGATGGGGAGCTTCAACATAACCATATGCTTTGGGATAATCACTGGCATCATGTGCAAGGCTGCAGCTTTCTTCAGTCCAGAATAAACCAAAACTTCAGGATAAGTCTGATCTAAAGGATAAAGAAGTATGTAATACTTGCTTGTCCTTTAATACTTTCCTTATTGTGAGGTAGATGTTTTTAAAAATTACCTTGCATGGGTATTTCAGACAACATCTCTTAATTTTGCTGATTAAATGAACAATCTTTTGAAAATCATCTCATAAGTTCTTTTGTCTTGTTAGACTTCCTACATCCTTCAGCTTTCCTTTCTGGGCACATACATCAAGAAAGGTAGAATGGAATAGCTGTAAATTGGGCTAGAATTAGCTTGTACAATATGGGACAAATATTTAAGAGATAGTTCTAGGTTTCTGTATACGTGGCTTTTACTCTCTATGCTGTTCTAAGTATTGAGGTATGAAAACTGAGAGAATAGTAATTTTTAAGAAAGTCTGCATTACAAAAACAATTTTTGTTTTAATCACTGTCCTACTTGAGATATAATCAGCATTACAATTCTTGTTTCCTGGAATATGGCTCGTTTTATAGCTAAAATAATCAAGAAAATGCATATATATAATAAGAAGGAATAAATAACAGTAGGAAAAACTGTTGCTGCTGTACTGCTGTGTTGTAATGCCTCTGCTCGTGGCTTGCGACCAGCCTGTTCCCACCAGGCCGGGGCCGGGGAGTGCCGGTTCCTTTCCCCCCCGCGCGGTGCTGGTCCTTTCCCCGGCCCCGCGCGGCAGCTGGGATGGTGCAGCCCCGGCTCGGCGGGGGCCGTCCGGCCCAGGGGAACAGCTCATTGGTTCCCATGCCAGCTACAGACGGCTGCCTCACTGGCCGGTGCCCCTGTCAATCATTGTGGTCCTCCGCAGTGATTGGCTCTCCCGACTGCCCTCCCCTCGCCCTGGTTTTATAACATGCCCCGGTCGCCATTTTGGCTTTGTCTTCTCTGCAGCATATCGCAGGAATAAAACCTACTGGTGATAAGCGGAAAGAACCCTTTCTCGTTCTCTTTATTTCCCTGCATAGATTAAACCGCTGTGCGTGAACTAAGCCAAGATTCTGCGGGAGTTCTGATGCTCGGCTCGTCTCTGATTGGAGACTAGATAACGCCGGAGTCGCATAATTTAGGCAAACTGGACTGATGCAAAAGACTCTGAGTTACTCGCACTTTCTGTCAGGACATAGGCATAGAAATTTCACAGGTAGATATTGCATTTTACACTCTGTTGGAATGAGAGAGTTTTGAAATTATAGTCATGCTCAGATAGTAAAACTGAGTAGGGCTCCAGCATTTATAAAGAAGGTAGTAATCTTCCCTTCACTCTGATGGTACTTGCAGAGTTGATCTACCCTTCCAGAGCAAATCATTGGAAGTAACCTGTATTTGACATAGGTTCATTTTCAGTGCAGCCACCACTCTGGATGGTGCAATTGGAGGAGCAAAGGATAAGGTAGGGATAGGGAGTGTGTAGGATGGAGGAAAACTCAGAACAAACATATATAAAATAATAATTTATTGCTAGTGTGATTGAAATATTAACAGTCTAATCCAATAATCAAATAATAGTTCAGACCTAATACAGAAGAAAGAAAACAAATACTTCAATGCAGAAAATCTTCAATAATAATATATAATATATATTAATGATAGATATACAGTTACAATAATTATTCTGACCCTGTTTAGTTTCTAGACCCTTTCTGCCTCACTCTTTCCCTGCTCCTCTGAGTCCTAAGGTTGATGGTTTCATTTTGCTGGTTGATGGTGAAGGGGAAGCTTTGGCCCACTGCCAGCATCTGGAGGAGTAGGATGTTCATGGTGGTGTTTTCCTCTCGCTCATTTCAATACCCACATGGGGTTACTTTTATGTATATGCTAACACACTCTTACAGTTTAGTCTTTTTTCATTGCTCTGCAACTCCACATTACATCTGAATTTATGATATATGGTGCATTTTACATATATGAGAAATACTTGTTCTTTGTTCTCTCTGTTAACCCCTAAAGGCAGTTTTGTCCAGCTCCAGCTTGTCCACCTTGTGCAGGTTGTGGAGATCAAGGAAAGATCAGCTAGGGCAAGTCCTTCCTCTGAGGCCTGAAGAGCTCAGTACAAAGCCTGTGGCTTCTTAGTGATAATGGCAATACTGTACTACAGGTTTGCGTGGTAATAAACTGTCCATTTTCTCCAGTCCATTCCCCTTGTGCAACGTCCAGTCATTGCATTTGGGATGTTTGAAGTCACATCCTGCTCACCCTTTTAGTATCCTCCTATCCGTCTGTTGTGAATTTTCTTTATAAGAAACCCTAGTATCAGACATAATTCCAGGGAAGAAAAAATTATTTCAAAGTTGGCTTAAATCAGTCTTTCTCTTTGTACTTCAGATCTCCCAAATTAACTGTGTACTCAATCTGTTAAGAACCAACAGGGAAAAAAGGAAGAAAATGAATTCATTATGTTGGTCACATATTACAAAATCCATGAGAAAGGACAATTTCTTCTTCTAAAATGTCTGTAGGAGACCAAGCACATGAAGGTGCTCATGTGGCTGGAATCTCATCCAAATTAGTTGGCAGCTGAACACTAATAAATCAGAATAGACAGGTAAACTTACTGTTCCTGTCATTTTTAATTAAATTAGCTTTCAACAATTCTATTTCTATCTGTTGAAGATTTTCCAAGGTGTCCATTGGTGAGTCAGTTCATCTCAACCACCCACCCAAAGAAGAGGGAAGACAAAAAAGAGATGAAAGGCAGCACAGCTCACAAAGGGCCTGCGAGTATTGAGTGGGGTTTATGTGGTAAGACCTCATAAATACAGCTTTATCATAGAATCATTCTCATAGAATAATTTACTTTGTAAAAACAAATGAAGATCATCAAGCCCAACTATAAAATTACGCTGAGTTTTATTATTTTATTATGCCCCGGGTCCTCTGTCAGGCTAATTCCAGCAGCAGAATCTTGCTGCTGTGGTTCCAGCAGAGCCGGGCTGTTCCCCGCTGCCATGCAGGCCAGGGCTGGCCAGGCCCCCACGCACACAGGGCAGCAGGGCACCTCCCCACCCACACACAGCTCGCCCTATTCCCCAATACTTCCCCACCTGGTTCCTCTGGTGTCCTGCAGCAGCTCAGTACTACTTAAATAATTTGTATCCTAACTTTAGTCCAATGTTTTATTAAAGATGGTTTAGAAAAAGACACAGGGTTGTCTATAGGCAGAAAGAAACCCCAAACAGTAAAGTGTCTTGTGGCTGTCACACTTCCTCTCCAAAATGTCTTTTTCTTGTACATTTGTGCAAGAAAAGTGCTATGAGACTGGGACCTGACCCTGAGGGATTTTGTAACCTCCCTCACTGCAAACCTCTGAGAGCTTTTCTTCTTGGGACTGTTTCTCGCTGAAACAGTTGCATTATTTATCCCACCAGCAACATTAGCGAGTTAATGTTCTTTAAGCTTCAAACCATGGAGATAAACACGATGGAAGTTCCTTTGCAGACAGAAGTTGTTGGAAGAGACAAGATGTAGTTAGCAGCTAAGGAGTTGCATAAAGGAGTATGCAAAAGGCTCTTGAGAGCAAGCATCTCCCAATGCTTGAGCATCTCAGGGAGGCCCAGAATGGACGGATCCCAGCCTGCAGAATTATGACCAGATAATTCAAAAGCATGGGAGGTAACATGAATAAAGAGGGAAGATTAAATCACTCAGGGACCAATACACAAGAACAGATACTCTATTGGCATACAAGTTATGAAAAACGCTAAACAGTCATCTTGGTTTTGTCTACAGTGAAGAAAAATATCAAGGCTGATTATGCTGTCATTACGAGCTTGGTACTTTGTGGATGATCCCAGTAGAATTTAGGGTGCAAATTTAAGAAAAAATGCATTTCTGGAATGAGGTGAAGAAGGATTATAAGGGATAAAGGGGCAAAAAAATCATGGAATTGGTTACTTTTGATGCTCTGAGAATAAGAAATAAATTCTCTGATTGAAAGTGTAGAGAAATTCCAATGCACAGAGCTAATCTGTTCATCAAACAGGATAAAAGCTAAAGACTGTCAGTTAGAGACTCAAGTGATGACTGGGAGCTCCCATCACAGCAAATCCTACTGCTTTCTTTCAGCTACACCAGTGAACACTGGCAAACATTGCTGATGGGATGAGTAGTTAGAATCAGGGAACATTACATATGTGAGCAGAGTTTTTTTGCTATGTGCTAAATATGAAAGCTCATATGTTCTTAAATGATAACCAGTGACTATGCTGGGCTATCATTACTGCTGTTGATAGCAATATCCTGTTACTTGCACATCTAAATGCTTTCAAGTCATGGTAATGACCAGTGTGCTAACAATCAGGTGGAATGCCCTGTGCCATTTCTGGTGTCTATTTTCCTGCAACAAGCCAATTACTTGTAGCAGAGAATCACAATGTGACCACAAAAATCATCAGAAGGCATTAAGAGTAACTGGGGTTTTCCCCTGTTATTTCAATTAGCGTGCTTAATTCTGAATGCTGCTGGACAGTGTGCTGGGATAGCACCAAACAGAGTTTGCA